>JAHDVF020000092.1:0-41601 GCA_022606425.2 Lepidostoma basale | reverse complement strand
TTATTTATTTATTTATTTATTTTTATTTTTGAACACAACATACAATTATGAAATTTAAAATATACAATGTAAGCAATAGACATAAACACAAAAAACACAAAATAATTAAAAAAAATAAGAACAATAGAAGAAAATATCACGTTTATACATTATAAGAGATGAATGTTTTCTGAGGGTAGCCTCACTATAGTGGAAGATGTCCACATCCGAAGAGATGCGGTTTAGAAGGATTATTGCCCTGCCCACGGGCATTACCTTAGGTAGATTGGTTCTACACAGTGGCAGGTGAAATTATCTATGTTGCCTTTGGGCAGGGACAAACAAAGTCAAGTCATTCAAAATATCAGAGTTATGTATTCGACCACGAATCAGTTGAAAAAACTGAACACCCAGGTGGATAGTTCATCTAATGTATTGTAATCTCACCCCAGGTAGCGATTAGCGTTTGTAGCGGCGTTACGTAATTTCACCCCTAGTTCCTACTCGGGCCCAACGATTACGGCGTGTACGTAGGTAAGTACCCCCGCCAACTATCCGCAACTGTTTCCATTTTGCCGGTGATTGATGTCCGAACATGTCCGAGATAAGCCGGTTTCGGGCGTTATTCGTTCCACGCCGCTTGGCAATTTGCATAGCGGAGTCTTGACCGCCCGCCGCCTGCGTCAGTGCGCCACTCCACCGGAGTCTAGTCTGTTGGCCCGAGCTAAGGGTGAGTTTGCACCGTTTTATTAATTATCTCAAACATATATCAAGTCATTAATACGAATAAAAACATCAATATCCACAAGTTTTATTATATTGGTATTAACAAACCAAGGTGACTGAGGTGGCTCTGAGGATAAGGGTGCCTGTCCACAGGAGCGGAGCTAGGTTGCGGAGCGGTAAGCGAGGTAACCTAGCTCCGCTCCGGTGGAAAGGCACCCTAAGCGGGCTGAAGTGGCGATCGGAAATACTGAAAAAATTATAGCACCAAATTTGACCCACTCCTAAAAAAGGTTCACCATCATTGCTATAGACTCAAAAACTACTACAGAAATTTCGTTGAAAATTTTAAAGTTCTTTCTTATTTGTACTAGGAGTGTTTAGATAGTATTACATATACATAAAATCAAATAGGTTGTTTTGTCGGCTGATGTCGGGTCATACAAGTAGTGTAATAAATGAAAATCGGCCACGTGAAGATTCGGAAAAATCTCGTGCGTCCATGACACGATGTATGAATGGTGAGAAGGGGAGACGGGTTCTGGAGTGGAGACCGCGTACAGGATTCCGCAGAGTTGGACTTCCCCCTGCCCGCTGGATCGACGATCTGAAGAGGGTTGCTGGACATAGATAGATGGGAGCGGCAATGGACAGGGGGCGGTGGCGTGCTTTGGGAGAGGCCTACGTTCAGCAGTGGACGACAGACGGCTGATGATGACATGTTTTTTACAAGACCGGGGACAAGACACAGCGTGGAAATGGAGAGAAGGACCTGCAATTGTTTGGAGTCAGACCTAAGGAGTGCAAATCGAGAGCTCAGGATAGAGCTTTTTGGAGGCGGTCGAGGTTCACCCAGGACTGTAGAGCCAGAGAGAAGAAGCAGAAGAAGAAAGGAATGACATGTTTCGCCATGTTTTCATTTGATAACGCATTAACAAGAAGAAACATGTCATTCCCATAACATATAATAAAACTTCTAGAAAACAATCGTTTTCATTCGTTGGCACTAGAACTCTATTATGCACTGCCTATCTTAGCTTTAATGGATTTATTTCTATTTACAGTGATGACTTGTGAGCGCCATTTATTTTGTTCCCAGCACCGACCCTTCTTTCGAAATCTTTGTCCCTTTTTCATCTCTTTTAAACATGTTTTCCCGATAAATAAATTTGTAAATAGCATCCCATACACTTATAATTTTTTAAATTAGCCGTTGAATAGTGTTAGTGTAGCCACGTGTGAACTATGTATTGTAATATATTTTCTAGTGGCGGCGGCCTGTAGTGATAGGCTGGTGGCGAAGGAAATTCGGGTCGGGAAGTAAGTTATTGAGCTTCGTGGAAACCGGGCTTGGGATGGGGCTGCTCCCTTAATTCGATTATCTCGAATTTTGAGCAGAATTGATTCGATTATTTAAATGATAATTTATTTAACTTTACGTCGAGGCTAGATGCTTTATCGATAAATTCTAGCAATAAGTTAACTATATAACCATCATTTCGTTATCTCAGGGAGTTATAGTTAAACTAACTAACTAATCAGCATGCCGTCTCCTCGATGGGGTAGTATAAATAATGGGCCATTACACTGTTATTTCCTGACATATTTCTCTGCCCCATAACGTTCATCGAAACTTTTATTATGGGGAAAACTATGCAAAGAACGAACATTCCCGATTAGGTGCCACAGAGCCACAAATGTTACCCGATTGCATGCCAAAAACGCAATAAATACCATTGATTAACCATCATATTCTCCAGATGTGGCTCCGTGTGACTTTTTTCTGTCCCTGAAACTCAAATGGCTACTCCGTGGAACCTGTTTCCAGACGATTGAAGCCATATAGCAAAAATCGTGGAAGTGGTGAAGGCCATACTAGAAAATGCCTACGAGAATTGTTTTGAGATGTGGAAAAAACGCTGGCATCTGTGTATTGCATCCAATTGGGAATACTTTGAAGGCGACAAAACGAATATTGATGAATAATTAAATATTGGCGTTTTAGTTACAATTTTCGTGTACTTTATTGTCATAGTATATGTCATCTCAAATCTTCCTAAAAAACAGGAATAGTCTGTAATGGCTTTCTAAATGTAAAGAATTGCTAAATCGGGACCTGATCAAAATAAAATATTGCAGTAAGTTTAATAAATGGCGAAATTATTCGAGGCTTCCTCGAAAAATTTGCACATACACATCTCTAGAGACCGCCATTATTCGGAAAATATATAAATAAATCCGAGCGAATTCATGAAAAGAACTATCGCAGATAACAGTATTTTACAAAACTCATACCGTGTAGCGAAAAGCTTGAGATTATTATCAATGATAAAGTGCACAACCGCACAGTTTTAGTCAAACGCAGTCTGATTCAAAAGCGAGCACCACTTTGTATGGAGTTCCGAAGCAAAGTTTAAACCCAGCTTTTAACCTACTTCGTTGTACTTTTTTATTTTTGGCAGAAAAACTACACCAAGCGTGACGTAAAACGGCTTCATAAAGAAGAGGGGTAAATTTAGTTACACCGTTTGAAAATGGAATGAAAATTACTCGTATAGTACCTAATCGTCTATCGAATCGGTAGATACAGGTGTATTTAAATATTAAGGAAGTTTTTGGTGAATTCAAATAAGTTATTTGGTTTCTTTAAAAATTTTAAACTTACATACAGGTACACAGTTTTAGAGAATATTTAATTATCCTGGGACCCAGACTCGGTGTTGCAGCGGGAACTCGGAGGTAAAGGACCAACCAAGAGATCCGTACGATGACCCAGCAGCCCCTTATAACGAGCACCGTGAGAGCTGGTCGCCTAGAATTGATTGGGCACGTATGCCGAGTCGAAGAGACCAGATCAATCAAGACCCTGTACGCGTCTAGACCGACTGGAGTAAGACCTCTAGGAAGGCCTAGACAGCGCCTAATGGACAATGTTCTGGCTGACCTGGCTAGGTTGGGCGAATCAGATAGTTGGGAGCAAAAGGCGCAGGATCGAGGAGCTTGGCGAAAAATCGTCAAGGAGGCTAAAACTCTTCAAGAGCTGTATGGCTATAGGAAGTAAGTAAGTAAGACAGTTTTAGTGGATGACAATAAAGACGTGGTTTTAGTTTTTTAAGTCTATGTCACACGTATAAGTTAGCAGTGGTGCAAACATGAACTAAACGCCGAATATATATTTTTATCTATGGACTTAACTCATTCTGTCAGAATTTCTGACAGATTTGTGTTTTTGTTTGCATCGTCGCCGTGATTTTTAGTTTCCTTTATTAATATGAACATTGCCAAAAAAGCAGTACTTAAAAGAAAGAAATATAATATATAGTATTTATAGAGCCATTGGAAAGATCTGGAGAATGGAGAGAGATGGCCAGGGACAGGAGCCAGTGGAGGAAGCAGTTCCACATAGGGATGTAGCGCCGAGAATAATAATAAGAAGAATTTATAAGAGCGACTGTTTTCAAATTTAAAGCTTTTTGTGTAAAAGAACTGATAAAAATAGCGGCTCCATTAATTCTATTCGAAAAAGGTAAACTCGCGGGTCGCTTCTAAGATAGGTAAGTGTTGTCATACATAGAAATTTAATTCCCAATTCACGATTAGTTTAATAAATGTTTATTTAAAAAAAAAAGTTCAATGTAATAAGTCACATCAATTACTTTAATTCGGCTCCTTTAACTCGTGTATATAAATTTAATAAAATGTGAATCTTCTTTTGCAATGATAATCTTAACTTGAAACTCCGACAATGAATGATTAAATGTTATAGGTATATGGTCTGTTCTACTATGGCTACAGATACAGAGGATGGGCAAGTGCTATATTTGGTCCATATTACTATACGGAGTGGAGACCTAAACACAATAAACCGTATAGAATCACTTGAAATGTGCCTCCATCGCAGAATGTTGCGGATCTCATGGACTGATATAGTCACCTACAATGAGGTGTTACATAGAGCCAGAGTGGGAACAAAATTGTTGTCTGATGTGAAGTCTAGAAAGATGGCATATTTGGGACACATTCTCCGCAACGAGAAATACGATCTGCTGCACCTCATCATGAAAGGGAAGATCGAGGGTAGGCGCGGTGTGGAAAGACCTCAGATGTTCTGGCTGAAACCGAAATTCTGAGGGTGGGGAAGTTGTTCCGTCTGACACAGAATAGAGTGGCCTACCCCAGGATGATAGCTAACGTTGGGGAGACGTGACATGATACTTGAAGAATAAGAATATGGTTATTATCCAGCGGAATACTGATGTTCCGCGGAATACTGACGACCTTCGTGGCAGAGTGGTAAGAGCTCCGATTTCCATACTCAAGGTCCCAGATTCGATTCCCGTCGATGGCAGTGTGATTGTCACACTATCTTTGGTCTGGTGTAGAATTCACGTGACAATAAAATGACGATACCTACATATCACATGTCATGTGAACATAGAAGAAAAAATAACTCAGTTTCGGAAACCTTGCTCTGAAGAATTCCTGGCCATAGAGTAATATAGTTAGATAGAAAGTTTCAATCCTGGGATTGGTTTGCAGCAATTTCTATTATTATTCTCTTCCATTCATCCCTGTCTTGTGCGATTCTTTTGAAATCTGCATATGATGAGCAGCGCACGTCCACCAACAGGTCCTCCAGGTACCTACTCTCGGCGTGGGCGTCCGCTAGAGTTTGTCCCCTCGGTCATACCCTCCATTATGGCATACGAGAGACTTTCTTGACGTATTACATGGCCGATCCATCTTGCACGCCTTTCGGACAAGGTCCTGAGCAGGTGCCTTCCTCCTTCGATTCCTTGAAGAACTTCCTCATTCGTGATGTGGTCTCTCCAGGAAATTCCTAATAGTCTTCTATAGGACCACATCTCAAAAGCCTCTAGTCTCCGCTTATCTATTTCGGATAGGCACCATGTCTCGCAGCCGTACATCAAGATACTCCATACATAGGTCTTGATGAGGAGTATTCTCAGTTTTAGGTCTATATTATTTGATTATTTGATTATGATGTTCTTCTACCGACCCTTATGTATGGAAGCGAAGCATGGAACTAGCAAAAAAAGGATGAAAGTAGAATAAATGCAGTAGAAATGAGATCTCTTAGACGAATGTGTTGATACTCTGTGTATGATGAATAAGTGTCGAATGAAAATATAAGAAGTGAATACAGAGCGAATGATGGTGTTATGGACAAAATAATGAAAGGATCATTAAGATGGTTCGGACATATGGAAAGAATGAATGAAGAAAGAATGGTAAAAAAATTATATGTTAATGATGTAAATGGAACAAGAAATAGAGGAAGACCGAGGAAAACGTGGCACGATCAAATAAATCAAATATTGAATGTCGGCCATGTGAGGAGTCAGAGAAATAGACGCGCGTGCATGACACGATGTATGAATGTTGAGGAAGCGAGAGAAATATGTCAGGAAAGAAAAGTGTGGCAGTCCATTCTTTCTGCCTACCCCTTCGGGGAAACGGCGTGATGGTTAGTTAGTTGGTTAGTTTATTTGATTATATTATTTTCGACCTCTTATTAAATGCAAGTAATATAAGTATTACTTGATATTTCAGTAAGAGTAATATAGTATTCTGATAATTTTGGCATCGTCAAAAACTTTAGCAATTCTATAAATAAACTTAAGTGAAACGTCAAATTTTCGCTAGACGAAGATCCAACCTTTCTTTGCTTATTGAAACGTGCCGGTAATTGAATCCTTCTGACGGGCCACGGAGATTCGCGGAAATTTTGTTTCTGGCATGTATGCGAGTGTTTATCTGCGTCTGCGAAAACTTTTCAAATCTAGAATGTGTGCGAACGAATACTTGAAAACTCGCGCGACTGCAAAAGTTTGCTAAAGACGCGGGTAATTACACATCATTCGCACCATTCCGGTTGTTAAGTTTTAATGTCTGGAGACACCATAACTTGTTTATCGACTGGCTGAGGTAATAAACACGACTTTAACAGCCATGTGTCCCATAATATATTGACGGCCTTCGTAGCAGAGTGTAAGAGCTCTGACTTCCATACCGCAGGTCTCGGGTTCAATTCCCGGCGATGGCAGTGTGATTGTCACATTGTTTTTGGTCTGGTGTAGAATTCACGCGACAATAAAATGGTGATAGATCGGGTACCTATCACATGTCACGAGAATCAATATAATAGCTAAAAATAAAGCGTATACAGTAATTGGATTCAAATGACCTGCTGTATACATAAAAAAAATCACTTACACAATATACACCTTTTCTAGTCTCTATACATTATGGATTGAGTACACCTTTATTGAAATGTATAGAGTAAATGACCAGGGGGAGGAGATTTGACGCAGAACCCAAATGGCTTAAACTGCCATGACAAAGCTCACCATGATATGGTAAGACAAAAATATTTCTAACAAGACCAAGATGAGACTGGTTCAAACCATTGTTTTCTCCATACTCCTTATGTGAACATCGGAAGGGTCCAAAATTGATGCTTTCGTGATGTGGTGCTGGCAACGAATGCTGCGTAACCCTGGACGGCAAGAATAATAAACCAGTCTATCATTGATCAGCTGGGTATCAAGGCAAGACTCTCGCGGATGTGCTCTCAGAGAGTATTGAAATATTTTGGACATACAGCCCGGAGAGATCAAGACAATCTTGAAAAGCTTATCATCATGGGCAAAGTGGAGGAAATGTGACGATAAGGACAACCACCAAGCCGCTGATCCGTTCAAATCAGGGACCTGACTGTTATCTCATTAGCTGCAACCTGGAGACTGACGACTGACAGGAGCGCATGGCGTGCCATGCTCAGTAGTTTATAGGATGGACATGACATCATGAGGAATACGACGGAGGAGAAAAATTATACAGTTTAACGCAGAATAAAAAAATTGTTTTACATTTATTATATTGCAAAAGGGGGTATTGGCGTACTTTGTGAGAGGCCTACGTTCAGCAGTGGATAATTTATTTATTACTTTTTATGATATGTTGTCATTATTAGGTGTTACTAACAACCGACGATTTCATAAAAAAATATAAATAAATTGGATTATACAGTATTTTTAATTATTCAAAATTAACAACAAAATTGTGTAGTGTAAACGCCATAAAATTCAATAAATAAATAAATTGTGATACGTATAATATATATTTTTTAATTAATACATTTAATAACGTTGACGTACCACCGTGATTCGGTCAAAACAATGGGTTATCTAATAAAAATATGAGCATTTTTTAACACTTTCATTGCGCGACTATTTCAGATATCTGGTAGGATGCTCAAATTAAGTCTTATTTAATTATGAAATTTGATCTATGTAAATAAAAAAGTTAATAATAAATAATTAACATTGATATTTTAATCTTATGCACGTCGGCTAGCACTTATTGTACAAAAACTACAAACGCGCTGGACGCGGATTGATCACTTCACGAGGTTTTGGTAGTACGCGCCTAGCGCGAACTCAGCAGTCAACGTGTTAATGAAAATTCAATGTGAGTTGCTTACCTGTAGTATTTGTATCCTGGTCCTCATCGTCGTCAATCTCCGAAGGCAGCGGTTCATCGTCGTCGTCCGGCGAGTGCAACGCATCAGAAGGAGGCCGCAAGGGCGGGATAGGCGAAGCCGCCCTAGCCGCCACCGCAGTGGCTTGCGCCCCGCTCGCTATTGGCCGCCCGAGCGTGGTGGTCGGCAGGGTGAGCGCCGATGCTGGCGCGGTGGCCTGAAGGCCGGCTGCGACCGGGAGGGGTTCAAATGCTGAAGCGCTTGTCCGGGGGCCGGCCGCGATCGGCGCAGAATCCGATATTATGGCGCTCGTCTGGAGGCCAGCTGCGTCTGGCGCGTTATCCGATGGCGTGGCTCTCGTTCGGAGGTCAGCCGCGACTGGCGCGTGATCTGATGGCGTGGCTCTCGTTCGGAGGCCGGTCGCGACTGGCGCGTGATCTGATGACGTGGCTCTCGTCTGGAGGCCCGCCGCAATAGGCGCGTGATCTAATGTCGTGGCTCTCGTCCGGAGGCCCGCCGCGACTGGCGCGTGATCTGATGGCGTGGCTCTCGTCCGGAAGCTCGCCGTGACTAGCGCGTGATCCGATGACGTGGCTCTTGTCCGGAGGCTGGCCGCGAAAGGCGAGTGATCCGATGGCGTGGCTCTCGCCCGGAGGCTGGCCGCGAAAGGCGAGTGATCCGATGGCGTGGCTCTTGTCCGGAGGCCGGCCGCGACTGGCAGGTCGGGCAGGAGAGGGGGGAAGGCAGGGTCTGATGCTGCCGCTGTAGTCCGCAGGCTGGGAGGGGGCGGCGGACCAGTTGGGGGGGAGGAAGGCGAGGCGCGCCCGCAGCACGCCAGCGCCAGGCACAGCAGCGCCACGCGCCTCATGCCGTGAGCGCGCACTCGCGCATCCCACTTCTGAAAACAATCAACAAATACGTTACATTGTATTCTCAAACTTCAAGTCCAATAATAAGATGTCCTTCAAAATTCCATTAATCTTTAATCAGAATTTAAAATTGCATACAAGAACATGCTGAATGAAACTCTATACAGGAATTACGGTTATTTATAATGAATTTTATATTAATAATATTATGTTTCTGTATTGTTCTGTTTTCTTCCCCTGGTATTTAATTTAATTTTAATTTGTACAATTATTTATGTATGTTGCAGAGACACGGACCGACACTACGAGCCATGGGTCTGCTAAGAACATCTGATTTTAAGATACTTTATTGGAAAAAACTCCCTTAGATCGCGTTCGTAACGCGGACAAAAGAAAAACTTGTGAAATGGAGGATATAGATCCAGAAGAAGATATTGAAGGGACAATAGGTAGATGATTGGATCATTAATAAAATTAAAAAGGATCCCTGAGATGTTATGGAAATGTGTAACGAATGGACGAAAGAAAAATTGTTAAAATGTTGTATACGAGTACAAGCAATGTAAGTGGCAATAGAAGCCGTGGAAGACCAAATAAAGCATGGCATGACCAAATAATTCAAATATTCAAAGGCGACCAGATTTGAAGTCGGAAAAATCGACGAGCATGAATGTTACGATGTATGAATGTAGAGGGTTCTAGAGAGTTATGTCAGAACAGAGAAGTATGGCAGTCCATCCTCTCTGCTTACCCTTTCAGATAAACAGCGTGATGTTTAGTTAGTTAGTTTTTTCCTTATTTATAAACAAATACAATTATATAAATTTCATTTTATGCATATTTAAATAAAACAATTGAAACAACGGTTTTTAAAATTTACTAATTATTCTTTTAAAATTTGTGTTTGGCAGTATAGCACATTTTATTTTATCGTAGTTTGCTGAATACTATCTAGGACCCAGTAAACGGTAAATGAAAATAAAGACTTTTCTTCTTTTCCACTAACTAACTGTAATACTTTTATTTATGTACAAAAAATACTAATTATTAAATTTTCTAAACATTGTTAACTGTTAAAATATAAACCGCTCTTTATGGAATCAGAGATGAGATCACTAAGAAGAATGTGCGGGAAAACATTGTATGATAGAATACCGAACCATGAAATAAGAAAGAAATGTAAGACAGATGACTGCATCATGAATAAAATTAAGAAAGGATCCCTGAGATGGTTCGGACATATGGAACGAATGGATGAGAGTAGAATGGTTAAAAAGTTGTACACAAGCAGTGTGAGTGGGAAAAGAAGCCGAGGACGACCGAGGAAAACATGGCATGACCAAATTAACCAATTACTAAAAGGCGGCCAAATTCGAAGTCGGAATAATCGACGTGCGTGCATGGTGCGATGTATGAATGTGGAGGAAGCCCGAGAGGTGTGCCAGGACAGGCCAGTGTGGCGATCCATCCTCTCTGCCTACCCCTCCGGGGAAATGGCGTGATGGTTAGTTAGTTTAGTTAGTTTTATGGAATCACCATTTTATTTTTTTCGTGAAAGCTGTTTGATGATGATATCAACGTCGGTTGACGAAACAGCTGCCCCAAAAATTAAAAATAAAATGTGATATCATAAACACCGTTAATTAATATAATTTATTATTAAATTTTCATATGAAGCACTAACTTTGTGGTTAGACATTTTAAACTTACAGATATAAAATACTAAAACACTTTGTATTTAAACCAAGTTATTACATTTTGCGGTTAAACACAAAGTGTTTTATTATTGCATATCTTTAAGTATAAAAATTATTGTTCTGTGACTCTATTATGAAAATGGTCAAAGGCAATGCTACGGGGCTACCACCCTGTGACGTAACGGCGCTACGATTTCAAAACACGTGGTTCAATATTACGTAATAACGACATTATGCCGCTACGATTCACGTTGCTACTTTACTGCATTTCGACGCTATTTTAGACGTCTGTATTGTTATAAAAAGCGACTTTTATAAAATAAATCGTTAGTATATTTATTGTTGCTTGAACATCCTTTAACGACATCCGTTACTACCGACCTTTTACGTATATTATAATAGTATTTCTTATCCGGTCCGAAAGTATTACATGTAGCATGGCTCTTTAGTGTTTCCTTTGTGCTACACAGGGTCTCTTTATAATAATAATAATAATAATAATACGCTAACTTTTAAAGCGCCGTTTTTGTGATGTAATCACCTCAAGGGCGCATTAAGACGTGTTTTAAATCCAAATGTGAACGCTGCATCTGATTGATATTCGCGATCGATTGGAAAGTATAATAGAACAAAATATGCAAGTTTTAAATTGGGTATGAAATATGAAAAATATGGGTTTTCAGCTTAGATCTGAAATCTGTCGGATCATTTATGCATCTGAGGTGTGAAGGAAGATTGTTCCAAGCTCATGGCCCGGCTACCGAAAACGCTCGATCCCCGAAATTTGTACTAGGGCAACGCTTTGGCTCAACTAATCTTCCTATTGCCGAGGAGTTCGCCGAGCGAAGTGTGGATTTCCTTGTATTTAGGCTGTCCGTTATACAGAGTTCGGATATATAATTTGGAGCCATTCCATGTAGCGCTTTGAAGATTGCCCAGCAGAGTTTATACTGGATTCTTTCTGGACTGTTAAGCCCGTGAAGTTCTTCGAGATGTTGTGTTATATGAGACTTTTTTGGAATAATGCCTTTAATGAGTCTTGCTGCTGCATTGAACGCAGATTGAAGTTTGTTTAATTGTTGTTTTGGAATGTTTGTATAAATTCCATTACAATAGTCAAGTCGTGACACAACGAAGGAATTTACAAGAGTTTTAAAAGTGTCACGTGGAATACTTCTTTGACGGAATTTAATCGTCTTAGGTGGAAGGAACTAGCGCTGACCGTGTTATTAATTTGGGATTTTAGGGACAGATTTGCGTCAAGATAAACACCAAGAAGCTTTGTGGAGTTTTTGGGAACGATATCATTGTCAGCTGTCGAAATTTAAGAATGATCGATAAGATGTTGACGCTTTGCGGAAGCAGTCCAGAGAAATTTATAGTATTATAGTCTTCTTATCGTACTTTAAACTTAAATAATAAATCTTAGGGCCTTTAAAAGAATAATACAAGAATATATCATAAAAACAATTAATATATAACATATATAATTTATATAGAGACTTATCGAGGGGGGTATTCGGGAACCGACGTGATTAATGCACGGAATGAACTTTTTTGTCTTAAGAACAGATAAGCGTTGCCCCAATTTCAACTTTTTGCCGAGTAATGGTCCTACAGAAGCTTTTTTTAATTCCCTCCATGCGAATAATTACAATTACAATTATTTTAGTCCTGTAGATTTCTCTACTTGGGCATAAATGCCACATGCGAACTTCCTAACCATCACGCACACGCGCAAAGTTTCCCAGGAGGCATAGTAGGCGTGTTCCTCCTGACTTACCTTTCGAGATGTTTCAATATTGGTCATACATCGTAACATGCACGCTCGCTGATTTTTCCGACTTCAAACATTGTCGATTTTTATAAATTGAATCAATTGGTCATAATAATAATTATTATTATTGTATTATAATATTTATTGATAGTTAAGGCGTGAACATTGTAAAAACTTTGGAATTGAAAAACAACGCTGTTAATGTTCCACTTAAATTTTGTAAATATCTTTATATGCATGCGTTTGAGATGTGGATATACCGCAGAATGCTCCATATACCGTGGACCGATAGGGTCAGTAATGCAGACGTACTACAGAGAGTCAGAGTCAATAGACAGCTGTTGTCGAGTGTGAACATTAGAAAGGTCTCATATTTGGGTCATGTGGTAAGGAGAGAAAAATACCACCTCCTTTGACTGATATTAATGGGTAAAGTGGAAGGACGTCGGGTAGTTCGTAGACGGCAGCTGTCCTGGCTGCAGGAATAACAAGAGTTCAGAACCTTTTCCAAATGGCGCAGGATAGAGATGCATTTGCTGTAGTAATCGCCAACGTTGGGGGGACCTGACACGGTACCGAAAGAAGAAGAAGACAATACAGTAAAAATTCGAAAATTAAATTAATCGCAGATTCTTATTGAAAATGTGCATGTTAGATTATCAGGTGAAGTGGAGGAAAGTTGGGTTGTTGGTAGAAGGCAGTTGTCCTGGCTGCGGAACATAAAAGATTGAACAGGGACAGGAATTACAAGAGTTCAGAACCTGTTCCAAGTGGCGCAAGACAGAGATGCCTTTGATACAGTGATCGTCAACATTGGGGGGACCTGACAACGCACCGAAAGATATATGTTTTTAAAAGTCAAAAGATTCATTATAGAATATGAATCTTTATACCTTTGCTGATGACTGTCTCAATTTGTAACGATAATGACACTCGTACAGTCGCTCAATTCAAGGAACAAATTCGTACCTCCATTCATATAGAATATGATTCATAATTATCCGAACACGCTTTAATTCAATCCACATTATAGCTTGCGGGGTTGTAATAATTAATTAACAAAATCTCATATTAGCCCGTGTATAGCTAGAGCCAAATCCGCGCCGTCTCTCTTTCGCCTTTGACGTATAAATGATTTAGAAATTGAATTATATGGGCGGATATGTCGGAGGTAGGGAGACACATTGAATCTTTTGGTCCCGTGTTACGGAGCAATTTACGACAACAGAAATTATTCAGGTTCGGAAAGTGTACTCAAGGGACGGGGATACATCCGAAGGATCGATACCCTCAAATATGGATACTCTAACCCTTATCGAACTATCCTCTTTCCGCAATCTCAAACAATATTTTTGTTATCTAGCCAAGTTTTTTTTTTATTGAAATATACGCTGAAAAGGAAAATATATATTTTTTAAATTTGTGATAGAATTATCAACATTTCTTCTATACGATATATATTTAAATGATATATAAAAAAAAATATATTCACCACTGATTGGATGATTGTCTTTTACAGGGTGATTTTGGTTTTCCTATGTACGTTTCGTTTTGATTAGGTAGTAGAGAGAAGAATGTTTTGTTGCCAATTGTGATTCTTTTTTCGATTTCCTCGTGATCTTCGTTTCTATACTGGCGCCATTTAGAGTAAGACTTGCTTCTGCGTAGTTCTGCCGGCTAAATACAATGAAAATAGCAGAAATTTCATTAGCTGCTGTATATATGCGAGAATGTCACTATCCATTCTGGCTGAATGATTCCTCCAGTATCTTATAAATATTCGTTAAGTAAAATAAGTCGTCTCTTAATTCTGCCCGCAAATATAAAGCCCCTAGTTTATAAGACTAACATCAAACTAATGGTGAAACATAAATTATAATTATACAATGAAGAAGCTGCGAAGATACATAGCTAGACTATGGCAGCACTGAAGCAATCAATATACGAGTATACATTACCTAACCATCGACCCTTTATAACAACCATTGTAAGAGCAGCTGGTCGCCTGGCTTAGATTAACTATCTCACCGCAAAATCCAGCATCGTTAAAGTCTTGTCCGCGCTAAAAACGAAATGAAGATATTTTGTAAGCGAAGGCTACAGTAAAAGCCGCTAAATTATAGGCTCCCTTTTTGTTTCTTGAACAATGATTTAAAATTCCATATTAAATAGTTAATATAAATGAAAACGTCTGTCTTCTAGGAATTTTATTAAATGTAATATGGAATGACATGTTTTGCCCTTCTGAGGCATTATCAAACGTTGTAAGAAACATTTAATTTTATGTAATATAATTTCCCTTTTTAATTGTTTTTTAATGACGTAAGATTATCTTTTTTGATCTGACCGCCCATTTTACATAAAAAAATCTACCGCATTGTGCTTTTGAAATCAATAATGTCTGATATTTTTTACTCATATAATAATTGTCTAATCTCGTTTGTCTCATCTGTACGTCTCATTATTATCACAGTAAAAGCCGTGCCACACTGTTTTAAACAAGCTCTCCACATCGGTCTCTGTGTAGACACTTGTTTGAAACCAAAATTCGTTTGCCCTTCAACAAAATTTGTGGACGGACGCGTTTAAACACGTATTCCACATGTGGAGAGCTTGTTTACAACAGTATGTGGACGCTACACCAGCCGTGGGCTCCACAGCACTCCATCAAGGTCACCCCTGTGGAGAGCTTGTTTCAAACAGTTCGAATATACGAGTATCACTATACTCGTATGTTTACTCATTATTCGACATTTTTTTAAATCTATATCTTCTTATGCGCAAAGATATTTCTACTATCTTGGACCCAAACTATATAACATAATAAACAAAACTATAAACGACCCACAAAAAATGACAATGCACAATTACAAAAAACATGTAGCTACGGAGACATTAAAAAAAGGGCGGCTTGAATGTAGTGTAATTTTTAAAAATAAGTAAATAGTTTAAATAGTGTTATAATATAATATATAAGACAATTAATTTTAAGTTATACAATTTAGGATATTTTTTGCTCCCATGTTCATTAATTGTTCCCTAAATTTGGAAATTATATATTGAAATTATATAGAGTGCTAGTAATGGCTCCCAAAAACGGGTTACCCCAGTTGGGAGGTATTAAAACCATGTACTTGGTAAATAAATGAAATGATCAAGTTATAGCCCACTAATTTTATATAATATTTATGGTATTCACCAAGCGAATAGTGAAAAAAAAAACAGTTGTAGAAAGGAAACACCAGAGGGGGGAGGGAGGGTAGGTCTGCCCACGGGCAGGAATCCTACCCTCGTCCATGTGGATCTTCCCCCTCAGCATAAAATAAGATCATAAAAGGTAGATCCACATCATCAAAGATGCTAACCTTTTTAAGAGACCATTGAAAGTGTATCAAAATGTATAATTGTATAATTATGAAAGTCAATATAATATAATATATGAACCTACAATTATCCGATACATATGACATATGGTTCTGAGTCATGGACAATGACTCTACAACAACAAAGAATCTACTGGTTTGAGAAGAGAATACTTAGAATTATCCTGGGACCCAGACCCGGTGTTGCAACGGGAACTTGGAGGCATAGGACCAACCAAGAGATCCGTACGATGACCCAGCAACCCCTTATAACGAGCACCGTGAAAGCCGAAGAGACCAGAGAACGACTGGAGTAAGACCTCTAGGAAGGCGCCTAATGGACAATGTTCTGTCTGACCTGGCTAGGTTAGGCGAATCGGACTGCTGGGAGCAAAAGGCGCAGGATCGAGTAGCTTGGCGAAAAATCATCAACGAGGCTAAAACTCTTCAAGAGTTGTATGGCCATAGGAAGTGAAATGAAGTGAATTATCCGATACCATCATCCGAACAGTGGTGACCTAAAGGTATAGCTTGGACTATGGCAGCAAAATCCGCAGAGCGACTGGATACTTTTGAGGGAAAGGTGTTGCGCAGAATCTATGTTTACAAAGCTCCCAGTCTCTCACACAGGTGAGACTGAATAGTCTAAGATAGGCCAGTCACGTACAGAGGAAGCCGTCATCGCGAACCCCAAAAAGGATGCTGGTGTGGCACCCAAGAGACAGAAGACCAATTGTACGACTAAGACTACGATGGGAGGATGAAGTTGGGAGAGATATAGCGAAATCGCCATATCGAGTGGATTTGTTGCACTGCACTAAGGATGTTGGGCTTCATCGTTATGTGCTCAGAGTCCTATACAACGCATTGGTTTGGAGCAGACTCGAAAGTGGTTTTGTGATATAGAGTCCTCACGAAGAGAGATATTCCGTTAAGCTGGAGAGGGTTCAGAAAAAAATTCTGAGGTATCTCTACAAGTGGGAGTATGGTAACTATCCGTGGCTCTGTCCCACGGCCTTTTTTTGGGAATGCTTGGGACCAACTGTCTGCAGCTTCCAAGATATGGGCATCTCATAACCCATTTCTTTAGATTACTCAGGGGATATTTCGACTTTCTATTTACTCGGCCGAGTTGGAGGGTGTTCGGCTTTTTGTCCCTGATAGGTATCTCCGACAGCGACAACATAGATTGTTTTACATACTAGCCGGTGGGAAGAGCAACTAATCTGCTGAACGCGGTCTCCTCGGAGATCGACGTCTTTCATATTAGTGAAATTACGTTAAGAAGGCAAACACTCTTAATTCTGTCTTAGTCTTCCTAATGTTGAACCATCTCTCATGCGTTTCGGGTAGTATACTATACACAATATATATATTTAGTATTAGTAGAGTATTTTACCTGTTCTCAATAGATGCCTTAAAAATTAATTATGTAATGTTTATTAATGAAATAGAGTGATTTGATTTGATTTGAAATTACTACGAGTGTCAAGTTGGAAGGTCGAAGCAGAGAACAGGAGGAGTTGGAGATGAGGAATAGGTTCGATATGAGCTGTAGGGCTCGATATCGAAGAAGAATCAAAATAAAATATAAACGATTCTAGCTTATACTCAAAATAAAGTAAGTAAAATATTGCAGACGTCCATCACATTTTCTTCTCGTCCTGTATTATTTGTACTGTGCTTGAGGGTTCAAGGATATTTATAGGTTTCAGTTTTTACCGTGCACCTGGAGCTTGGTAAGTGGCTTAAGTTCTGCCCGACTTTCTCCTCCATCAGCCAGGGCTTTTAGACGATAAAATCTATTATGAGTTGAATGTCATGCGTATAGTAAAATATATTAAAAAATATGTATACAAGAAAATCACTCACCTTTTTCACGGATGCGGAAAGTTTCGCAGATACAGGCGGTACATCTCGGAATACTTTGAAAAACTGTTTTTCATTATACACCTATTCCAAGTATCGAATTCAAAACAGTTCGTTAACTATAAGAAGGAATGTTTTCATAGCACTCACTCCACTTTCACTAAAACAAAATTACACTTATAATTTATTAAGATTCAAATTCCGAAGCAGAATTCCAAACACGAAAATATTCTTATTATTTGGGATCATAGAGTGTAAGATAATATAAAATGAATTTATTTCTATTTAAATTTAACCAACGATTATTTTTAACTAATAGCCATCTGTAAGATATGCTTCCTGTTTCATTTTGTCTCACATTGGAGATTAGATGATAACAATTATCATATGTAAAAATATTTATTTATTGTTTCTTAAAAATAAGAATTGGACTAAGCTGGGCAGTTTCGGAAACATGAGTTACATCCTTAAAAACTGGAAAATACCGATCAACCTGAAACGAAAAGTCTATGAAGCCTGCGTTCTGCCAGTTGGTACTTATGGTCTTGAAACTGTTACATTGTCCAAACAAAGTGCGAGAAACTACGAGTGACCCAAAGAGCCATGGAAAGAGCCATGTTAGGAATAAGCCTAAGAGACAGAGTCAGAAACGATACGGTGAGAGAAAAAACAAAGGCCAATGACATCATCCACCGGGTGGCGAATCTAAAATGGGCAGGTCACATAGCCAGAAGCTCAGATGAAAAGTGGACAAGAAGACTACTGAATTGGAGACCGTGGACAGCGAAGAGAAGTGCAGGGCGACCGCAACTACGGTGGAAGGATGATCTGAACAGACACGTCGGAATTTACCTGGATGCAGTGGACGGGAATAGACTGAGGAAGAAGAAACAATGATTCACAACGGGCCATGGAAAGATCCCTGTTGGGTATCTTAGAGACCATAATATATTATACCCAACGTGGAGATTAGAAGATGCACCAGGGCCACCGATGTAGGGATACGCATTGCAAAGTTGAAGTGGCAGGGGATTGGTCATGTGTGTCGACGGGATGATGGAAGATGGAGCCAGACGGTTATTGAATGGAGGCCAAGGTTGGGCCGGAGAAGTGTCGGGAGACAGCCAACCAGGTGGAGCGATGATATTGTGCGGACGGCGGGAAGGGCCTGCAGAACACTGGCGAGAGACCGAGAGAGATGGCTTGGGAGTGGAGAGGCTTATGTCCAGCAGTGGATGGAGCTAAGCTAACGAAGAAAATAAATATATAAAATAATTAATACGAATTAATACGTCTGTTTACTAGATGGTTGATTTTATTTTATGGATATGGCATGTTTCGCATTGCTAAGAGATTTAAAAATAGTCTTATTTGATAATGCCTTAGCAATACGAAACATTCAAATATAATAAAACATCTAGAAAATAAGTAGATGTTGACGTTCGTATTGATTATAATTTATTTAAATCCTTGGTGTTAGTATTTAATTGTATAAATAGTGATAAAATAAAACGACATTTTCTTATTAATTAAAATACTTCCACTTATTGTTCCAGTTAATAAAAAAACATAATTTTATTTAATTATTACTTAAAATGAACCTCCATCAAGAGATAACAGTAAAATCATTATCTGTGATCTAAAAATAAAGTGAATTTTGAATTTAAACATCATGGATACCATAATGAATGTAATAATGTCGTTATGTGATGGTAGTACTGTCATTAATATCGATGTAGGGTTTCATGACAATATATTCAATTCCTTGACATGGCTTTCGTCGGTAGATTTTGATGGTCGTCCGGAGCGTATTCCATCTTGAAATCGTCTTCGACCTTCTTTGAAGTCTTTGTACCACTTGTAAACATATTTTGTAACATATCCTCATCACCAAAGACCTCCAGCGACATCCTTAACGTTTTAGCGGCAGAATATTCATTCTGAAAACAATATTTGATACAATTTCTTTGCTCAACAAAGTCAGACACAGTAAAACTCGAATAACTCACTTGTATTATGTTATGTTTACAAAAACACGTGTAACTGCAGCAATCCATGACAATGCTACCAACCCACATAAAATATAATTTCTCGATTTCATAATACCCGGGAATTTAAAATGAAAAATTAATCTTATATTGTTATTATATTAGAGTATTATGTATAAATATTATATATTTAATAAAAACTGGAAATCCACGACATTGAATTTATATTGAATTGATTAAATATATTTGTTTATTTTCGCGTATATACTTTTATTTATATGATAACTAACTAACTTTCTTAACTAAGTTTCCTCGGAGGCGTAGGCAGAGAGGTTGGACCGCCAAACTGCTACATCCCCTACATTTATACATCGTAACATACACGCTCGTCGATTTTTCCGACTACGATTGTGGCCGCCTTTTAATATTTGATTAATTTGGTCATGCCATGCTTTTCTTGATCTTCCAAGGCTTCTCTTTTTATTCACGCTGCTTGTATACAACATTTTAACAATTATTAACTGTTAAAGTTTATAACACAGTTATGATATCACAATATTTATTATTCACTTTTCGAATTTCAGTATAATTGGAATTCGTTCTGTTTGGTAAACATATTAATTTTAAACCAAAATAAATAAGTTTTTTCATTATAAACGTTTGTTTGCAAAGCAAATGAAAATGTGTTAGTGAAAAAACAACATAAAGTAATTTATAACCAAAGACTGCCGCACTCTTCTATCTAGATATGCTTCTCTAGCTCCGTCCACATTCATCTTGCTTCGGAATACATTTCGAAATACTTTCGGAGAGAATCCAAGTATTCCTCTCTCGCTCTCTTATATTCAAAATGTTCTCCTACTCTTTTTGTGTTTTAGCCTATTTATATTACAATACGTTGAACTAGGATTCTTGCAATTTCATCTCTACTGGCACTGTGTCAAAGGGCCTAAATGCTATTATTACGTAAACCGGTACAATACAATGAACAAAAACAGAGGGGTGAAAGTAAACCGCACACAAACTTTTAGGATTATATAAGCATGAAGGCTGTTTGTCAACGGGTCACCAAATCCATAAAGCTGATTACTTTTTATTGGTGTTGCTTAACGACACTCATTAACCTAGAATTTTAATTACATCAAGAAAATCACTTGACTATATTATAACTGGAAGTAAACCACGCGACTTTGATGCGGCTGTATGATTATAGAAACTAGACTTATTTGTGATATACGAAATCCTGGATTTTCACCAAAAGGTGGTTAATTCAAATTTAATTGTATCTCAATAGAGACGAAGACGCAAACTGGAAACTGAATATGGATGATCAAGGTGTTTACAGGACTTATGACCATAGGACTTATGACACAGGTCATAAGTCCTGTAAACACCTTGATCATCCATATTCAGTTTCCAGTTTGCGTCTTCGTCTCTATTGAGATACAATTAAATTTGAATTAACCACCCTTTGGTGAAAATCCAGGATTTCGTATACAAGTATAAGTATACATTCACAAATATTTGTAATTATTCTGGTCAATTCTTTGGCATATAGAATGGAATAATACTCCTGGCGGCTTCTAACAGTACGTTAATAGGCGACAGCCTTCGCATTGTGTTAATAAGGTAGTTTGCTAAATGCCGAAAATCATTCTCCATAGATGGCGTTAGTGGGTCGGTTGTATAGGTTAATCTTGAAAAGATTCACAAGTGCAATCAAATCTACATAGATGGCCAATTAAAACTGACACGTGAAGATAGATATGGATTTGAAGTATATATCCATCTTCCAAAAATTTGTCATGCATGATCATAATAACAAAGGTGGAATGGGGAATGCTGTAATTACATAAAGCGTGCGCTTAACCCAACCAATGACAGGTCATAAGTCCTGTAAACACCTTGATCATCCATATTCAGTTTCCAGTTTGCGTCTTCGTCTCTATTGAGATACAATTACATTTGAAACTAGACTTGGTTGACCTATAAATTTAAAAAAATGTATCATATTAACCCTGATGTATAGAAGAGACGCTCTCAAGACTCTTTAAGTCGGACATGCCACAGAATTTAAAAACAAAAATGTTGGAGCAGTGTGTTACCTGTGATGACCTATGGATGCGAGACATGGACGTTAGCTAAGGAAGCAATGCACAAAATTAAAGTTGTTTGACGGGCCATGGAAAAATCCATGTTAGGTATCTCGATCTGAGACCATATACCCAACGTGGAGATTAGAAGACACATCAGGGTCACCGACATAAGGATACGCATTGCAAGGATGAAGTGGCAATGGGCTAGGCATGTGTGCCGACGGGCCATGGTGGAATATGCTGCCAGAGGGTTACTGAATGGAGGCCAAGGTTGGACCACAGAAGTGTCTGGGGATAGCCTACCAGGTGGAGCGAAGATTATGTGCGGACAGCAGGAAGAGCCTGGAGAATACTGGCGAGAGACCGAGAGGACGTGGGATGGAGAGGCTTACGTCCACAGACAGGCGATACATGTCATTCATATTTATAATATCGTATAATAAAAATTTCTAGAAAACAGACATTTTCAATTGTGTTAATTATTTAGTATAGAGTTTTACATTATTGTCCTAGAAACAATAAATGTATAATGTGAATAGAACTCATATAAGATCAGGGACTAAACCAATAATACTCTTAATTTTAAGAAAAGTGGAGGCAATAAAGGTGCCTCCAAGTGTGGTATTAATACAATACCCTGACCCCCTGGAAACGAAGTAGAGTCGTGTCCTACCGCCACAATTGTAAGAGAAATATAATATATGAGACCCTAATAAGACAATCCTTACGAGACTAGCTTGTCATTGACACATGAAGAAGAAGAAGAAGCCCAAAAAGTAAGGTGTGTAAATATAAGAGTGTGTTTGAGATGATTCATTTGGGTAGCTTTAAAATACATTGAAGAACTACTTCGCAGAGTCGTGGTCCATACTCTTTGCCTACTTATTCTGATACCTTAATTCTTAGGTTAATGATTGATATGTTAAATGTTTTTAATTTATATATCCCTACCATAATTTCCCCGAAGCTAATTGTTTTGTTATACTTTTTTACTTTAAAACAGAGCTAACTTGAGGGTTAAAGCTAGTTACACGTGTGAAGGAAACTGATGTGAGAAGTAAGGACAACCGCTCCTTCGCTTTACGTACCCCCCTCATCCCCTACCATCTCACCCCCACACGATCACCGGTAGCCACGTATAATATTACCACGTTAAAAATTAAATGTTTTAAGCCCCAGAGATATCAAGAAATTTGTGGAACGCGGAAATAAATATTGGATGACATTTGCAAAATGAAAAATTATAATTTCAGTGTAATTGGAATTCGTTCTGTTTGGTAATCATATTAATTTTAAACCAAAATAAATAACTTTTTTCATTATAAACGTTTGTTTGCAAAGCAAATGAAAATGTGTTAGTGAAAAAACACCATAAAGTAATTTATAACCAAAGACTGCCGCACTCTTCTATCTAGATATGCTTCTCTAGCTGCGTCCACATTCATCTCCGTCCACAATCATCGTGGCGTGCAAACACGTTGATTTTTCCGACTCTTTTCATGACTGTCATTAAAATTTAATTGATTTAGTCGTGGCATCGTTTCCTCGGCCATTAACTTTAGCAAACTTTACAATTATATATTCGATAATTCTTTCTATAAATGATATGAAAAAAAAAATCGTTTCTGTAGAATTATAGTAACTAATAAAAATTCGAAATATTCATTAATTAATAAATGGAACACTGAAATATATTGTTTTAACATAACTTCGTTTTGCTCTATTTTATTTTGGTTAGTTTATTTAGTTTTTCAGATGATAAAGGCTTAATACCTTCGTAGCCGACCATGGTCATGTCTTCGTGGCCGAGTGGTAAATGCTATGACTTCCACACCCAGGACCCGGGTTCGATTCCCGGTGATGGCAGTGTGATTGTCTCACTGTCTTTAGTCTAGTGTAGAATTTATGTGACTATAAAATATCGATAGATTAGCTACCTATCACATGTCACGAGAATGAATATGATAGCTATATCATTTACACATGTTTTTACTGTAATTATGTAAAGAACGATTCAACACAAAATTCTTTTGTAACATACCGAGCAGATAAATTCTAACTAACAATCAAACCGTTTCCCTAGAGGGGTAGCCAGAGAGGATGGACCGCCACTCGGTTCATTCTTGAACTCTCGGTCTTTTCTGCGTTCATACACTGTGACACGCACGCTCATAGATTAGTCCTTCTTCGAACATGGCCGCCTTTCAGTAATTGATTGATTTGGTCATGTCATGTCTCCCTTGGCCTTACTAGACTTCTTTTTCCATTCATACTACTTGTATATATATTGTTTTAACCATTCTTCCCTCATCCATTCGTTCCATATATCCAAAGCATCTTAGCGACCATTTTTAATTTTATTTAGGACGCCTTACAATCTTTTCTTACTTCATCATTAGGTATCAGTGTTCAGAAGAAAAATTCAACAAACAGCGTTGTATATTGGCAATTTTCATATCGTAACAATAAATCATATTTAAAAAACGGAACTGAAAAATGGACATCCATTTTAGCATTTTTTTTCATATATAAATATTATATTATATATTTAACCTTATCATGTCACATTCTGCTTGAAATTCTGTTCTACTGTTCTAATATTATGATTAACTATTTTCTCCGCTTGAATAAGCTAGGCTGAGATAAAAAGATGGATGAATCGGACAAGAAAAACTAAGTTAATTATCTAATTTCTGTCGGAGGGATGATTGAAAGGAGAAAGGCTAGTTTCACCCCTGTTGTAGCGCCGAGAAGGGGGATGGTCCGAAAGAAAACTATGCTCATTACTTGCTAAGAGTATAGTTATACAGATTATGTTTTCCTAAAATAAAATGTTTAGATTTTACGTATTTCAAAAGACCGACACGTTTCACCTACTATGGCATCATAAATCATTTGATTATTAGTTGAGAAAATGTCGCTCTTTTCAAATATTAGAAATATTATATTTTACTACTTAATTATTATATATTATAGGGGACACATGGAAAGACATATGCTCGGCGTCAGTCTCCGAGATAAAATCAGAAATGAGGAGATTAGACGCCGAACAAAAATATCGGACATCATGGAACGACTAGCGAGACTGAAGTGGTAATGGGCGGGTCATGTGGCGAGACAAAGTGAGGATAGATGGACCCAGAAAATAATAAAGTGGAGACCACGGGAAAATAGGAGAAGCGTCGGCAGGCCTCAAAAAAGGTGGGCCGACGACACTGCAGCTGGCAGAAAATAGAGACGAGAGGAAAGGAAGGGAAGAGGCCTATGTCCAGCAGTGGACCGATGAAGGCTGACGAAGAAGAATAAGAAGATAGGGGACACCCCCGATGGGAGTATCAAAACGGATGTGCGAGAACAGGAAGTTGGAAATGTTTTGCTTTATGTTATACATTGTCTGTTCTACTATATGGATGTGAAACTTGAACTCTGAAAGTGAATGTAATGAACCGGCTGGAAGCGTTTGAGATGTCGATATACTGCAGAATGCTCCGTATACTGTGGACCAATAAGGTCAGTAATGCAGACGTACTACAGAGCGCCTGAGCCAATATATAGCTGTTATCGAGTGTGAAAGGTCTCATGTTATGTCATGTGCTAAGAGGAGAAAGATACTACCTTCTTTTGCTGATAATCATGAGTGAAAAAGAGGGACGCCGGGGAGTTGGCAGAAGGCATTTGTCCTGGCTGCGAAATATAAGAGAATGGACAGAAATGAGCATAGTAGAAAACCTGTTCCAAGTGGCGCAGGACAGAGATGCTTTCGCTGTAATAATCGCCATCGTTGAGGAGACCTGACGCAGCATCAGAAGTAGAAGATGTTGAGCTGAAGAGGCCTGGAGAAGACCGAGCGCATTGGCGTACGAGGTGTAAGACTTCGTTGCAAAATAATCCCTAGGATTGAAATTGCGAAGAAGAAAATCTTAAATAAAAATTTATTGTAGGTATAAGTTTAAACCTTTAATATACAATAATTGCGTAGATTTTCACGGTTGGTTGCAATATGAATTAACTCAGAGACACATTGCCGGCGACACGGCACAGCGAAGAAGGAGTTAAACACACATTACCCACCACAAATTTATAACCACCCTGAAGTTGCGACTGCAACGATCTCCGAAACGTCGGTCCAGAAAGACGAGCTACACGGATTTTCCCAAAATCCCTCAATACACTTAAATATACATAATATTTTTTTTTTCATATTAAATATACATTTTAATCGGGTGGTGGTCTAGAGCAGTGTTCCGGAAACTTTTTGTGTTCAAGGTACACCTATCAAATCAAGAAATTTTTGAGGTACACCAAAGAAAAAAGCAATGCTTATTGAATATTTATGTATTACTAAAATCAATATACCTAATATGAAAAGATGTTTAATGAGAAATGTGAGCCTGTTTAACTGAGCACAGGCGATCAAAATGGATTGGAGCAATCATTGATAAGGCTGCTCTCATCTCTTCATTGATCGTCCTCAGGCGTTCTCTTTTTTTCGATTTAATAGTAGTGAGTTGTGGAAAGCGCCTCGCTCTTATAAATAGCTCTCAGCTATTTTTTGGGGGGATTATCTTAAAAAAACATTGACTTTTTTCCCCGGCACACCAACTGATGACCACGGTACACCAGTGGTCTAGAGGATAGAACGCTTGGCTCCTGATCCAGGGGACTTTGGTTCAAGCCTGAACACGACCAGATTCCTTCTTTATAATAATAAGCTATTTTCAGCTCACATTGAATATTGTAAAAATACATTCTAATATCTTCTTCTTCTTCTTCTTCTTCTTTTGATAGATCTGACGATCTGTGACACAGAAATCATATCTCGTCGGATGATGAGATCCAGCTGTCCCTCCATCTCTTAGGCGGTCTTCCAGGTGGGCGGTGTCCGGAAGGGATTTCATAGGCGGCTGTATACGCGAGTCTGTCACCATTCATTCGGGCTACATGGTCCCTCCAGTATCTTCTTCTGGATCTACTCCACTGAACGATATCCTCCATTTCGCAGGTTTTCCTTATGTCTGCGTTGCGGACACGATCTCGGAGGGTTTTTCCAGTAATTGATCTTAGGACCTTCATCTCCGATGTTCTAAGTAGTCCCTTGGTTCGCACAGTGTCAGCCCGCGTCTCTACAGCGTACGTCATGATGGGTCGCACGCATGTTTTGTATATTCTGATCTTGCTGTCGATACGCATGTGCTTGTTTTTCCAGACTAGATTCTTCAGGCATCCTGACACGGCAGAGGCTTTACTGACTTGTTCACGTACTTCGGTATAAAGGTCACTTTGGCTGCAGATCTCCACTCCCAAATACCTGAAACTCATCACCTGCTCCACAGGTATATCATCAACAGCCATTCTAATATCATTGATTTAAATCCTTGATATTAGTCCATTCCACTCAATCAATAATAAACTTGATATTTAAAATAGTTTAATTCTAGAAAAGTGAAAAAATAATTACAACGGCCAATCCAATCGCGTTACGTAAGTGTTTGCACCATGTATGGTTAAATTAAATAAATGATTACATTTAGTGTGTTGTTTTAGCTAAACGCTGCCAAATTTTTATCAGAGTACTTCAACGCTCCAATCTTTGTGTATTACACCTGTTCGTGTGACGAAAAATTATAATTTGGTTGTAAAAAAATTCTAAGTGGTCACGCTACATTGGACCACTAACATGAAACTATACGCTCCGTACTCTATCCACGCAAGAAGTGTTAATTATGCATTAACTTAATAGCGGAGTTATTACAAATTGCGTTTTAGTAGAAATTTTCATGAATGAAATCAAATACCACAACACAATATACGTAAAGATTAATTGTATCTCAATAGAGACGAAGATGCAAATTAGAAACAGAATATGGTGAGGTGTTTACAGGACTTATGACCTGTCATTGGTTGGGTTAAGCGCACGCTTTATGTAATACAACATTCCCCATTCCACATTTTCTTATAACCACCATGTCCGACAAATTTTTGGAAGTTGTATATATTTTATCTGTAACACCACCTTTTACAAGGTAGTACACACTAGCGCCATCTATGACGATTGGGTTTTAAGAATTAAACAGAAGATCTTTTTAACGCAATGTGAAAGGCTACCGCCATTATCGTATTGCTAGATATCGCCTGGAGATGTCACTCCAATTTATATGCTATATATATTTTTTGCTAATATATGTATTTGTTTCATTTACGCCATAGGTTCCCAAATGGGTGCTATCACCCTTCCACTATGCGCTGGAGTCTTCCAAGGGGGCGGTAGAGGGTATGTAGCGCTGCCTTCGGGCGCATGAGAAAGAAGATAGGACACCAAGGTGCTTATCTACAAGTCCGTTGTCCTGCCAACAATCCTATATGCATCAAAACATGGATCCCATACAGAAGCTACATAAAAGCCCTAGTGCAATACTACCAACGCTGTCTACGAAGGATCCTAAATGTGAAATGGCAAGACAAGCGGACAAATGACAGCATACTTACTGAGGTCAATTTGACTTGTATTGAGGGTGCCATCATTCAGAGACTACTGCGCTGGTCACTCCCAAGGAAAATTATGTACTCTTAGATGACCCAAGGGAAACGTTCACACGGTGGCCAGAGGAAACGCTTCAACGACTCCCTAAAAGCAAACTTCCAAAAGACTAACATCGATTGTGATTGCTAGAGGCCTATATGGAAAGTAACAGGGAGTAGAGGAGCGCAGGACTTTGAAGCACAGCGCAAAGACGACGCCTCAGAGAGGAGGAGAAGGAGGAAAAAGGAGAAACCACCGGGAGACAGTGACGGCTCCACTACCAGCGTCTTCCCCTGCCCCAGATGCCCTAAAATGTGTGGGTTTAGGATTGGCCTCTTCAGACCCACAACCGTGAAGGACAGTCTTCCTCGGACACGAGGGACAGCCGATGATGATGATGAGAGGGTATATAGCGAAATAGGGGGCGTTAAGGCAATCAAGGGGGCCTGAGCGTTCCTATTTAAGTAACATTATTTTTTCTGTAAAATACTCTTATCTATTTTTTATATATAAATAAAATATCCAAAATTTGGATTTTCTAAATATAAGTTTCTCGACAAATTGAAGGAAAGCGAGGTGTCGAGAGAAGAAGAAAATCGAGGCTAGAAAACCTTAGATAACCTTAGATAGATAAGTTGTAGCACAACAATTCCTGTTTAAAGTATCCAAAGTAAAAACAGCCATGAAGTTGCCCAACATCCGATAGGAGAAGAACAGGAATAATAGGAAGATAAATTTCCAGATTAATTTGTTAATATGGTCGTAAAGAATTCGTTTTAAATAGAAATGGCTGCACACTCGATTTGAAACAATCGGTAATTTAGTTTTATGTTATGAATTAAACCTTCTATTAATTCATAAAATTACACATTCATCTTCAGGAGAACCATATAAAATTTTCGATAAATTATTTTTTATCGTCTCCTGATGATGAAGGTATAAAACAATCGAAAAGTATTGAGAAAAATCAACTTTAATAGTCCATTGTTTTGGCCAAAACACTATGATGCTTCAACATTATTACTGTTAAAATTTAAAACACTGTTATAATATCACAATTTCGTAGTATTTACTGAGAGTGTCGCAACAGCTGTTTCGCCAACCGATGTTGGCATCATCAGGTGTTACAATAAACTCAACAGAAACTAAATATTCAATACTCTCAGTAAAATAAATTAAAATAAATTATTATGTGTTTTAAATTTTAACAGTAATGAATTTAAATGTGGAAAAGACAGTTTTAATTTATAAAAAACGATAATATCAATATTTTCACATTGAGTTTTTAGTCATTATGAAATTCCACAGTATCAACGCCTTAAGTTTATCTAAAAATATAAAATATACAGTATATATTTTCGTTTGTAAAGAGCTTCAAAATTGAATGTAACGGTTTATGTGTATGGCATTATAATTTTTTTGTCAAATTACTAGAGTAATTAATATGAATGAAAACATCTGCCTTCTAGGAGGATGGAATGACATGTCTCGCCCTTTAAAGGCATTATCAAATGTCAAATGCCGTAGAAATGAGATCACTAAGAAGAATGTGCGGTAAAACATTGTATGATAGAATACCGAACGATGAAATAAGAAAGAAATGTAAGACAGATGACTGCATCATGAATAAAATTAAGAAAGGATCCCTGAGATGGTTCGGACATATGGAACGAATGGATGAGAGTAAAATGGTTAAAAAGTTGTACACAAGCAGTGTGAGTGGGAAAAGAAGCCGAGGACGACTGAGGAAAACATGGCATGACCAAATTAACCAATTACTAAAAGGCGGCCACATTCGAAGTCGGAATAATCGACGTGCGTGCATGGTGCGATGTATGAATGTGGAGGAAGCCTGAGAGGTGTGCCAGGACAGGCCAGTGTGGCGATCCATCCTCTCTGCCTACCCCTCCGGGGAAATGGCGTGATGGTTAGTTAGTTAGTTAGTTAGTTAGTTATCAAATGTCAAATAATAATGCTTAGAAGGCCAAAACATGTCATTCCATCTAAAATATAATAAAACTCCTAGAAGAAAGAATTTTTCATTTATATTAATTGTTTATATGTATAATAGTTTTACATCATTGTTCAAGAGACAATAAATAATGCGATGGAAAGTTATAAGGTTTGACCTATAATAAAAAAAAATTAAAAAATGAGACTCCGATGGTCACGGTCACGTAATAATTAGACCCGATTTCATGTCGCAAAAACGCCTTTTCTTGGGTACAAGGAAGAGAAGGAAGTAAAAAACTCCAATTCACCTAGTTGATGAAGATACAGAGAGACATGGAGCTTCTTGAACTTATGGTAGAAGATGAATATAAGTGAAACTTTTGGAGATGTAAAGTGATGAGTAGAAAGAAGATGATTTTGTTCCCAGTATGAAACAGGGTCCAGTTTGCATTTGCGTAGTATTTTTTTATCTTGCAACTTATAATTAAATAAATGCTTAGAAACATATGAATAAATAATAAGATTATAAAAAGGGTATCTGAACATCATATAACCTCAAAATTATCAAACGGTTACTTGTATATATAGTCATACAGAAAAAATCTTTCAAATGTATAATCTAAAGGACTTGATTAAATTATGTATTAAAATTAGATTCAATAAGAATTCAAACAAATAAATTTATTTGTACATTTTATTTCAGTACTGATTATTTTAATTTTAATGATATAAATCTTTATCTACCGACAAACTGTGATTGAAATTGTACCAAATAAGTTAATTGTATAAAAAATGTATACAGCACTCAAAAGAACGACAGATTCTGTGATCAATGTTATGTGGAATCAAATGGCTTAATTTTTTTATTGAGAAAGGCAACTTGAAACGAAGGTAGCATTAGTCTACTCGTTTTATATTCGTTTATACAAGTACCAATTCCATTTCAATCAGAGACAACGCATTTTATTATATATAGGTATAACCTTAAAACATTTTTCTTGCATGTGAGCTAGCATCATTATATATATTTTTTCTGTTGAGAACATTTGTATACATATAATATAAGATATTTTATTTGATATGTTTATAGTTGTTAGATTAATAATTCACATTAATTACCAGAAATACGTATTTCCCACTAATTAAAATCTGATTAAAATTCACGCGTTGAAGAGGTACATTAGCTTTAAAAACTTCATTAATAAAAAACAGTTTTTATTCATAATTGAGTGATAGGATCTCACGACATTTGGTTCACTTTTGATAATTTGTCACCGATAACTAATCGCACGTTTCATGTTATACACCTCAGAAGCTCCCTCGCTAGCATAGCACTAGTAATCGTCCGAAACTGAAGGGGTAGATGTAAAAATAGACCGCTGTGTATTATTGAAGTGTGATTCGAGTATTGAGTTCGGCTTTCCCGAGCCCAGCGCGGTTGTTGTGTTGTAAGAGGGAAACGAGAGGAAATGGGGCGATAACGCGGGGAGGTGTAGACAGTGCGGCGGTTGCCGTGGTACTGGTGGGGGAGGGAACGGCGCTCGCAGCCTCCCCTTACGACTCGGGTCAGGGGCGGAATCCGCGCATTATATTGTTTTTTTTGTGTTCAAATTTTTAACATGTTTATGGTATATATACAAATAACATATTTCTTCTCTTCTTCTTCGATGGCCCTACAGCCCATATCGAGCCTTAGCCTCCAGTATTCTTCGCCTCCAACTCCTCCTGTCCTCCGCTTCGACCCTCCAATCTGACACTCTTAACAATCTTGTTCCATCTCTCCCAACTTCATCCTCCCATCGCAGCCTTGGTCATCCAATTGGTCTTCTACCACCTGGATGTCACTCCAGCAATCTTTTTGGGGTTCGCGATGACGGCATCCTCTGCACGTGACCGGCCCATCTCAGTCTATTCAGTCTGACCTGTGTGGAGAGACTGGGAGCTTTGTAAATATTGTACAGCTCGTCATTATGCCGCACTCTCCAGCCTTCACCGTCATTCACAGGCCCCAGAATTCTGCGCAGCACCCTTCTCTCAAAGGTATCCAGTCGCTCTGCAGATTTCGCTGTCATTGTCCACGCCTCACATCCATAGGTCAAATAACATATTTAATTAATATAATTATTATCGTAAAAAAATCTTTATAAATAAACTAACTAACTAACCATCACGCCGTCTCCCCGAAGGGGTAGGCAGATAGAATGAACTGCCACACTTCCTGATATATATCTCTCGTTTCCTCAACATTCATACATCGCGTCATGCACGCGTGTCGATTTCTCTGACCTGTCACGTGGCCAACATTCAATATTTGATTTATTTGATCGTGCCACGTTTTCCTCGGTCTTCCTGTATTTCTAGTTACATTTACATTGTTAATATATACTCTTTAAACATTTTTTCTTCATTCATTCTTTCCATGTGTCCAAACCATCTTAATGATCATTTCATTATTTCGTTCATAACACTATCATTCGTACCGCATTCACTTCTCTTATTTTCATTCGACATCTGTACGGGTGTATGTAGCTGAACTACTCCTAAACGGCTATACCAATTTTGATGAAATTTGTCGTGTGTGTTTAAGTAGATCCCTGGATGGTTTAGATTTACAATTGGATCCGCTAGATGAGCGTTTAAAACTTCTGGGAAGTTTATTGGTCTCGTCAGACGAATAAAGTAATTAATAATTATTTCTAGAAAACTTTTAATTTCAAAATATATCAACAATTAAAAAAAGTAACCATAATCTTGAAAATATGAAATTATAAATAAATACATGATTTCGAATAATGCTGGTAATATATATTTTTTATATTATATATTTTGTATACAACACACACTTTATTTAAAAAATATTAATTAAAAACCAAACATGTTTCGGACACATGAGCCCTTCATTAGTGATATTATATAAACATATATATTAAAAATATTTAAAAAGTAAAATTTCACGAATGTGGTCAGTTTTGACAGATATAAAAATGATTTATTTCGGAACTTTTATGTTTTTGTTATAATAAATATTGTGAATAAACTTAAAGTTCTTACTGGGGTCCAGGTATCTTACAACAAAGGAAATAAATCAAATATTGAGCTTGACGTAAAATTGATTTGATTAATTATAATATTTTCTACAGAAAATTGCTATTTTGCATCTATGTTTATATTGTTTATTTTAGGACATGAACTGCGTCTTATGCATTTCAAGATATGAACTGCGTCTCATATATGGAGCTGAAGAGAGCTTTAACTGAGCGCAGTGGAGGACGAGGTGTAAGACTTTAACTGCAAACCAATATCTACGATTGAAACCGAAGATGATATGATATTTATTAATTATTTGCTGAAATTTTTAACGGTTTTTCAAAAACCTTCTTTGCTTTATTACAAAGACCCAAATTTTATAAATGGATACATTTTGTCACGAAAATTTTTAATTAGTTTGTGGACCTAATGAAATACAAATTAGAATAGTCCATTGTTTTGGCTGAAACACTATGATACTTTAACATTATAAACTGTTAAATGAAATAACTTTTTAAATTTATATTAGGTTATTACGAAGCTCTGAGGAATCTTGGGTACAAGCGAAACTAGCTGACAATTAAAATAACCGCACAGTGGTGAAAAACAAAGTGCAGTGTTTTCATTTCTATTCTATTTTAAATATAAATAATAAAAATTAAAAAAAATTAAATAACTTTCTTTTATGTATCACAAATGTGTTTTTATGTATCTGTTTCGTCAACCTATGTTGACATCATCAGGTGTTGATGTCTGATCAGATATAACACCTGATGTTGTCAACATAGGTTGACAAAACAGCTGTCGTGAAAAATAAAAATACAATTGTGATACATAAACAAAGTTTTTTTTAATTTAACAGTGTACAAATTATAATAATTAAAACTGGAGAGATATAAGTTAAATACACGTGCATTAATAATATCAGTTGTGTGCGATATCTTTAACAATCTAGGAAAACTCGGCACAAGAATGAATTTAAAAAATTATGTACATGAAAATATACAATATATAAATTATACATAAACATAAACGGAAGTAGAAACAGAGGTAGACCGATAAAAACATGGCATGCTCAAATCAATAAAATTTTACTGAAGTGTCGGAGTAATCGACGTGCGTGCATGGCAGTATGTAGAAAGCGAGATAAGTATATCAAGAAAACACAGTTTGTTTGTCTATTTTTCTGCTTAGCCTTTCGGGGAGGCGGTATGATGATAAATTAATTAGTTATATAAATTTAAAATGGTTTATTATTTACCAATACCGTCAAATAAATCAAAGCCATCGGGAAACCTATTTAAAGGAGTTTATATCGTTCTCCCGATAAGGAGTAAAACCTTCGAAACATGACGAGAAAAGTAAACTCAAAAGTGGCAAAGTCACGAGATTTGATTATGATAATTTATAAATCAATGAAAGTGAGCCCGGTAATGTCTAAATACACCCCTGTTGTAGACCTGTTATTATGATTCCCGAACATTCCCGGAAATCGACGAACAAAGACGAGATTTCCGAATTGTTTGTTATCAGAATTATAAATCTGTTATTAAATCAGAGAAGACAGCATAAATATTTAGCCTACCCAACAACACTGCCATTTACCGCATAGATTTTCGCATTTGCGAATCGTGACGTATACCCCAATGTCTTGTCATTAAATGCCCAACACGAATGTATTCGAGACTTCTGCGCAACTCAGACCGATCGACTGGCTACGAAGCATAGACCCTCTACGAGCTATGGACGAAAGCGTAGCCATAATACTGCTACGGTGCTACGACCGGTAATCTGGCGGCGTATCGCTGTATAGAATATGGCTGGAGAGAATCAGAAGTGGTACTTACCTATTAACTACGTTTTTCTCTAATGGAATTGATTATCCCCTCCCTAAACACGGACGTTGTCTAATCTGATTCCTTTGCTTGAACATTCTAGCTCTGAAGGATATATCGTTTGCCAATATTAAGCCGCTTTTTTGCAGGGCTCTGTTTGTTTGATATAGCCACTTGCACTTTCTACTACGCGTTAATTTGGACTAATTAACTATTAGAGTTTTTAAATTATATAACTAATAAATAATTGAGTTATTAAAATATATAACTTACAAATACAATTTTTTATTATTATAAATGGTTGTTTTCTTCAACAAAAAAATCCGGTTCTATGTGTATTCATTGTTTTTTCAATAATCCATTGTTTTGGCGGAAACACTTTAGTATTTCAATATTATTCACTGTATCATTGAAACATCGTTATAATATCACAATTGATTTAATTTTTATGAAATTGTCGCGACAGCTATTTCGCTAACCAATGCTGAAGATGCTAACATTAATTAGCAACAACAGCTGTCGCGACAATTTCGTAGAAAATTAAATCAATTGTGATATCGTCACCTGAGAGTAAGAGGGTTCCAACTAATAACATTTCATATAATAACTAATAACTAATAACATTTCATTTTTTTTCTTTTCTTGTCTTTTTCTTTTTTCTTTTACATTTTAAAATTGTATTTTATTTTTAATTCATTATTACTAATAGTTTTCTCTTTATCTTATAAAAGTGTTACTTTATTACTCTTATATATTTAACCTTATGTCAGTTGTTATATAATATTTGTGGTAGCATGTAATTGGCCTTGTTTTGTTGTCTCTATGTGTTTATACTCATATACTGTAATTGCTGTTTGTTACCCTCGATAATAAAAAATAAATGAAAAAAAAAATTTGGCTTTTTTTCGTGAAAAGGGTTCTTACTAACATTATCTATACGTACAATTAAAAAAAATATGTGTTAATATCGTCATTTTAATGTTACGAAAAGAATCAAGTTCCATCTGATCATTCAAAACACATGATTCAGTGCAGAAGGATTCATTTAAACTTATAACTTTATTATTCCAACTGTTGCCAGACAAAATTTACAAGTTTCTCGGTAAAAGAATATCTGGAAATTGGAATAAATTCATTTTATACCAAGATAGACACCCGAAACCAACAAAACTTTGACTTCATTTTTCTCAGCTTTTTACTTTTGTCAGTTGGAACCTTCTTACTCTCAGGTGACGATATTATAACAGTGTTTCAATTAAACAGTTAATATTGTTATTTGAACAAATATATTTCACATTATTGTTAAAAAAGTATTAATATATATTTAGTTTAATATGATTCAATATCGTATAAAAAACACCTATGATAGAATGGGGACTTTTTGTTGAATGTCAAATAGTTATAGGTATTACGATATTTTTAAATATGTTCCAATAATTTCATTGTGGGCATTAGATAATGGAAGATTTTTTTAATGTTCATAAGTAAGCAGTATTTACAACATTACTAGCTGTACCCACCCACGCGTTGCTATAGCTTAGTCTAGTTAAATTGAAAAGAAGAGCACACATTTATAATATGTTAAATTTCACAATACATGTGAATATACAATATTTTTTTTATCTAAAAATAATCTCTTAGGCAAACTTTTTCCCTCCTTGAGCGACGAACCAATGTTTTTATTGTTCAAATAAAATAAAATATTTTAAATGTTCTTCTTCTTTTTCCTTATTGTTGACCTATGTGGTCTGTTATCCAGAGTGTTGCTCCTCCTGTGAGCTAGATTCCCAGCTGTCCTTTCATCTTTTAGGAGGTCTTCCACGAGGACGAGTCCCAAGAGGTTGATTATGCAATGCAATATAGGGGAGTCTGGTGGTGTCCAATATTTGAACATGACCGTACTAGTCCCGTTTTCGCTGTCTGCTCCATCTTATAATATCCTCAACCTCACATATCTCTCTTATTCTGGTGTTCCTCACGCGATCCCTCAGTGACTTGCCTGATATCGTCCTCAGTGTCTTCATTTCGGAAGTTCTCTAAACTTGTTTGATCCTTACTGTGTCTACCCATGCTTCGACGGCATATGTTATTGGTCTTACGCATGCTTTATAGATTCTCATCTTACTCTTAATGGCCACGTCTTTATTTAGAGCCCCAGAGATTGCAGCTGCCTTGTTTACTTGGGCTTGTATCTGTGTTTCAAAAGCAGACAGATGCAAATAAAAATATTGAATTTTCAAACATAAGAATTTATTTATTCTTGCCTTTATATATCACCGAAACATTTAAACTGATTGCTTATTTTTTTGTTTTGTGTTGAAGTTCACTTCAAGTACTTATGTATCTGTACGTTTGTAAAAATATGTGCTTTTTTATTGGGTTTATCTGTGTATTTGGGGAACGGCACATATCAAGATTTATTATCGAATACGTTTTTATTATCAAAGATATACGAGTTTACAGCTTAATATTTTTCATTAAGTCAATGAAAATCATGTCGTGTTTGTAATATGGTTTCATTCCATATTTCTCTTGCCACTGTGGTGAAAGGTTTGTCCGACTGAGTCGCTTCCAAGGGACCCCGGGACGCTAAAAGATGGAAGTGGAAAAATCGTGATATAACTAACTAATTAACCATTACGCCGTCTCCCCAGAGAGATAGGCAGAGGATGGATCGCCTTATTGCTCTATTCTGACAAATCTCTCAAGCTTCCTCTACAATCATACATCGTTACATCGTTTTTCCGTGTTCGATGGTGGCCGCCTTTAAGTTTTTAATTAATTTGGTCATGCCATGCTTTCCTTGGTCTTCCACGGCCTCTCTTTCTATTCGCACTGCTTACATACAACATTTTAACTATTATTCTCTATCCATTCGTTAAAATATCCAAACAATCTCAGGAATCCTTGCATGATGCAATTTATAACTCAAATGATATAAGAGAAATGTAATCTGCCTTACATTTCTCTTATATCGTTTTCCGGCACATTATTCTCAGTGATCTCAATTCTACGGTATTTATCCTACTTTCTTCCTTTTTTAGCATCTCCAAGCTTCACTTCCATACATAAGGACTGGCACTAGAACTCCATTAGGTACTACCATATTTGTTTTAGTGGATATATTTATATTTGCAGTAGCTTTAAGATCGCCATTTTTTTCGTACCTAGCATCAATTCGTCTTTAGAAATCTTTCTCCATTTTTCCATCTCTTGTAAACATGCTTTCCATATAAATAAATTCGGTAACTTGCTCCAGTTTCTCACCGTTCGCACTTACATCACAATTTGTCATAAATATTTCTTTAATCGTGATATTCATCTTCTTCGCGTGCCGTATCAGGCCCCCCTGACGTTGGCAATCACTCCGGCGAAGGTTTCTCTATCTTGTGCAACCCGGAACAGCTCCCCCACATGTCTCATACCGGTCCAGTCTCTTATGTTGCACAGCCAAGACATTTTGCCTTCTACCAAGACCACGCTGCCCCTCAATTTTTCCCATCAGTATTAGTTGGAGTAAACTGTATTTATCTCCCCGCAGAATGTGACCCAGATATGAAATCTTACGGACCTTAACGTGATTTAGCAGTTGTCAACTACAATTGGCTCTCCTCAAAACCTCCAAATTGCTGACGAAATCTGTCCACGGTATGCGAAGCATTCTCCTGTGCAACCACATCTCGAATGCTTCCACCCGGTTCATATTGTGCACTTTCATGGTTCTAGTCTCCGAGCCAATCGTGATATTACCTAATGTAAATATTTCCATTATATATATATTTTTTTGGACATCTCTAGGCCTATTCTATATTTTCCAATCCTTTCTGTTTTCGGCTTTTCTTTTCTACTCACTTCTGGTGACTGGGATATCCGGCGACCTATTCCTTTTTTTTATCCCACTGTCTTCATCTGCTAATTCCGGGCTAGCTGGCTAATTGGTTGCTACCCGTGGCTATATCCCACTGCATTTCTTTTGGAAATGCTTGAAATTTCTAGAACTCGGCCGTGCTGGAGGATGTTCGGCTTTTTGTCCCTCATAGATATCTCCGACAGCGACAGTACAGATTGTTTTACCTACCGGCCGCCAGAACCAACCAACTCTTCCTACTGGCATCACCAAAGGCAGGTTGGTTCTGCGTGACGGAGCAAAGAACAAATTGATGTCGGCGAATTATCAGGAACAAAAATACCTATTTTCTCCAGAACATAGGGGTTCTTAATAGAGCCCCGAATCAGTCTGAAAAAATGCGTTGACATTAATCCTTCCCTCCTCTGTTCGAGGGAGTTATACCCCAGCATACCCAAGAGAAATGCCGTTGGATAGAGCTATTAATGAAATAAACTTATTTGATTTGAATTCCTTGTCTAGCGAAATGGCCTGCTCATTGTCATTTTAATTTGACAATACTTTCCTTTCTTTCTAAGAATTTTTTTGTAAGACGCCATCGTTTCTAATTTTGTCTCTTAGATTCACGCTTAGCCTTTGTCTAATCTCTAATTAACTAAGCTTCTTATTGTCATCACAATCATACTTGTTATTATATCATTAAATCATTTTCTCTCTCTTTTTAAAATTATAGGAATGTCACGATTTTATAATGTAATTAATCTATAAGTTAGTTTTCTCTATTTCTTTTTCACATAATTATTAAGAATATAATAAATATTCGTTAATTTAAACTGTTTAATTATGTTAGTCAATAATGTTATATTTAAATTTACTAATTGTTTGTATATAAATATGTAACCTTAATGTATTATTACTTGTATGACACATAACACTCCATGGTGAATGTGTCAAATAAATAAATATTAAAACAAAAATAAGTTTCGGTTAACCTGTGGAAATCAATAGTACCATGTTATCTGCAAAGCGAATATGATTTTAGCAAATTTCATCAGTCTTTATCCCTTTGTGTTCCATGTTTTATATTTTGAAGTGTATTAGTATTGTGAAATATTTAGATTGGCTCCATTGACCGCAGGCACATGTGTTTTTTAAATCCTTTAGAGCCGTTAAAAGGATGTCAGTTGACCCCTTTTATAACAGATTGACCGCAAGTAATCGTAAACAAGCAAATAGAGACCACAAATTAATGAAAATTAAATATTATAATACGTTATAACTTGTTACATAGTTAGAGTATCAATTCACTGTTTTTGTATTACATTATATTGTGACTGTAATAGGCATATAGAGTCCCAAAAATGCCTTTCTAGATTGAGTTACCCCAGTTGCGATTTTTAAAAACTATGAACCTGCTAAATAATAATAAAAATTATTAAACAATAATATTGATAGGAAATAATATCAAATCAAAAATGTTTAATCATTCATGTTTAAAAATAACTTTTTAATTATTCCAGTTTGACACGTTTCACCTTTCGAGGCATAAACGAGAAAATATTTGAATACAAAATATTTGTCCAAAAATTTAAAGGCACCAGCTTATTTTATATCAAGATTCCTATTTTTTTAATATTACATTATGTTTGTATACAAAGTTAAGATAGATGACGTCCAAATAAATATTTATCACAGTTTGGGGGCATGTGAACCATGTCTCTTGCTTTTCGTCAGCCTGTCTTTATCCATATCTGGACGTAAGCCTCTCCACTCCCACGCCATCTCTCTCGGTCTCTCGCCAGTGTTCTCCAGGCCCTTCCCGCTGTCCGCACAATATCATCGCTCCACCTGTTAGGCTCTCTCGTCACTTCTTCAGCCCAACCTTGGCCTCCATTCAGTAACCCACTGGCTCGGTAAACAGTTTTGGAAACAAAGTGTCTCCCTGTCTGACACCTTTTTGGATCTGTACACGGTTTGTCACTCTGAGACGGAACCCAGCCTGCATCGCTAGACTGGTGGGGAAATGGGGGGGAAAGAAAAAGCGAGGCAGACCTAGAGACACCTGGAGAAGAGCCTTGCAGGACGAGGTTAAGGCAGCAGGCCTCGCTTGGGATGATGTTAGGCATCAGGCATGCGATAGAGTCGGGTGGAGAAGGTTTCTTAAGGCCTTATTATTATTATGAAGAAGAAGAAGACACGGTTTGTCAAAGCATGCATGACGACTTGTAAACCATGTACTTGGTAACAAATCACGAGTATAAAGAAATATTATTTTATTGACACATTTCTTGTCTTTTAGTGTAATATCGAAATGCATTTATAATATCTTAAAAATCGAGACATGTCAATAATAACAATTTAACGACGAATTTTTTTACGAATTAAAACATGTTTTTTCCACATTTGGGTTAATTTTTCTCGACATGTTTCGAAGGTAACTTCATCATCGGGAGATCGATATAAAAAACTGTTAAGTTTATCTAAAATTAATAACAACGTAATTAAACATTGATACTCGTATTCTGAAATATAAAATGTTGGTAAAACTGAACTGA
>JAHDVF020000898.1:155000-603963 GCA_022606425.2 Lepidostoma basale | reverse complement strand
TTTATTATTATTCTATCATTACTTATTATGTTTATTTATTTTCAGAAAAGTCACTTAAAGTTTTAGTTGTTGGCAAAACAGCAGTCTTGATAATTTCATAGAAATTAAATATATAATTGGTGATATTACAACAAAAATTCAAATTAAACTGTTAATAATGAAACAGGGTTTAATAATAAGCAGGACATTGAACTTAAGCGTAAGAATAAAGAGACAAAATAATTAGACCAAAAACCTCAAAATAAAGATAATTCTCGTATATAACCTTCGATTCATTCGTCCTCTTCAGAAGTATCCTTTGAAAAATAAAATCCAAAGGACTTGGAGGTCCCTGCAATAGGTTCTTCAATTTCTTGGTTCATAAAAGCATCTCGTGAGATATCCATCGCCTCTTCTAATTGTACATCTAGTCAAATTAAAAGTAGCGAGTGAATTATCTTTGAAATAATAAGTAAAAGGTGTGTGAGGAAATGCTAAAGGCTATATATATTATAAAGTTAGCAAATAGTAAATATGTAAAATCTGTCTTTAATTTCTCTTAGGAAATTTAAATAAGCGGAGACTGTAAAGGGAGTCAGTTTTTTACTTAGAATAATTTTTTGAAATACTGTATGATTTTGAGGTTCCTGGAACCGGATTTTCTATTTCTTCCATGCTCCTAAATTATTGTATTTATAAATGTGATTAACATATTTGCATTCACATTAAGGCATTCAAAAATTATAAAACTATTTTAAATGCCTTTCATTTGCACAACCGAACCACATCACAATTACAGTTTTAACTACATATTTCAATAATATTTACTATTATTTATGAGAATGACAAGTATTGCCTGTCTTAGGCAATGTTAATGTCAGTATTTGATATTGACAAATATTTTGTACTTAAAATAACAATTACCCATTTTTTTCAAATCTCGCAGTACCCGCGTGTTACAAATCTTTTTTGATTCAGTATATATAGGGATCTTGAGTATACCTGACCTTTGGTCAATGATTAGGAAATATCCTTGGACTCAACCATTTGAGAGAATGTAATCCACTACAATCTCCAAAGTTTTAGCGGAAGAGAAGATCACACGACACTGACAAAATCACGAGAAACGTACCAATAACTCTTCCAAATTATATTTTTTCTCGGTGTATTTCTAAGACGGTAATCTAAATATATTTCTATGATGGTATAAAACAATATCGAAAAGATGACAAAATGCTGAAGTCATTTTGAGAGGAGACCCCGAGAATCTAGAAAACTACCGACCTATCGGCTTACTTTCACATCTATATAAGCTCCTCACAAAAATCTAACAAGCGGGATTCAGCAAAGGTTTCGGTACAGCCTACCATTTACAAACTCTACCTCTACTCGTGGAAAAAGTCACTGAATATAATATAAGGATACACCTACCATTCATCGACTACAACAAAAGCTATTGATTCTGTAGAACAATGGGCTATAAATGATAAAAGAGCTCCATGATGCCTCCATAAATATTAGTCTTGAGATGAACACAAATCAAACCAAAATAATGAGTCCATCCAGCACCAATTTAATATGTAGATATACTATATATTATAATACAATACCTTAATTGACGCTGTTGATGAATATGTCTGTCTCGGCTACAAGATCATATAAGGGAAGGAAAACCAGACTGCGGAAATATCCAGCAGAATTGGCCTGGGTCGGGCACTATTTGAAAAACTAGAACACACACATTCCCACGAATCTCAAGAGGAAAGTCTATGAGACATGCATCCTGCCGGTGATTACATGTGGATTGGAAACTATGGTATTCACAGCCAATGCCATTCACAAGCTAAAATGATACCTTATTAAAGTAGCATAAATGCGAACCTTACGCTCCATCGTAGGCAAAACCCTCAGAGATCAGATCAGAAATGAAATGATAAGGTCTGTCTGTGGTGTTGAGGACATAGTGAGATGGGGAAGAAGCAGAAGGCGCTTTTGGAGAGACCACGTGGACGCATGGAGAATACAAGAATTGCAAAACTTGTTATAGATGAAAACCCAAGCAGCAAGAGATTACCAGGAAGGCCGTCGAAGAGATGGAGAGTTGGCTGGACATCATCATCCCACGACAGCCCACCTTCACAAACAGGTCATACGACCTAAACTAAGAGGAAGAAGAAGAAGAAGCTGAAATGTGCACCACGGGCTATGGAGAGACAAATGCTTGGCATAAGTCTGAGGGATAAAATACCCAATACCGAAATCAAACGCCAAACAAAGCTAGTCGATATAATGGAGCGTGATGCCACAGTAAATTGGAAATGGGCGGGACATGTCGCCAGACAGGGAATAGAGAGATGGACACCCAGAGTCTCGACGTGGAGACTCTGGGAGGAAAATAGGAATTAATTCCAGTCGGGGGAAGAAGAGGGATGAGAGTGGCACAGGATAGAGAAAAATGGAGAACGTTTGCAGAGGCCTACATCCAGCAGTGGAGAGACAGCTAAAGAAAAAAAGAACATTCATAATGCACTGTCCACCATCATTATTCATATAGAATTAAGTATACATTGCACTCCAATTAAACAAGAATTAGGTACAGTATTCTAATTACGGTCAGTTTCTTTCTCAACATTTGTCATTTGAGTACTCACCAGAGTGCTGCATCTTGGGGTGGGTCCCAAGTGAAGTGGGTACCATATAGGGCTTGGTACAATTGACGCAACTACACGGCTTCTCAGCCCCGAGTGCGCCCGAGTGGGGTACCTGGAATATTAATTATAAACAGTTCAAAAATGTTCAGTTGAATTAATCTTTACACCATTACAATGAAACCAAATCTACGCGGAGATTGAGAAAGAGTACTTGTGTTGTAATTGTAGTCATGTTCGTTTTTGCGCAAATAATTCTTGTTGATCTGAATATGAAGATACAAATTGATTTCAATGAAGATACAACCTTTGCCCGTCTTCTGGTCCACCAGAAGAAGGCAACAGACATTAGTGGATTTTAACTGAATACACATTTAAAAAAAGTTTTTCATCTTCATTATTTATCAATTTGTTGTGCCTATTCCCCCTTTCTGGTCGTGTTTGCTGAATGGTACACTTCCAACGGATTAGTTGTAGTTGGTAATGATCGCTAGTAATAGTTGGTTTCAACAGCTCTTAATAGACCAACGCCTATTGATCTCCCAACTATGAATATTACACTTTGCCATTGATGAACCGGGAGAACCTTTGGCAACCCATCCTTTTATATGCTTAGGGTTATTTTAGTGAATCCATTTTTGATCCCCTGTGATGATTCGATGCAAAAAACACATTTTTGTGTCTTTGAAGCACCGTCTTACAGACCACTCCCTCTCTTTCAACTCGAGTGGTAGCTAATTGCCAGTTTTTGGACCATTCCCATCACATGCAGGGGTTGGCTTACAGTCTATGGATCAACACCCAACACTTCAGACAATTCTACAAGGGTGTGGCAAAAATCCTCATTGTCAAATTCTGTGGAGGCATCTTCGCATGTTGAAATCTCCAGCTTTGAAGCCTTCGAACCAGAATCTGCAGTTTCTCTTCGATGGTACATACTCCCCATGAACCTCTCTGAGCAAACAATATGTTTTTGCCACACTTTTCTTCAATAAAAAGTAGTGAAGCAACACTTCCCGCAAATGGAGCTTATTCAGCACAAATTAAGACATTTTCAACGCTACCAAAACAATTGTAGTTTATGTTTGCAATAAATGTAGTTTACTGTTTGACAGCTAACATATAAACCTATAAAAATATGTAATCGCCAGAGACCACAACATCAACCGGATAACGTGACCCATCTCTTAGGAAATGGGCAAGACTTATTCAAGTATCCAATAGATGGATTAAATTATTGTAAAACTTATTTTTTTAAATAGTCCATTGTTTTGGCCGAAACACTATGATATTTTAACATTTTATAACTGTTAATTCAACATTGGTTGATGAAACAGCTGTCGTGAAGTAAAATAAATACAATTTGTGATATAAAACAAAGTTTTTGAATTAACAGTTATAACTTATTTTTTTGACTCAATATGAGATGGAGAAGATTTCATACACCTACTGATTTAATCATCAAAATTTTAACTAATTTATGTCAATTGGGAATATGTCTCACCAAGTCACGTCGGTTGGGGGGCTTAGCAGCATGCCCGCGTGTGTGGAAATCCAGCTCCATTTTGGTAACATAACGGGCTGCGCACACGGTGCATGCGAATGGCTTAGTCGTTTTGTGGCGCCTCAAGTGTTCCCGCAGGATGTGGCTCCAGTAGAAACCTTGGTGGGGCATAACAACATGGTCACACACTCACTTAGTTGCTAGTCATACTATTGTAAATTCATGTCCTCAAGTTGAAACACTATTGTTGATTCCACTGCGCTCCAGCGTGGTAAGGACAGTTCATTCAAATTCAAATATTTAGCATGCACCAAGTAGAATCACACATCTCTCCGGCTTAATACAATAATGTCTCAACAGTTTGCTTTATATACATTATTAATCTAACTATTAACTTATGTCTTCAAAGGAGAGAGAAAAGGTACTTACGCGCTCCGCACACATCACACAGATATTGAGGTTCACGTTTATGTATCCTCAGTTGTGATTTCCACAACAACTTATTTTGGATCCCTGTAATCCAGAAACAGTTATATGGAGAAAATATTATGTAAATATTATGGTGATAACTTTGGCCTTCAAATAATTTAGCTATAGTATGTTGATTCTATTTATAATACCAAGTATACAACAAAATTGAAATGAAATTGAAAATGGCCATTCACAATGTAGTTTCAGTTAGGTTCCAGCCCTCATGTATGGAAGCGAAGCATGGAACTGGCAGAATAAGGACAAGAACAGAATAAATATATTAAATATGAGATCCCTTAGAAGTATGAGTAGTAAAATGATGTCAAGACAATCCATTATCTCTGCCTACCCTCCCAGGAAAAAGGCGTGATGGTATTTTTGTTTGTTTACAACAAAATTTTACCGATCAAGGAAGGGCCTAATTTTATAATATATGTGGTACCACTTAATAAACAAGATGGTGACTTTAAAATATTTTCCTAGGAATCTAGTAAGAATGAGGAATATTATTTTATTATAAAAATGTTTGATATAAATTACCTTTGTTGCATTTCCGGCATACGATTTTAGTTTTCGGGTTTGGTTCCATTGTAAAAGTTCTGTAAAAAAAAATGAAACCCGGCGGGGTTAATAATAAATTAAATTAAAACCTCGGGCGTTCACATTTGCCGCCATTTTGTCCGCCCATTCGAATCTACCGTGGGGAAAATACACGTTCTACTGTAGATACTTACGGTACAGTATGCACTTGTTTGTTTAATACTGATATTTGTTAGTGTGCTGTTTGAGATCTTTCCTTTTTCGCAAATATTACAGAAGATATTATATTAATAAATTCACTTTGAGCGGGAATTGGGTACGGAATTAAGTTAAGAATATGTTCTCTAAGTCGCAACTAATGCCAAATTCTTCAGATCTAAAACTATTGCTTTCAAAATAATCGAAATCTTCTTAATACTTCATTATACGCAAAACCTTTGGAAATAGTCTTTTACAACTTTAAAATTTCTTACTTATTAAAATAAACAAAAGAACATCAAAATGGCCATACTTAATAAAATAAACAAAAGAACATCAACATAGAACAAAAATGCTATTCTAATTAATAAACAGAATTTTTAGAAATGTAGATCTGGAAACCAACTAAAAATATTATCGCGTTATTAATTAAGTTAAAAGGTTTCTTGTGATTCCAATCTTTCAGAAGAAATGACTTGGAAATAACATTTTTTACGAAATCACGAAATGTTTAAAAACCGCACAGAGGACTAATGAGAAACTTGCACAAGTGAAAGCGAATGAAAACATTAGTGAAAGGGCGAAAATTACCTTGAAATTTCGGCAATGCAACGAACAGGTGGCGTTTATAAATAAATTTCCTTGATTTCGAGTTAATAATTGTAATATTTAACTTAAACAAACTTTTTAATTAGCACTTGTGCATCAATCAATCCTTCGAGCGAACATAGATTTTGATACTAAATTTGCGTGGGAAAATTTTCGAACACGAATTTAAAATGTAGTGTCTATGGTATATTTCAAGAAAGCGTAAAACTAAGAATCTAGGACAGTGATTCACTCGTATATTCGTATATTGAGGTTCAAAGAAATCGTTAGATGGATGCCGTGTCACGGTACCCGGGTCAATTCAGATTTTTTTTCAGAATTCCGACAAACCGAGCTAAAAAGTTTAATAATCTCTGGGGCAGTTTAATCATCAATGGCATAGACAAAATCGGCATTTCCAAGATTCTAAAACGGTACCCAAGAGGAGCCGTACCAGTGTTTCTTAAACAAAGTGATTGCTTAGAAAATTTACCTTCCTTTGCCGGTACCTACTGTTTTTAACTGGTAGGGGAGATGTAGGTAATGGGAGTCACTTAAGCGAGAATTGAAAAAAAAAAAAAACTATTAGTTAACTATTTATTGCTTAAGCCTTATTATAAACTTTAGTTATTAAACTATTAATTGAGATCACCTTTAATCACTTTGGCTTTTTACTTTTTGAACAATAATCATTTAAAAAAAAACAGGTTTGACCACCATTGCCCACATCTGTTGGCAATGGTGATCAGCATGTTGGCAATGGGGGTCAACACAAATCGTACACATAATTGCAAGCTGAGTCCCACCCAGTACAATCTGAATGAGCCCAAAGCCCACATGAAGTGCATCGGAACCACATTTCATTATCTTGCCCGAATTCGCCGCATACAAGACATTGGTTGTCAGAATCTTCTGCATCATCGTTTTCGTCGTCCTGGTACAAGTCATCAGTGTTCATATCTGACGCTGAAGTATTGTTCGATTCTTGCAGAATTTTCTTCTTTATCTATTTTTTTCGCGTACCTCTTCCGAAGACTCGAAAATGGGATGTTCATTGTTTTCGCGGCTTTTCTTATTGAATAACCTTGTTCATCGATGAGCTCCACGGCCTTTTTCAGGTAAGCTATAGACCAGGTAGCCTTATTTGTCTTTCTAGGACGAACGTTCGGTATCTACAAACCAAAGATAAGATTATTTTATCGAAGACAGGAAATGTTAACAATAAGGGTCACATGACTCCGATTGCCTACATCGGTAAAATAGAGAAAAAACCTACCTTGACATAAAAGTAAAAGTGATAGTGGTAAAATGAGTTTGAAATCACGATCTAAAATGCTTTAGTCATTACATATCACAAGCGCAAAAAGAAACACTCATTAGTTTGATCCTTACCTTCGGATTTGTCCACTCGAAAAATTAGATCAGAAGGGCCCGAAAACTTGTTACGTCTACCACTCTCTAGTACGTGATGCGAACTGAGTAAGCTGCCTACCGCGGATGTTACCGGCAAACAGCTAGCGTATGACGTCACTGAAACCGCCATCACGCGTATTGTTTTCGAATTAAAGGGGTGACTCCCATTGCCAACTGACTCCCATTGCCTACATCTCCCCTACACGTTATTTCGAATAACTTTAATATTTATCTCTATAAACATAATATAAAATGAGTTGAGATTTTCTCTATTCGTTCATTATACATTTACGCATTGATTGAAATAATAATATTATTACACAATAACTACTTATTGGGTATAGAATAAGTATTTTATCGATCATCGCAGAAAATCACGAAGACAATCCAGTCATCCGATGTCAATTTTGGCCAACCGGTTTCGCATTATGCGAGCTTCACCAGGGCTTTATACACACTTAAAATTAAACGTCGAGGTACAAATTACATTAAGGGTAGGTGGCTAGGGATGTGTTTAATTAGCTATTAAGTGCAAAGGAGGGAGGGGAAGGGGTAAGCTTAGGGATTATTACCGGGTGATTACGAGGAATACGAAACATATTTAAGATGGGACTGTAGGTTAAGTTGATTTGGTTGTTTATAATTTGGGCGTTGGAATTTAAAGCCTTTTTATACGCCTATATCCCGAAGGCTTTATATACTAATGAAGAAACACTTGCCCAAAACTATTTATCAAAACTCCTGACAAAAAATAAATTTAATTTCACCAGTATCGATGCCACAGAAATTGTGAAAACGATTAATTAATTAAAAAATGAATGTGCTTCTGGACCAGACGAACTCAACACAAAGACGATAAAATACATCAAAGAAGAAGTAGCCTCCCCTCTTGCACACATCATTAATTGCAGTATCACCTCGAAAATGAACTGTTATTGGGTAACCAGTATGGCCGTAGTCAGGATTACAGAATTATTGCAAGAAATACTGCAAATGCTTGCTGTTGACTAAACTTACTTCTACCAAATACTTAGGAATCCATTTAGACAATCATCGTAGATGGACGACCAAATTGATGCTGTCTCCTATTTACATTTTAAAAATATTTTGAATGACAGCCACACTTAAAACAGTATATTATGCGTTCGTCCAATCTATCCTAAACTATGGTTTAATAAAATGGGGAGGAACTACAATAACAACACTTAATTCTGTTATTGTAGCCCAAAATACAATAATTAGAGTTATTAACAACAACAAAAAAACATATCGTTGCCCCTCTGACCAACTATACAATGAATTTCAGGAAGTAAAATAACTCATCTATATAAAAGACAACGACAGACATATAAAAGGTCAACAAACATACAACACACGCAACAAACATAACCATTCTGTACCAAAAACCAAAACTTCTCATGCACAAAGACATTTATATTATCTTGGACCCAAACTATATAATATTATAAACAAAACTATAAATGACCCACAAAAAATGACAATGCACAATCACAAAAAACATGTTGCTTCGGAGACATTAAAAAAAGGGCAGCTTGAACATAGTATACTTTAAAAAAAATAAGTAATTAGTTTCAAAAAGTGTTATAATATATTCTATAAGGCAATTAATTTATGTGGTACACTTTAAGATATGTTTTATTCCCCTTGTTCATTAATTGTTCCCTAAATTTGAAATTTAAATATTGAGACTGTATAGAGTGCGAAAAATGCCTCCCTCTAGAGACAGGTTACCCCAGTTGGGAGGTATTAAAACCACGTACTTGGTAAATAATCAATAAAATATGGTCCTAAGTCCTCTCGGTCAATCTTAATTATGTATTTTACATTTTGAATATAAAACTTCTTTTTGGATTAATTATAGGTTTTTAACATTTCTATTTACCAAATCAGAAATGAAGAAAAAAGAAATATAAAAATTATTACCTTTTTTTCTTATTATGTACAAGTATTATAAGTTTTTTCAACACAACATATTATTCTTGGATCATTTGGGATTTTGTAATTACTATTTTGATTTTTGGATTTTAATCTCATTTATCCGCTTTTCATTTTTAAATATATATTAAAATTTTCAATGATCAAGTTTTGAAAAAAAAAATGATCTAATGCAGATACAACTTGGTTCAAAGATTATTATCAAACATTTTTCTATAATTTAAAAAAATGTACAAGTTATTCCAAATGTTACAAATTAAATATGTGCCACATGAAGGTGCTGTAAATTTTAAATTTAATTGAATTAATAAAGTTTATTATAAGCCCTTGTGACCATTTAATTGCCAATGAACACTGCTGCCAGACTATTGTTGACATCTCGTCTGCGTGGTGATGATATCTAGGGGACAAATGTGTGGTAAATCTGTATACTATAGTGTGCCAAAAGAAAATAATAAAAAAGAAATGAATATAGTGCGAATGAAAGTATTATTATGAATATGAATATAGTTATTTTATAAACAAAATAATGAAAAGTTCAGTAATATAGTTTTGACACAAAGAAAGAATGGTTAAGAATGTATATATAATATTAACAAGGCAAAAGTTTCACAGAGAAAGGAGACGTCGTCTACTACTCTGGTGACGACAGTGAACATTGTTCTAGAGTGGCTACAATAGTCACCAGAGAAGTACAAAAATTAGTTGTTAACTTCATCCCACTTTCAAAGTGATGTTTCTCCAAATAAAGGCTGCCCCCCAAAAAACTTTAATATTATACCAGTGTATGCTCCGACCGCTGATAAAAATGAAGAAGTCTCTAAAGTTTTAGTGAAGAAATAAAGAAGGCAATGATGCCCGGATTGGCCAAGAAATTCATCAAAACATAGTTGTAAAAAATGGTTTGGGCATGGAAATTGAAAGAGGGGAACGATTGATTCAGTCCTGTGAGGAGGAAAACCTTGTATATGGTTTCTAATACCGTATTTAAGTTGTCACCGAGTGGAATAGTAAGAAATTAAATTGATTATATACTTGTGGATCAGCGATCGACGACCTTCGTGGCTGAGTGGTACTTACCATTGCACTAGCACTTGCTTTGTCTGCCACCCCGAAGGTCCCGGGTTCGATTCCTGGAATGCATGATGAAGAAAACAAAATATATGATCATCAGCAAGAAGTGATTAAATCCGGTACCAACACTAAACATTTAAAACGATAAGCTAGAGCAGGTTAATCAATACAAACACCAAGGCTGTCGGCTGAATGATGAATGGGACCGCAGCCAGGATATAAGAGCTTGAACAGAAATGGCCCGAAATATCTTGTTCTACTATATGGAACCATGGACCTTGACAAAAGTTATCACCAAAAAGCTGGATGCCTTTGAAATGTGGATATATCTTAGAAAATTTAAAATCTCATCATGGACCGAGAGAGTCATAGATGAGGTAGTACTGCAGCAAATGCAGAAATAAAAATAAATTGTCGAGACCATTAGTGCAGGAAACTGTAATATTTCAGGCACATTATGAGAAACGATAAATACAAAGTGCTGCAGCTGATTGTCCAATGTAAAATGAATTGTTGGGAGAAGAAGAAAATCCTGGTTAGAAAACTTTGGAGAATGGTTTACACCTGCTGTATCGAGGGTAGAAATAGCCCTGATGTTTGTCAACCTCGGATAGGAGAAGAACACCAAGAAGAAGATGAATATTAACAATGTACAAGTACATGAAACAAATCAAATCAATCATTTGGGAGCAGTGGAGTCAAAAAACGATGCCACTCTCAAAACTAACTAGTTAAATTGAGAGAAAATGAAGGAAGAATGGTTAAAAGGTGTTGAGGAAATATGAAATGGCGTAATGATTAGTTAGTTCAGGTAAATTCTTCTTTTTGCATGTACCTATGTCTATACAATTATGTCATACATTTCATTTCTGTACATATCACAGACTGAACTCTTTTTACAAAGTAAGATACGCTCCTCCCGTGTGTAAAAAATATGGGTTTTACCTCATTATTCATCGCTACTTGATATGTTATTAAAGCTGATATCTTCGTTAGAGATATCCACATTCGTCAAGCTCTTTTATAGAGATTTTTTTGTTGTTGAGTGAATGTTGTAACTGTTAGTTAGGATTTATATAAGATGAAAAATAAAACAAAGTGTTTTTGAGAGAAATAATTTAATATTGCACAAATAAATTTATATTAGTCGGTACAAGTATATCCACGAGAATCACATTTAAATATGCCCATAATAATCACAATTTAATATACCCACAAGAATCACAATTTTATATACCCACAAGAATCACAGTTTTCTATACCCACAATTAGAGATTATGTTAGTACAACAGGTATTTTTTTATGCGTTTTACAAAAAAAAATCTTTAAACTTCAGACATCAAATGCTTTCGGTTGGGATAAAAAATACTTGTTTTGTTGAAAGTAATAAAACTATTACAGTTAATAACGTTACATGTTTTAACAGTATACTATAATGCTGTAACCTTCTGGTTCTAGTTTTACTTTCACTATATTTTTCTTAGTTAACATAACTGTAACCTTACTGGTTCAAAACAACCAACGAAGATGAAACGTAAAGCATATTTTAACAGAAAGTTATATCCAATTGACACAGATACCAGGAATTATATTCTTGGATTAGTAACTTAAAAATATATTTATTTTAATCGATAATTTTAAATTACAAAATTTTAATAAATTTTAAATAATTTGTCCAATAACAAAATATTTAATATAGGTATAGTTTATAATTAATAAGTTAATAATTTGCTAATCATAGAGAGGACAAAAGATAAAATTAAGAAAATAATAATAAAGGAATATTGTTCCCAAGAAATAAATGAAAAAATATGATAAATTTTTTTGTAAAGTAGCTCTTTACATTACTATCACTAGCCGGGAATTGAACCCGCGACCTTCGGAGTGGCAGTCAATGCCACTCTGCCACGATATTGAGTAATACAACTAAGTATGCATTACTAAATATCCATTTTATAAAATAAGCTCTACTCAATTGGCTACATGAGTTTGGACTTATAATAATGAATCAATAAGACAAAATATTTCACTTAAAACTAAAACATTTAAACGCTTGTGCCACATAATAGGCTTCTTAAAGATTGTCCGTCTGTCAAAAGTCACTTAAAGTTTTAGTTGTTGGCAAAACAGCAGTCTTGATAATTTCATAGAAATTAAATATATAATTGGTGATATTACAACAAAAATTCAAATTAAACTGTTAATAATGAAACAGGGTTTAATAATAAGCAGGACATTGAACTTAAGCGTAAGAATAAAGAGACAAAATAATTAGACCAAAAACTTCAAAATAAAGATAATTCTCGTATATAACCTCCTTACTCTGGTCGATTCATTCGTCCTCTTCAGAATTATCCTTTGAAAAATAAAATCCAAAGGACTTGGAGGTCCCTGCAATAGGTTCTTCAATTTCTTGGTTCATAAAAGCATCTCGTGAGATATCCATCGCCTCTTCTAATTGTACATCTAGTCAAATGAAAAGTAGCGAGTGAATTATCTTTGAAATAATAAGTAAAAGGTGTGTGAGGAAATGATAAAGGCTATATATATTATAAAGTTAGCAAATAGTAAATATGTAAAATCTGTCTTTAATTTCTCTTAGGAAATTTAAATAAGCGGAGACTGTAAAGGGAGTCAGTTTTTTACTTAAAATAATTTTTTGAAATACCGTATGATTTTGCGGTTCCTGGAACCGGATTTTCTATATCTTCCATGCTCCTAAAACCTCGTGAGATATCCATTGCTTCTTCTAGATGATCATCTAGTCAAGTTAAAAGTAGCAAGTGAATTATCTTTAAAATAATAGGCAAAAGGTGTGTGAGGAAATGCTAAAGGCTATATATATTATAAAGTTAGCAAATAGTAAATATGTAAAATCTGTCTTTAAAATCTCTTAGGAAATTTAGATAAGCGGAGACTGTAAAGGGAGTCAGTTTTTTTATTTAGAATACTTTTTTCAAATACCGTATGATTTTGAGGTTCCTGGAGCCGGATCTTCTGTTTTCTCCACGCTCCTAAACGCTCGTGAGACCTCCACGGCATCTTCTAATTTTTCATATAGTCAAATTAAAAGTAGCGAGTGAATTATCTTTAAAATAATAGGCAATAGGTGTGTGAGGAAATGCTAAAGGCTATATATATTATAAAGTTAGCAAATAGTAAATATGTAAAATCTGTCTTTAAAATCTCTTAGGAAATTTAGATAAACGGAGACTGTAAAGGGAGTCAGTTTTTTTATTTAGAATACTTTTTTCAAATACCGTATGATTTTGCGGTTCCTGGAACCGGAATTTCTATATCTTCCATGCTCCTAAAACCTCGTGAGATATCCATTGCTTCTTCTAGATGATCGTCTAGTCAAGTTAAAAGTAGCAAGTGAATTATCTTTAAAATAATAGGCAAAAGGTGTGTGAGGAAATGCTAAAGGCTATATATATTATAAAGTTAGCAAATAGTAAATATGTAAAATCTGTCTTTAAAATCTCTTAGGAAATTTAGATAAGCGGAGACTGTAAAGGGAGTCAGTTTTTTTATTTAGAATACTTTTTTCAAATACCGTATGATTTTGAGGTTCCTGGAGCCGGATCTTCTGTTTTCTCCACGCTCCTAAACGCTCGTGAGACCTCCACGGCATCTTCTAATTTTTCATATAGTCAAATTAAAAGTAGCGAGTGAATTATCTTTAAAATAATAGGCAATAGGTGTGAGGAAATGCTAAAGGCTATATATATTATAAAGTTAGCAAATAGTAAATATGTAAAATCTGTCTTTAAAATCTCTTAGGAAATTTAGATAAGCGGAGACTGTAAAGGGAGTCAGTTTTTTTATTTAGAATACTTTTTTCAAATACCGTATGATTTTGCGGTTCCTGGAACCGGATTTTCTATATCTTCCATGCTCCTAAAACCTCGTGAGATATCCATTGCTTCTTCTAGATGATCGTCTAGTCAAGTTAATAGTAGCAAGTGAATTATCTTTAAAATAATAGGCAAAAGGTGTGTGAGGAAATGCTAAAGGCTATATATATTATAAAGTTAGCAAATAGTAAATATGTAAAATCTGTCTTTAAAATCTCTTAGGAAATTTAGATAAGCGGAGACTGTAAAGGGAGTCAGTTTTTTTATTTAGAATACTTTTTTCAAATACCGTATGATTTTGCGGTTCCTGGAACCGGATTTTCTATATCTTCCATGCTCCTAAAACCTCGTGAGATATCCATTGCTTCTTCTAGATGATCGTCTAGTCAAGTTAATAGTAGCAAGTGAATTATCTTTAAAATAATAGGCAAAAGGTGTGTGAGGAAATGCTAAAGGCTATATATATTATAAAGTTAGCAAATAGTAAATATGTAAAATCTGTCTTTAAAATCTCTTAGGAAATTTAGATAAGCGGAGACTGTAAAGGGAGTCAGTTTTTTTATTTAGAATACTTTTTTCAAATACCGTATGATTTTGAGGTTCCTGGAGCCGGATCTTCTGTTTTCCCCACGCTCCTAAACGCTCGTGAGACCTCCACGGCATCTTCTAATTTTTCATATAGTCAAATTAAAAGTACCGAGTGAATTATCTTTAAAATAATAGGCAATAGGTGTGTGAGGAAATGCTAAAGGCTATATATATTATAAAGTTAGCAAATAGTAAATATGTAAAATCTGTCTTTAAAATCTCTTAGGAAATTTAGATAAGCGGAGACTGTAAAGGGAGTCAGTTTTTTTATTTAGAATACTTTTTTCAAATACCGTATGATTTTGAGGTTCCTGGAGCCGGATCTTCTGTTTTCTCCACGCTCCTAAACGCTCGTGAGACCTCCACGGCATCTTCTAATTTTTCATCTAGTCAAATTAAAAGTAGCGAGTGAATTATCTTTGAAGTAATAAGCAATAGATGTGTGAGGAAATGATAAAGGCTTGATATTGGCACATAATAAATAATTAAAATCTGTCTTTAATTTCTCTTAGGAAATTTAGACAAACTTCTACGACAGAATGACATTAATAGGGGTAGTGTGCAGAGACTGTTAAGGGAGGCAGTTTATTATTTTGAATAAATTTTTGAAATACCATATGATTTTGAGGTTCCTTGAACCGGATCTTCTATTTCCTCTACGCTCTCTTCCTCGACCTCTGTGGCATCATCTAGCCAAACGTAAAATAATAAGCTATGGATGTGAGAGTAAATATTGAAGTATGTATAAAACGAGCAAGTCTTCACTTAATTGTCTGATTTTTTTTTAAAATTTTATTATATTTATAAATGTGATTAACATATTTGCATTCACATTAAGGCATTCAAAAATTATAAAACTACTTTAAGTGCCTTTCATTTGCACAACCGAACCACATCACAATTACAGTTTTAACTACATATTTCAATAATATTTACTATTATTTATGAGAATGACAAGTATTGCCTGTCTTAGGCATGTCAGTATTTGATATTGACTTATATTTTGTACTTAAAATAACAATTACCCAATTTTTTCAAATCTCGCAGTACCCGCGTGTTACAAATCTTTTTTGATTCAGTATATATAGGGATCTTGGGTGTACCTGACCTTTGGTCAATGATTAGGAAATATCCTAGGACTCAACCATTTGAGAGAATGTAATCCACTACAATCTCCAAAGTTTTAGCGGAAGAGAAGATCACACGACACTGACAAAATCACGAGAAACGTACCAATAACTCTTCCAAATGATATTTTTTCTCGGTGTATTTCTAAGATGGTAATCTAAATATATTTCTATGATGGTATAAAACAATATCGAAAAGATGACAAAATGCTGAAGTCATATTGAGAGGAGACCCCGAGAATCTAGAAAACTACCGACCTATCGGCTTACTTTCACATCTATATAAGCTGCTCACAAAAATCTATCAAGCGGGATTCAGGAAAGGTTTCGGTACAGCCTACCATTTACAAACTCTACCTCTACTCGTGGAAAAAGTCACTGAATATAATATAAGGATACACCTACCATTCATCGACTACAACAAAAGCTATTGATTCTGTAGAACAATGGGCTATAAATGATAAAAGAGCTCCATGATGCCTCCATAAATATTAGTCTTGAGATGAACACAAATCAAACCAAAATAATGAGTCCATCCAGCACCAATTTAATATGTAGATATACTATATATTATAATACAATACCTTAATTGATGCTGTTGATGAATATGTCTGTCTCGGCTACAAGATCATATAAGGGAAGGAAAACCAGACTGCGGAAATATCCAGCAGAATTGGCCTGGGTCGGGCACTATTTGAAAAACTAGAACACACACATTCTGGAGGAAAGTCTATGAGACATGCATCCTGCCGGTGATTACATGTGGATTGGAAACTATGGTATTCACAGCCAATGCCATTCACAAGCTAAAATGATACCTTATTAAAGTAGCATAAATGCGAACCTTACGCTCCATCGTAGGCAAAACCCTCAGAGATCAGATCAGAAATGAAATGATAAGGTCTGTCTGTGGTGTTGAGGACATAGTGAGATGGGGAAGAAGCAGAAGGCGCTTTTGGAGAGACCACGTGGACCGCATGGAGAATACAAGAATTGCAAAACTTGTTATAGATGAAAACCCAAGCAGCAAGAGATTACCAGGAAGGCCGTCGAAGAGATGGAGAGTTGGCTGGACATCATCATCCCACGACAGCCCACCTTCACAAACAGGTCATACGACCTAAACTAAGAGGAAGAAGGAGAAGAAGCTGAAATGTGCACCACGGGCTATGGAGAGACAAATGCTTGGCATAAGTCTGAGGGATAAAATACCCAATACCGAAATCAGACGCCAAACAAAGCTAGTCGATATAATGGAGCGTGATGCCACAGTAAATTGGAAATGGGCGGGACATGTCGCCAGACAGGGAATAGAGAGATGGACACCCAGAGTCTCGACGTGGAGACTCTGGGAGGAAAATAGGAATTAATTCCAGTCGGGGGAAGAAGAGGGATGAGAGTGGCACAGGATAGAGAAAAATGGAGAACGTTTGCAGAGGCCTACATCCAGCAGTGGAGAGACAGCTAAAGAAAAAAAGAACATTCATAATGCACTGTCAACCATCATTATTCATATAGAATTAAGTATACATTGCACTCCAATTAAACAAGAATTAGGTACAGTATTCTAATTGTGGGAAGTTTTTTTTAATAACAAAACATGTTATTTCAACATAATTTGAGTACTCACCAGAGTGCTGCATCTTGGGGTGGGTCCTAAATGAAGTGGGCATGTCGGGCTTGATACAATTGTCACATCTAAACAGCTTCTCAGCCCCGAGTACGCCCGAGTGGGGTACCTGGAATATTAATTATAAACGGTTCTAAAATGTTCAGTTGAATAAATCTTTACACTATTACAGTGAAACCAAATCTACGCGGAGATTGAGAAAGAGTACTTGTGTTGTAATTGTAGTCATGCTCGTTTTTGAGCATAAAATTCTTGTTTATCTGAATATGAAGATACAAATTGATTTCATTTTAAGTATCCTCCATTGGAAGATACAACCTTTGCCCATCTTCTGGTCCACCAGATTTTAACCGAATACAAATTTAAAAAAAGTTTTTCATCTTCATTATTTATCAATTTGTTGTGCCTATTCCCCCTTTCTGGTCGTTTTTGCTGAATGGCACACTTCCAACGGATTAGTTGTAGTTGGTAATGATCGCTAGAAATAGTTGGTTTCAGAATGGACCAACTCCTATTGTTTTTCAACTATGAATATTGCCATTGATGAACCGGGAGAACCTTTGGGAACCCCATTGTTTGTATAAAATAATGGGTTCCCAAATAAACCTAAGCGTATGCTTAGGGTTATTGTAATGAATCCATTTTCCATCCCCTGTGATGATACGATACAAAAAACACATTTTTATGTCTTTGAAGGACCATCTTACAGGCGACTAGATGCATTTCTACATTCCTCTCTGTCAACCTTTTGGACCATTTCCATCGCATGTAGGGGTTGGTTTACACTCGACGTTTCAACACCCAATACTTCAGACAATTCTACAAGGGTGTGGCAACAATCCTATTCAACTACCCCAATATACGTATTCAATTATTGTAAAACTTTATTTTTTTGACTCAATACGAGATGGAGAAGATCACCTACTGATTTAATCATCAAAATTCTAATTAATTTATGTTAATTGGGAATATGCCTCACCAAGCCACCCTTGCCGGCGAAATAGGAGTTGCAGAATTCACATTGTTTGGGTTGCTCTGCAGCATGCCCGCGTGTATGGGCTATCAGCTCAGCCAAGGTAAAATAACTGGCATCGCACGTGATGCATGCGAAAGGCTTAGCTGTTATGTGGCGCTTCATGTGCTCCCGCAGGTTACGCATCCGGGAGAAACCTTGGTGGGGCATAACAACATGGTCACACATTCACTTAGTTGCTGGTCATACTATTGTATATTGGTGTCCTCGAGTTGTAATGAAACACTATTGTTGATTGCACTGCACTAATATACATTATTAATCTAATTAACTTATGTTTTCAAAGGAGAGAGAAAAGGTACTTACCCTTTTCGCAGACATCACACTCATATACAGGTTGAGGTTTATGATCCCTCAGATGTGAGATCAACATGGATCTGTATTGGAATGCTGTAATCCAAAAACATTTTACACATTATGCGCAGACTCTGTCACAAGTATTAAAAAAATATGTATCAAACAAATTAAACAAACCAGCTACTAATAATTTAGCTATAGTAGGTTGATTCTATTTATTATACAAGGGTATACAACAAAAATAAAAGTGAAAATGGCCATTCACAATGTGGTTCTGGTTCCAACCCTCATGTATGGAAGCGAAGCATGGAACTGGCAGAAGAAGGACACGAACAGTTTACACATGGTAAGGATGATGTGTGATAAAATTTCAAATGCTGATATCAGCATAACCAAATTAATCAAAAGGATGGCTGTATTAGTGGTCAGAAGAATCGACGTGCTTGTATGTCTCGCTGTGTAAATGTGGAGGAAGCTGGACAGGTGAGTCAGGATAGAGTAATATGGCAGTCCATTCTCTCTGCCTACCCTTCCGGAGAAACGGCGTGATGGTATTTTTGTTTGTTTACAACAAAATTTTACAGACCAAAGAAGAGCCCAATTTTATAATATATGTGGTACCACTAAATAAACAAGATGGCGGCTTTAAAATATTTTCCTAGGAATCTAGTTAGAATGAGGAACATTATTTTAATATAAAAATGTTTGATATAAATTACGTGTGTTGCAGTGTCGGCATACGTATGGAGTTTCCTGGTTTGGTTCCATAGTAAAAGTTCTGTAAAAAAAAAAACAATTGAAACCTGGCTTGGGCGTTCACATTTGCCAGCATTTTTTCCTGAGAAAATACACGTTCTACTGTAAATGCTTACGGCACAATATGCATTTTGTTTGCTTATTCCTGACATCTTTCCTTTTTCGCAAATGTTACAAAATATATTAATTTAAAATGTATTAATTACCTAAAAAAAAGACATTTACAAAAATTCACATTGAGCGGGAATTGGGTGATGAATATTTTACCAAACCCGCGACTATAACCAAATTCTTCAGATCTAAACTATTGCTTTTAAAATAATCGAAATCTTCTTAATACTTCTTCATACGCAAAACCTTTACAAATAGTTTTTTACAACTTTAAAATTTCTTACTTATTAAAATAAACAAAAGAACATCAAAATGGCCATACTTAATAAAATAAACAAAAGAACATCAACATAGAACAAAAATGCTATTCTATTTAATAAACAGAATTTTTAGAAATGTAGATCTGGAAACCAACTAAAAATATTATCGCGTTATTAATTAAGTTAAAAGGTTTCTTGTGATTCCAATCTTTCAGAAGAAATGACTTGGAAATAACATTTTTACGAAATCACAAAATGTTTAAAAACCGTACAGAGGACTAATGAGAAATTTGCACAAGTGAAAGCAAATGAAAACATTTGTGAAAGGGCGAAAATTACCTTGAAATTTCGGCAATGCAACGAACAGGTGGCGTTTATAAATAAATTTCCTTGATTTCGAATTAATAATTGTAATATTTAACTTAAACAAACTTTTTAATTAGCACATGTGCATCAATCAATCCTTCGAGCGAACATAGATTTTGATATTAAATTTGCATGGGAAAATTTTCGAACACGAATTTAAAATGTAGTGTCTATGGTATATTTCAAGAAAGCGTAAAACTAAGAATCTGGGACAGTGATTCACTCGTAAATTCGTATATTGAGGTTCAAAGAAAACGTTAGATGGATGCCGTGTCACGGCACTCGGGTCAATTCAGATTTTTTTTCAGAATTCCGACAAACCGAGCTAAAAAGTTTAACAATCTCTGGGGCAGTTTAATCATCAATGGCATAGACAAAATCGGCATTTCCAAGATTCTAAAACGGTACCCAAGAGGAGCCGTACCAGTGTTTCTTAAACAAAGTGATTGCTTAGAAAATTTACCTTCCTTTGCCGGTACTGTTTTTAACTGGTACACGTTATTTCGAATAACTTTAATATTTATCTCTATAAACATAATATAAAATGAGCTGAGATTTTCTCTATTCGTTCATTATACATTTACGCATTGATTGAAATAATAATATTATTACACAATAAATACTTATTGGGTATAGAATAAGTATTTTATCGATCATCGCAGAAAATCACGAATTCAATCCTGCGCGTCCAGTGTCCATTGTAAGCGTAAAGAGTAAAGAATATACCACTGTCTCACACACACTCTTTACGTCTCACTCTCCCTGTATCTGTGTATTTACGAGAGCGAGACAATAGTTAGTCGGGTTCCATCGTTCTATTCTAAAAGTAAAGAAAACGCCTTTACGACTAACAACTATGATATTAGGTCGCATTATCACTTCGAGTGTGAGCAAGACAGAAAAACTTTAGTTTGTTATATTCTTTTTAAGCAGATGGCCGAAATTTCTTCGGATGTCAGTTGTCAGTTGCATTTAGATATTCGAAGAAGGTGTTTTTTTCGTTTGATTAACTAATCGACCATAACGCTGTTTCCCCGGAAAGTTATGGGATGGGATGGACCGCCATAATGTTATATCCTGACTCTCGCGGGTCTTCTATATTCATACATCGTGACACTCGTCGTTTTTTCGGACTTCAAACATTGCCGCCTTTTTAGTAATTGATTAATTTGTTCATACTATGTTTTCCTTTGTTTTATTTTAACCATTCTCCTCTAATATATATAAGGTACCTACTTTAATAAGTATGATTATTAGCATTTCAGCAGACAGTATTAATATAAAAAAAACGTGTGTGTTAATTTCAGTGTTTTTATTGAAATATTTTATGCTTTTACTTTTCATTAAAAAAATTCAACAGCTAGTTTTTGTAACCCACTGTTGATCGCACTACTGAAAAGTACCTCCCTAGGAGGAAAGACCTGTAGAAATAAATCAAATCAGTTTATTATCTCAACAGAAATTACAAACATTTTTTTTTAAATTTCTTTTATTGGTTTCAATTACAATATTTGATCCTTGCAGGTGTTTATCTCAAGGTACAAACAATATTAATGTTGAAGGCAGGAGGCATTGAGTACAGGTAAAATATAACATATAATACCAGGAACGCATGAGAGATGGTTCAACATTAGGAAGACAAGATACTCTCTAAAGTCAAGAGTAGTATTTGCCTTCTGAATCTACTTTCACTGTTATGAAAGACGTCGATCTCTGAGGAGACCGCGTTCAGCACATATTCGACAACTAATTGAGTGATATCAATCAAAACATCAGTTGTTATTTCTCAGAAGAGGGTTTTGAAAGCAGAATATCACCTCTGTAACTAGACAAACTCCTTAAATCAAATGACGGTACCATTCCAAGCCCGGAAAAACTAGGAGGGTTGTCGGGTAAGGTTAGCGGCCTGTCTGATGTAAAAATAGCCACCAGCTCATAGAAGCAAAGAGGAAACTTAGTTTGTTTACATATTACAATATGCATGAAATAATACAAAGAATGTAAATCCATTTATTAAATAAACACAAATGTCCGAATCAAGTGCACCATCTAAAAGAACATTATGTGTTAAATTATTTTTATGTGTTATTTTATTTTATATCATTGTATTTTATATAATTTGTTTTAGATTTATTATGTAGACCAACGTCGAATCGAATCGATCGAAGTGTGCGTGGGAGATGCCTATTGGTGGGGATCTCTCTCGCAATGGCGAAAAGAGAAAGATAGAGTGTCGCATCGATTAAAGTGTGGCAGTCCATTCTTTCTGCCTTCCCTATCAAAGAGACGGCGTGATGTTAGTTATGTAAATACATTTCTGTTCATCTGTCACATGTCACCATCGGCATCGTCAACATCAACCCTGTTTTTTTATTTATCTGATTCACTTCATACATTTCAGCATTTCTAAAAAATTTGCTAAAAAATCTGTGTATGCTAAAGTGTTTATGGAAACAATTGGAAATTATGTTTTCGACTAGTGTCACTTAAAAATACTAATAAGATATGTAGACTCAGAGTCCTATACAACGCATTGGTCCGGAGCAGGCTCGAAAGTGGTTCTGTGATATGGAGTCTTCTAAAAGCGAGATATTCTGTTATGCTGGAAAGTGTTCAGAAAAAAATTCTGGGGTATCTCTATATGAGGAAGTATGGTAGTTATCTGTGGCTCGATCCCACGGCATTTCTTTTGGGAATGCTGGGGACCAACTCTCTTCAGCTTCAAAGAAATGGGCATCTCATAACCCATTTCTTTACCTGAACCAGGGGATATTTTGAGAACTTGGCCGTGCTGGAGGATGTTGTTTTTTTTGTCCCTAATAGATGTCTCCGATAGCGACAGCACAGATTGTTTTACCTACCGGCCCCCAGAATCAACCTGCCTCTGGTGACACCGGTGGGAAGAGCAATCAGTCTACTGAACGTGGTCTCTTCAGAGATCAACGTCTTTCGTATTAGTGAAAGTATGTTCAGAAGACAAATACTTTTGACTTTAGAGAGTATCTTCTCTTCCTAATATCTAACCATCTCTCATGCGATCCTGGTATTATGTTGCATACATGTAATATTTTACCTGTACTCAATAGATGCCTTAAACATTGTTGTTTGTAATGTCGGTTGAGTTAATAAACTGATTTGATTTGATTTGATAACATTATTTTTTTGATTTTGTTTGGAGATTCACAGAACCTGCAATATTGATGATATTGTGAGATGGAGAAGGCTGAGATGATTCTGGAGTGACCATATTGAGAGGATGGACTCAGCGAGGATTCCCAAGATCGTAATGCATGAGACTCCAGGGGGCCATCGACTACCAGGAGTTAATTGATATCCTGTCTGGAGAGATCACAAGATCTACAGAAATAAGAAGATGATTAAATTTTTGTTTGATATATAGAAAACACTTTAAAATACATACTCAAAAAATGGGATTTTGACTTGCACTTTAGTAATACTGCCGCGTTAGTTTGTTGTAAAGTTTCGAGCACCATTCACTGTTAAAATGTATTTTAGATTATTATCTTAAATTCTAGTGAGTGTAGACACTCTATTCTATCGAGGCGTAGGAGTCAATTATAAAATTAAAATACACTTTTACATGTTCTTGGCATGGCGCTCAATCCTCTTTGCCTACAGTGACAATGTAATCTTCTTCTCTGGATTCAATCCTGGGATTGGTTTGCAGCAATTTCCTCTATTCTTCTCTTCCATTCTTCCCTGTCTTGTGCGGCTCTTTTGAAATCTGCATATGATGAGCAGCGCACGTCCACCAACAGGTCCTCCAGGTACTCTCGGCGTGGGCGTCCCCTAGAGTTTGTCCCCTCGGTCATACCCTCCATTATGGCATGCAAGAGGCCTTCTTGTCGTATTACATGGTCGATCCATCTTGCACGCCTTTCGGACAAGGTCCTGAGCAGGTGCCTTCCTCCTTCGATTCCTTGAAGAACTTCCTCATTCGTGATGTGGTCTCTCCAGGAAATTCCTAAGTCTTCTATAGGACCACATCTCAAAAGCCTCTAGTCTCCGCTTATCTCTTTCGGATAGGCACCATGTCTCGCAGCCGTACATCAAGACACTCCATACATAGGTCATGCTACAACATGAAGATAAATAAAGACAAAACAAAGCTGCTGACTGTAGGCCGAACGCAACATCAGATGAGAGTGATGAGAATGATGTCAGGAGTTCCACTAAAGAACACCAAGGAGTTTGTCTACCTCGGGAGCAAAATAACATGGGACGGTCGGTCTAAGAGCGAGGTCGACAGCCGTATACATCAGGCTAGGCTTGCATTTAATAAAAGGTCGAAAATAATAAAGTCAAATAATATAGACCTAAAACTGAGAACAATGTAATGCGTGTAACCATTTGCTGAAATTATAATTGAGAACTTTAATCTTATTGTTGTAGATAGTTCTCAGTCACATTGGAGTTTAGTATATTTTAAATATACGTTTCTATGCGTACATATTACTGTGAGTACTATAAACCTATCTTTTTACATTTGGTTTTATGTGAATATCCGATAGGAAGACGGTAGATGTCCTGGCTGAGAAACATCAAAGTGTACTGGAACCCAGTGGGTGTGGGAGTTGTTCCAGCTAGCACGGGGCAGAGAAGACTATGGCAGGGGGACCTGACATGGCATTTTAAGAAGACGAATGAGCATCAGCTAACCATATTTTAAAAAGTTCTAAATTTTGGGTTCACAATCACCTCTATATTACTTTTCATACACGTGGTTTTCATTTGACTAAAACACATATTATTTTATGGAAGTAGTTTATTAGATATTGCACAAATTGAAACAATTCTAAACATGCATTATTTATTAATCATTTTCCACATTTTTAAAAGGTATTGTACCTTTACCAACAGAATAATGATATTTACTGTTTTTATAATATCGTACCTTCGGTAAGACAAGGGCGCAATTGCACGTTTTGTAATTTTTCATTAGAGACATTTTAAAATTTTTGAAGAATAATATCGTGTAATTCTGGTTATATTGATCATACACTATCGCCCTCTGGCAAAATGAGACTGAACTTAATGGGCGACTTTGTTTACTCTATTGAAAAGCTACGTAATATGTCATATTTATTATTTAAGTGGCATATAAATTTATCATTTTGTTGCAAACAGTATCAACTAAAATATAGCTGGTTAAAAACTATGAAAAAAAATGGAGCGCAGGAGCATAAAGTTAATTGTTAGAACAGACAGTTGACTCACGATTGATGGTGATGAGATGATTTTTATACGCATTGCTAGAGATACGTGATTATCGAGTTTTGCGATAAATATGACATAGAAGCGATAAATGCGAAATTGTTGCGATATTGTTAAAATATGCGAAGAGATGCAAAATTTTATTAAAACTGCTATATTAATTTTCCAAATATCATTTATCTTAAAGAATGACTAAAGGCTGTCCTCCCGGACTCTGTGCTCAACTCCTGTCTATGTTTTATGAAAGAGTTGAAAATACATACATTAGTAAATTCAAAATGGCTTTTTATAAAATAAAAATCAACTTATGTTTAATTTTTGCAGAATTCATACCCTTATCTCCCAGCAGTATTATTTCCGAGTCTCATAACCCGTTGAAAATCACAGTTCAAATCAGTCAAATATTTGGACCCATATTTTGAGGCATTAATAGATTTTTTAAAACTCGGATATAAAAAGTGTAGCAAAAAGAAGAATTATAGAGTTGTATGAGTCTGATAGAAATACATTTAAAAAAACTATGTAAATTTGTTAGCGAGATGTGCGATAAATTTATTAATTTAATTGAAAAATTAGAAGGATCTTCGTACCCATTTTCCCATTTATTGTGAGATGAAGTTATAGGAATAAAACATTTTCTCCGTTATAACATAGAAACCCAGAAGATACTTCTTGAAGTCGGTTTCTCGTTTTAGATATAAATGAGATGAATGTCTTGTATGAAACATGAAACCATCTGGTCAATCCGCATATAGCTGGAAGTAGATGCAATTTCCAAATTGATACAACGATATTGTTATTGAAAAACTTACCTCTATTTACAACATTAATAACCACTCAATGTTAACCCTTAACGTACCGTGTTCAAAACAAAACGCTTGCTCCCATGTGGTAAGTTCAGTTTACCGCTAACTTTATCTAAATATCAAGCATATGACTAGATGAATCAAAATTTAATTTATGTCATCTTGTAGGGAATTTCAGTAGGAATAGATCGATATCTATAACATACATGGATTATTTGAAAAACATATCATTATTAATTTTTTTCTGGAACCATGCGATTTCTGATATGTAATGCGTCATAGCATACGGCCGACTAAAAATCGGGTCGGGTCGGGTCGAAACTTGTCTGCACGCCGGGCCGGCGGGGCGAAGATAAAGGCACCTAGGCAAAATGTATAGTACGTTCAAGACAACGAGTACGTATTAATATTTGTCCCTTTTGGTAAAGTGTTAATATTTTTCACAGTTCTGATATTATTAAGTTGCGTGCTGCGTTTCCGTCCACAGTCGGTATTATTACGTACCTATGAGAAAGGCCAAACATATAATTTATAATACGTTCAAAACAGCGAGTAAGTATTTGTCACTTTTGATAAAGTTGTAAATATTAGCAAAATAAATTCTACCTTAACACGAATGAAGGTGAGGGCAGTCTTAGAAAATATTTTTTTTTGGGATGAAGGAAGTAATTTTTTGCTTTTTTTTTTATTACGAAATATTGAAAACACTTCAATGGAGGATTAGAATTTTTTTATAATATTAGGGTCCATAGGTTTTAAGAAAATCAACTTTAAATTGGCAGTGGAAACTCAATTTACCACATGGCAACGCGACGGTTAAGAGGGGTATTCACATTTTTAATAATTTATCATCTAATATTAAAAGTAGATACCCTTCAACTTTTACTCGCAACAAAGATGAAACACGAAGAATTGGGCAATGCTGCCGTTCAATCAATTTGGTGTCCTACAAATAGTGTTGATGCAGAATGAAAGTACAATTTAATTGTTGACGATCCACATATTAGATTAAAACAATCATCTATAGAAACATGGTCGATGATAAATTTTAATCATTATATAATTTTTAATCAATGTTTTTCTCGTATTTTTAATTAATTTCAAATGTTTTCTACAATATATTGTATATCGTTTGGCAAATTATGTTTAAATTAAACTTTTTAGCTTCATATTTGTGATTAACCGTCGCGTTGCCATGTGGTCAATTGAGTTTCCACTGCCAATTTAAAGTTGATTTTCTTAAAACCTATGGACCCTAATATTATAAAAAAAATTGTAATCCTCATTGAAGTGTTCTCAATATTTCGTAATAAAAAAAAAAGCAAAAAATTACTTCCTTCATCCCAAAAAAAATATTTTCTAAGACTGCCCTCACCTTCATTCGTGTTAAGGTAGAATTTGTTTTGCTAATATTTACAACTTTATCAAAAGTGACAAATACTTACTCGCTGTTTTGAACATATTATAAATTATATCTTTTACCTTTTCAATAGGTACGTAATAATACCGACTGGATGAAAACGCACCACGTAACTTAATAATATCAGAACTGTGAAAATATTAACACTTTACCAAAAGGGACAAATATTAATACGTACTCGTTGTCTTGAACTTACTATACATTTTGCCTAGGTGCCTTTATCTTCGCCCCGCCGCGCGCCGGCCGCGGGCCGCAGACAAGTTTATTCCTGATTTTTAGTCTTTCGTATGCTATGACGCATTACATATCAGAAATCGCATGGTTCCAGAAAAAAATTAATAATGATATGTTTTTCAAATAATCCATGCATGTTATAGATATCGATCTATTCCTAATGAAATTCCCTACAAGATGACATAAATTAAATTTTGATTCATCTAGTCATATGCTTGATATTTAGATAAAGTTAGCGGTAAACTGAACTTACCACATGGGAGCGAGCGTTTTGTTTTGAACACGGTACGTTAAGGGTTAAGAAATAAACGCGAAAGAGATGCTAAAATTTGTTATTTTATATGCTCCAAAACGCTAAATTCAAGCATCAAAATGCTATTTTTTTTTTAAATAGATTTAGATAATTTTTTTCTTAAAACACGAATCTGTATTCATTGCTTAACATGTTCATTGCGACATATTTTCAAGCAATCTTGCGGGATGCGCAAATTATGTCTTATTTAAATGTGGAATAAAACCGACAGAAATATATTTGTTTCCTATTAAATACTTACAATTTCTTTTTCTAAGTTAATTTAAACAATGGATAGGGGGCGGTGGCGTGCTTTGGGAGAGGCCTACATTCAGCAGTTGATGATGATGATGAATTTCTTTTTGTATATTACACACGTCGGTAAGCATTCACAAAAACCATGTGCAGTCTTTGTGCGTCCACCGATAGCAGGATAAAAAACATGCGAATTACTAGACCAGTCCTAATAAAGCCACACTTACACGGGCTGGGCTGTCTTTTCACATTAGGCATGTTTCGGAACAACTAATTCTGTCTACTATCAATCATTTAATTATTGTATAATATAATAATAATAAATTGGATAATTTATAGAGCGCCATTTTCATGAAATACTCATCTCAAGTGCGCTGTAGAAAATGCTGTTTTATGAACTAGTTTAAAAAAAAAATAATAATAAATGTGTGAGGGCTGCACCTGACGTAGTCGATTAGCCTTTCCTATCAGGAAATGATAATTTGAAAAGGTGCGTTTTGAGTCTAGATCTAAACTCTGACTGATTATCTATGTACTTAAGGTCTGCTGGAAGATTGTATATATGTTATCATTGTGGTATATGTACCAGTATTTTAGGTACTTAATGTAAAGCCTCTGCCGTGTCAGGATGCCTGAAGAATCTGGTCTGGAAGAACAGGCACATGCGTATCGACAGCAAGATCAGAATTTATAAAACATGCGTGCGACCTTCATGACGTACGCTGTAGAGACGCGGGCTGACACTGTGCGAACTACTAAGAACATCGGAGATAAAGGTCCTAAGATCAATTACTGAAAAAACTCTCCGAGATCGTGCCCGCAACGTAGACATAAGAAAAACTTGCGAAATAGAGGATATCATTCAGTGGAGTAGATCCAGAAGAAGATACTGGAGGGACCATGTAGCCCGAATGGATGGTGACAGACTTGCATATACAGCCGCTTATGAAATCCCCTCTGGACACCGCCCACCTGGAAGACCCCCTAAGAGATGGAGGGACAGCTGGATCTCATCATCCGACGAGATATGATTTCTGTGTCACTGATCGTCAGATCTATTAAAAAAAGAAGAAGATGTAAATTGCAGTCACTATCTTCTTCTTCTTTACTTTTGGTAGACTCAGGAGTCTGTTATTTCAGGCGGGTCTTCTTGAGACACTGAACTCCAACTTTCTCTCCACCGTTTTGAGGGTCTTCCTGGTCGGCGTTGTCCGTTTGGCATTCAATGGAGAGCTATGTGTGGTATCCTATTTGAGCTCATTCTTTCTACATGTTGATGCCAGTATCGCCGTCTTTGACGTCCCCATCTGACCACATCTTCGACCTCGCAGATTTCTAGTCACTTTGAGATTGAAAATTATATTTCAATTAATCAAAGTAATGGACACTTTGAATTTTTTTTTTAATATTTCAACTAAGGCAAAGATTGCAGCACATGGTGGAGTTCTAGTGACGACCCTTATGTATGGAAATGAAGCTTGGAGTTGGCAAAAAAGGATGAACTTAGGACAAATGCCGTAGAAATGAGAACATTCAGAATGACATATGATAGAATACCAAACGACGAGATAAGGAAGAAATGTAAGGCAGATGATAGCATCATAAGTAAAATTAAAAAAGAATTCCTGAGATGGTTTGGACATAGGGATCGAATGGACAATAGAAGAATGGTTAAAATGCTGTATTCAAGCAGTGTGAGTGGATAGAGAAGCCGTGGAAGACCAAGACAGCATGGCAGGACCAAATTAATCAAATACTGAACGGCGGCTACATTCGAAGTCGGAAAAATCAACTAGCGTGCATGTTACGATGTATGAATGTAGAGGAAACTTGAGAGGTATGTATAGCGGTCCATCCTCTATGCCTACCCCTCCGGAGAAACAGCGTGATGGTTATTTAGTTATTTTTAAATGTGGAAAGCAACGGTAAACTACCATATTAAAAGGCCCGATTGGCAATCCAAGAATCAGAAAAATGTTACACTTCGCTGCAAACTATTCCCTTGGATTGAAACTAGCGAAGAAGATTTCCATAGAGCAATACGTTTATATGTGATTATCAGAAGCGTTTCTTTCATCCAACTTAAATACTATTGTGACGCCTTAACCTTTAAAAAGTAAAATAATTACTAAAAATATCGTATTAAATAGTTAAATATATATTTTTAAATTTGTTTACATTGTAACGTAAACATTGAATGCGCATAGTATCAACAACGTTCACTCTTTCAAACGGAACAAATGGCACCATTATTTTCCGCTTTTTTACACAAAAAGCTTTCATAGCCTTCCTCTCTTTACAACTTTGGGCATAGCTAATCTCAAATTAACAAAAAACTTAAATTCACGCCAATAATGTAAACAAAATGACATATAATGTGTAAATATGTATCTGTCAGAATGAGTTTACTTCATAGATAAAAATCATTAGGCGTTAAGTTCATGTTTACGCCGCCGCGAACTTAGGTCGCTCTGTGTCTCACTTCTTCTTCTTCTTCTTTTATGGCTTTTCACCGCTTGTGGGTGTTCTGGCCAGTCTCAAGTAAGGGTAGTTGAGCTAGCTTCAAACACAGAAATTCTCGAAATTACTGTTTGTAAAATAAATAAATACTAATACACTACATACATACACCGTAACATGCAAGATCGTCGATTTTTTCGACTTCAAAATTATTAATTTAGTCATCCCATGCTTTCCCTAGTCCCCGTCGGCTTCTTTTTCCACTTATATAGCTTGTATACAACTTTTCAACCATTATTCTCTAATCTAGTCATTCTATATGTTCAAACCATCTCAGGGATACTTTTGAAAATTTGCTTATGATGAAATAAGTATTTTTACTGGCTCTAATAATATTCAAAAGAGACACTCATTTCATAAATAATGGGGTATCAATAATAAGAGTCCTCTCATGATACTCCCCATATTAAATTGAATAAAACAAATATTTAAGGCTGAAAAAAGGTGTGTGGAAGAGTTCTCATACAAAGAATCACTTTAAAGAATTCTTCTGACTTAAATGGCCAGAAATAATACAATATAATCTCCGTTGGAAGGTCTGCAAAGCTTTACATGGAATGGGATCAGCTTATACGAATAAATTGGAACATTACATCACTAAGAGCCCGAATGTAAGGCAGCCAACATTGCGATCAGTAATGTCTTCTATGTTGAGAGATGAAACAATATCCTCACACAAATTTTAAGCAACTGAGTCTTCGCTGTAGCTGGCCCTTTAGCCTGAAATCTTCCTGCAGACATCAAGTATATAGAGAATCCACCATAGTTTTTATTATCAAAAATCTTTCATAAATGCTATAACTAAAGTTGTGACTGTACCTGGATTAAGCAAATCACCTTTAGTTGTGTCTTAAATTTGGTGTTTTTCTACAAAAGTTTAATTTTTAAACGAATCCTAAATATATCAGTTCATAAATCGATCTGTTTTCTTGATCCCAATCTTCACCATCTTACTGGCACTTGTCCTTAAAAGTATAAAACGTCCTAGTTTATTGGATATAATATTTTTTTTCCAGTGCCATCTTGACATTATAACGTCAAGATGGCACTGGCTTTTCCATGGGATCTAAGCGTAGTGTCGTTTTAAAGGACTCCTTCATTTTAATATTTTTAGGCCTCCATGTTTTTTGTAAATCTCTGCAGTAACAAGGGTACTTATTTTTTAAATTTCCTATTATGTTGTTATTACTTGTGTACTCGATTCGTGTCTTACTTAAAACCATTGTTTTTTTTTTCTTCAGATATTTAATAATGTTTACATTTTGTAATGACCTTTGAATCCACAAAATTATATTATTTAATTTACTTTCTGCTAACACATTGATTACTTAACCTGACGTTAATATTTATTTTAATATAATACTCCAGCTACTAAATCAAACATGTGGGGTGTATGGATCACGGGTACATATCCTATTTCTTGAATAAGTGTTACATGGAACTTTTCTCTTTACATAAAATGTTCACAACATTGGGTCCGCTGACACCCCATAGTTCCAAGAGCTCAGCAACAATTTTGTAGTATTATAGATAGTATCGGATATTCTACATATCAGCTGACACTCTCATCAGACTTTTTCGCCCGACCACCAATTAGCATATCAAAAAATAAACCACATATGCAAGAAAAGTTCTTCTATATTATCTTGTATACCAACTATGCTTGTTAACAAGGTCAAAAAGACAACAGGTGGACAGAGTACAAGAAACTCACCTGTGAAGAGTGGCCCCTGTGAAGTTATCCGTTAAAACTTATAACCGAGAAGGTAAAATAAAACTACATTTTAACCCTAGATTTTTATTCAAGATTACTTCCAACTGACAAATATTATGATATAAATTATAAAAAAATGGATTTCCGTCAAAAAGTTCCAACCAGTCACACTATCCCCTACCTACTTTACTTGCTCATGTAATTTTACTTACAAGGTAAAATGTATAATAGTGTGTTATATGTTGTAAATATTAATAGAATGATAAGTGATTACATTACTATAGAGTATATTACTAGAAATACATAGAATTATTTACTCTCGGCTTGCCGTTAAAATTATGGAAAAATCGCTATTTAGATTAAAGTTAAATAACCTAGAAACCGAATTAATTTTGATATTTTTAGTTATTTTTGAATTTGGCTTTCCTTATAAACGAACTTGGGAATTGCTACAATAAATATTGAGTAATAAAAGTGTTTTTCTTTTTAACTCTACTAGAGAACATTGAAAATTGTTTTGAAAAAAAAAATAATTGTTCATCGGTGGAGATGTTATTAATAACTATTTAACTATACACTTCTAGCAGTGTTATTCAAAAATGAAGATGCATGTTTTGGAACAATTAACTCCTATGTAAATATAAAGGGATATTTCATTTGTTACAAGATTCCGACAGTGTACCTGAAGTCAAATAGATTAAGGAGACCATCCAACTTCTCCACTTAAAACTATATTGTAAATTTAACAATACTTAAACGAGTTATTTTGATACGGGAGACATTGGATTTAAAATGGAAGATCAAGAGAAGAAGAATTTGTTTTGAATGAAAACAATTCTTTTGTTATTTTTTTTATACACTCTGCAGAAGAACATGTTAACTATTTGAGTATTCTAATTCTGAATAGATCTGATATTATGTATATAGACACACAATACAAAAGGCTGGTAATCACCTGCACGCAGTACAAGGGAGGATGATGAGGAGGAAAGATGAATGTCTTTCTGCTTACTATTTGTTTTTCAAATCACATTAGCCGAAAACTTTGGAAGACAGTCGGACTAGTTGTTTCTCGGTTATGTAAATAATATTAATTACGATAAACAAACATACTGAGGCATTTGAAATAATAAGGTAATGAAGATTATATTACCGTACAATATAGCAGTATTCCGTATTATAATTTTAGATTCTGAATATGGATATTACATTTCAACTACAATCCTTTCTGAAATTATTTCAGAAGATCTTCATGAAGAATCATTTTTATTTAATTGAAAATCTTTATATTCATTGTAATATGGCTCCTGCATTTTGTTCTATAATATTATCTTTGTTACCTCACCTATTCTCGGAAATGTATAGTTTTTCAGTTAAATAAACTACTCTGGCTTATTTCCTCACTACTCTAATATTCGTATCTAAAGCTTCTATAAAAAATATTTAAATATAATGTGGAACATAACGGTAAACCAAGTACACAAGAAGAAATATCTGTAGTGCGATCGGTTTTGCTGAACATAATATGAAATAATAAAACTACTCCTTTTCAATGCACGGTCTTTCATTTTTATATCTCGAGTTAAAATTAATTAACCTAACTATTTACCAGGCTTTCAACTCATATCCAATAATGACTTAAAGAGGTATTTAATGTTGTGAAATGTCTCGAGTTCTTAAACGACTTTGGTATATGGATTTATTTATTAGGAGACAATCACCATTTTATTTATGGTTTATCAATTGTGTGATGATTTTTGTATTAATGTGAAAGCGGATTTAAGCCTGGATTCTTACATATTTCAATAACATTTTTTTCTACTAACCTAACTAAAACTAACATAATAATACCATGCATAAGATAACGTTCCATCATAGATTTGGTTGCAAGGTCAATAAACTGCTTTAAAGAGAAAAGATACCACATCATGACCAGTTTAGTAGCGTTTGCAGATTTTATAATGTCATTTTAATTTATTAATAATGTCTTAGTTTACGTTTCAAGTTATCATCAACTACAAAATTGATAAGGAGAGAGACAAAATTGATTCCGAGGAATATTGAATTCAATGCGAAGGTGTCCTCCTGTTGTTTCCAGCACAAATAACATTCTAATGTCTGAGCTCAGGTCACATGTGGTTAGATTTTATTTGAAGATTGTTACTACATATTACAAGTTTTTATATCCTTATTTAATACACCTATCCTAATAAATGCCTTCTGGTTAAATAATAATAATGAAAAAAATATGTATATTAAACATTTTAATGATATGTAAAATTGGTTGAAATTAAAAATTATAGTTTAAAAAAATTATAGTACAGTAACTTCTTAATCAACAAACAAGATTAAAACATATATTTATTTAAAAGAAAATAATTAATTTCAGTGGTTATTGAATCATTAAATATATAAATGAAAGTGATATAGTTTTCCCTGCACTATTACTAAATTGATCTTAATATAATTTATGCTGATGTGATTTGAAAATCAAGTACCATTTCATTCAGTGAGTCTTCATAATTCTATGTGAAGCACAGATTGTGTCCGCCATATTCACATTGAAAGTATCTATTTCCCTTTTCATCCCCTCTCCAGTAATGCTGTGAAGGTGTTGGACTAAATATTTTAGAAAAAGAAGGAGAATCTAATTGGTGCAATGGGAAGTGAAATGAAAGATCTACGTTAGTCCTTACCATGAGAGATTATATACACTCATTTAATGAATAATCCCGCTACTTCTTATCATTTATGTTTTTAAAATCTAAAAGCGACCGGATAAAAAGGTGTTTTGAATTTACTGACGATTACGCCTTGCACCTGAAATGAAAACGTTTATGTATTATACACATTTGCATTTATATTATAGAAACATTTTTTATGTTCTCTTATACTTGCCTTTGTCTTTGCTTCCCTTGGCACCTTTGTTTCTGTTGCATTTTTTTGTAATTTGGCGGTTAGGTTCGCAACCAGCGTCGCTGTTGGCCTTGAGTGTGTCTGTCCTGGTCATCTCACCATTCTCCTTGCACTGGCTCCAAGCAGCTTTTTCATACCGGCAGCCTGCTGGCGAAATATTTCATTCAAATTACCCACATAAACACAAGCATCTAACTCCTCACCACGCTTAAATGAGTACAGGTACTAATGTGAGCAAAATTATAGACAAAGGCCTTGCAGATAAAGAATTAAAATAACCTCGTTTCTTGCACTTCTTTTGGATGGTCTTTGTTTGCTCGCAAGTGCTGTCCCCCTTCTTCAGCGTGAGCGTGCGGGAGCGCATGTTCGTCTTGAAGTCACAGTTATTCCACGGCCCCTTGGTGTAGCGGCAGGTAGCTGCATCTTGTGCAAAACATCATCAAATAAATACAATATAATTTTTATGTAAATTTTTGCGAATGCGTTTAATAAATATTTTTTACATTTTCTCTAAATTTTCCATAAACTTTTTTTGTATTCATATAAATATTATTTTAAAGGATAGCAAAAAACACATTTTTTATGGGCTCAATATGACTAGGAATAATCTGGGTTAATTATGGTAGGATCAAAGACGTTCCCCATCTAAGGAGGCAAGCTCTCTGCTCTGTGGAATACCACCTGCTTGTTTCTTTTCTCCCGGATATAAAAAATACTTTAATTGAAACATTCTATTTCATAACTTATTTAATTGTGTAAAAAAAATGAGAATATGTAAAAATCTCCTTTGTTGTTTTGGTGGTTTAAATGGATAATATAAAGCTAAGTGGGGGTACCAGGGTCCCTAGATGGTTAGTGACAGCAGTTAAAATACATAAAGCTTTGGCTATTGCGAAAAGATTTTCACTTCTAATATAAAAATAAATAAATATCTTTAATGCAAAGATGCGAAGTGGAGAATCAGTTTTTTTTTAATTTTGTCAAACTGATTAGTGTAATCATTGAGTGGACTTGAGTGGAAAAACTAACTAACTAACCATCACGCCGTCTCCCCGAAAGGGTAGGCAGAAAGAATGGACTGTCACACTTTAACCGATGCGGCACTCCATCCTTCTCTTTTCGCCCCGCGAGAGACGCGGTGTGATGGGTTGCGAACCTCATCTCCCGCGCACACGTCGATCGTCCAACATCCACAAAAAATAATATAAAAAGTAATTAAACACACAATGTTATTTTTAGATGATATTGTCTATTTAATTTATGTTCTACGTATCCACAGTTTTTTTAAATAAGCAGTAATTAGGCACTAACAAACCAACACCAACAAGAACTTAAAAATAGTATTGAAGAAATTATTCAAATTGTCATTGGAACAAATGAAAAAAATATTTTTGCACCTGTCAAAATTCTTTATATAAACGAAAAAACTTGTATAATTTTAACATCAAAACAGTACAAACGTATTACGTGTCACAATTAACTATTATAAAGTGCGACAACAATAAACGAAATATATCCAAATTTCCGGGAGCACCGGACACCCCCGAGGACTCACGCGGCGGACTTACTTTTGTTGTTGACGCCTCTCTCGTTGCGGACGAGCACCTCCTTGTCGTTCTCCTCCCAGACCTCCCCTTCGGCGGCCGCGGCGCTCAGGGCCACGGCGCACAGCAGCAGGGACAGGGCCAGCCACTTCATCTGCAAGAACCGGACACGAGCATCCATTAGGCCGCAACCCTTGTAAATATTATTGTGGCATTCAAATAGTTCTCTAACGCTATTAACGTTACACTCTATATTGGTTTGCATTATTTTCCTCGGAAAACTCAACGTACTGTCAACCGCAAAACATTTCGGCTTTGTGGAGCATTGTCTCCGCTCGTCAATTTGTCAGTACGCATTTGGGATTCAAAGCGGTCTGTCTGTACTCTGAATTATAGTATCACCTTGGAAAGAAGTGCAACATAAAGTATCAAGCCAGGCTAAGGATGTTTAAGAAACATGGTGGAGGTGGACAAAATAACCTTCCCAATGCCCTAAAATACAGTGGATAAATCAATTTTCTCATTAAGTGAAGGCAGAGAGAGTCGAGTGGCGTAAAGAATGAATGTGAAGATACACGCGGTATAAGAGATTAATGAAATTAATTTTGACACAGCTGAGCCATCGACAAATAGAAATGCGTCCTCTAGTCTATCAATTTATATTCTTCCAATCTGCTCATCATGTATTTGATAAACAATTTTTCATTTATCAGGTACAGTGTGTTACGGATGTGAAACCTGTTAATCCTAACCATGAACAACTTTTTCATACTGCGTTTCCAGTCATTCGCATTGAAATATTTCTTAGAAAACACAACATAAAATTAATGTTCACACGGTGAAACAATATCGCACATTTTCATTAATATAAAATTTTTGATATGAAGTTTTACACCATTTTACTATATTTTCTTGAATTAAATTCCACGTAATCTTTAACAAATAAAAAAATAAATTAGGAGATAAGAACTTTTTCTCACTTCTACCACGCGAGTCTCACGCATATTTTATATAGAATACGATTAAATTCCTAATTATTAAAAATGTGAGAAATCTAATCTTTTAACTGATATCTTGAAGTATTAGGTAAATTATAAGACCAGCAATCGATGTTGATTAATTTTTGACCATGCCGGATGTCGACGTGCACGTATGAATAATGAAAAACGTGTCAATTTTATCACAAATAAAGGGTCAATCGGTTTTCTTACAGTTTCGTGAGATATAGCGCATGGAGGATCGATATTTAGAAACCAAACATATACCACGTGTGTAGCAACTGTTGGAACATAAACCACGTGGGTTACAATTCTGTTTATAAAAACAAACACGGGGTTGTTGGATGGATTTTATCCAGATTGTATGGTTATTTATATTCAGCATGGATATATCCAGATTGCTATTGCATCCTGCCTATTGCAAGTTTTAACATCGGAGCCTCCAATACATAAATGGTATGTTTATTTTATTTCTATTGGTATACTAGAGATTCGCTTTTAAGTTAGTATGACTACCGTACACATAATTGTTTCTAATATTTAATGCTGATGAATATTATATATCGTGCCTTAGCAGAGCGATACATGTCACTACCATACAATATAATAAAACTAAAATATATACTCGTATATACCGTACTTGTGTGGAATATTGTATCATTGTTCAAGAAACAGCAAATAAATTGATGCTGAGATAAGATTCGAAACACAAAATCTGAAGTATTCATTTCAGCATTGTTGCATGTGCCCCAAATTAAACCACGAGGATAGAGCATAAACAATTATGATTAAGCTTAAAAAAAACGTGCATAAAAAACTTCAAAAATATCAAACGAGATGAAAGATTTTTATTATTTTGGAGAGGAAAATTTTATGTAGCTAAAAGGTTTCCCATAGAAAATATATTGCACTAGTACAAACCAACTGATTTATCTTCAATATCAACAACAAACTAATGTCACTATTTCAATAACATATTACCTCTTCTCATCTGAGAAGAGTCAATGACGACAGCTTTTGCACACACCCGCCCAAAGTTTATACTGTTACATTAATTTGTTTTCAGGTGATGTGAAGAAAATAATGAAAAATTGGCAAATTTATGAAAATATTTACGAAGTTGGGCTAACCAATTGGCCACCATTTTTGATAAGATACTTATTGAGTAAAGAAAAATATTGCTTAAATAAGTTTTGAAAGGGATGTTCTTGTGCAGCGTACAATTTGAGCGACGATAAACGATTTGAAGGGCTGGCGGTGGGAAGAGTTGACATAAAATGTTGGTGAGCAGTTGGATCGAAAATAACTACAGCGGAGACCTCCAAGGCAGCAGGAGTTTTGGAAGACCACAAGTGTCACGGTCCGGTGGGAGCAGGGTGGCGTGAGCTATCGAGATCAAAGTGGCTCGCGCGTGGCATGGCGGCACAATCTCAATTATTAATGCAACCGTATTCGAAGAATTATTTTGTCCAACGATGACAGACAAGGAGGCCCAAGAAGTACTTAAAATATTTTTAGCTTCACAAGTCGTGCGCAAAGATACTGGCTTAGTCACTCTAAGGGACTCGCGGGGAGTCATTATTTTATACTGTTTATGATTTTTTCAAGCACTTCAATTATATTAAAACTATATTCTTGTGTTTATTTAAGAATATTTCAGGGTTTTTGGGGTGAGAGCAATTAAGCGACATATTTTTACTTTGCCCATGTTGTATTTAGTCTCCATTTCGAACTTAAATGACGAAAGAATTGACAACCTAAAAGTAAGCAATAAACGTCGTGAGTAAAGGTTCAAATGACTGTATGTATAGGTACGTCGCGTTTTGACTTCAGTTGTGGAAATTGTTCAGCAACTTAAAAACAATCATTGACGTGGCCAGGAGAAATCTAGAAGATGTGTTGCAACGAAATCCAGACTGGGAAGAAATTAAAAAAAATTGATCCATCGTGCATTAAGAACAATGTGGACGGCGCGGCGCCACCATTGATTGGGCAATCTACGATATAAGTTCTTACATATTGTCTCTAATGATCGAGTCCTTACCCCCGAAAATACGTAAAAAAAAAAACTATAGAAAAGTATAATAAATAGTTTGCCATATATATTTTTTCCCCTGGTAAACAGTAAACATAAGGTTAGAGAATATAACAGAATATTTGAGCCAAACTTTTTTAGCGAATATAAATCTGAGGCCTAGTGATGATATATGAGTAGAACTGTTTTATGCCAGTACACTCCTAGAAAGCCTTCAATAAATCATTTTATTAGAAGGAATGGTACATCTTATAAGCTGTACGATCACAGCGGGATTTAAAACCGATTATATGAAGAATTGCATAAATAACAAAAAAAACTTCACAGTGCCTGATAACTGAATTCGAATTCAAAATCAATAAAGATAAAAAAACAAATACAAGATGTAAATGTTATTCAAGATACAGGTAATGTAAATGTTATTCAAGATACAATCATTGAGGACGAGAATTTTCGCCATCGAAAAACAATCGAAAGCTAACATGTGAATTTTCTAGTAGTCACCCTGTAATAATAATAATAATAATAAATTGGTTAATTTATAGAGCGCCATTTTTATGATTTACTCATCTCAAGGGCGCTGTAGAAAATGCTCCGTTTTATGAACTAGTTAAAAATAAGCATATTTAGAATGAGGGCTGCACCCAACGCAGTCGATCAGACCTTCTTATCAGGAAATGGTAAATTGAAAAGGTGCGTTTTACATCTGGAAAACTGACATTTTCATTCGTATTAATTATTTAATATGCAGTTTTACACCATTATTCAGGAAACTATAAATATTATGATTTTTTCATTAGCATCAAACGGCCATAAAAGCGGGTGCCACGCCGGGTCACCAAACCCCTAATGTTCTCACCGTAAATCACATATGTAAATACAAAATAAAATTAATTTATTTAAAAAGTGATGAAATGTGATACGGTGGTGGAACCTAACTCCAATTTCACACGACAGTCTCTAGAACGTACCCTCCGCGTGCAGTAAATAAAAGTGGAGTTATAATAAACAATGGCGTTATTATTTAAACATAAGTTATGTGTCTCCAAATTAAAACGAAATATACAGGGAGTATATTTTTTCCTCTCCATTTTCTCATTAACGTATCACTTTCCGATAACGTTGATTGAAAAGCCACACGACAGGTACAAGGTATCAGATAGGATATTACATATTTCCCGGAAGGCGGTAATAGTAAAAAAATCGTGTTTATTTTTACCTTTCAAATTAATTATATATTTCCATAAAGTGTTTCAAAAGCATCGCATGATAGAAACATATATTACTAATCTAATAAAGCGGTAACTAATATCACGCACGAATGAAAAGTTAATATTATTCGGAAGAAAAAATCATTTTCGGAAGTACCTACCATATATACTCGTAATTAATAGACCGGTTGATACATTTTTCAAAATATATGATGTAATGTATAATGCCGTTTCTATACATTGCTTCTAGGCGTCAGCTACAATATTAGCTCCTTGCTACGCTTTTCAAAATTGACGTTGAATTAATTTGATAAAATTTATTAAATTCTTTTTATTGTACGCTCTTTTAATATTTTTATTCACATTGACAGCAATCGTAACATTGACTGCGTATAATAGCACACTTATATTGAAAGAGCGAGAAAGGGTTTCAGTTCTGCATTCATAACTGAAATTCTCTCGTCCGAGACTATCTCCTCTCACTCTACCCACGTTGGTACCACTGAACTAACGTGGACATATATCGTTGCGTTCGGCCGTGTGATACTTATCACACGGCAAATGTTCCGATAAACTTTTTAACACAACAATCCAGATTAAAAAGTGAAAGATCACACCAATTCACGTCTTTAACCTTCATTGTGCGGTTGGCTTTATTTGCAGTAAACAATGGTCTCGAGATGCAGTTGGCTACATTTACAGATCAGACATATAGTCCCAGTTCATCATAATATAACGTACAATTTAGGAGTAAGGAACTAAACTAAAAAGGTTTAAAATACACATCCACATTTGAAATTTATCAAATTTTAAAGGTTAGAAGTCGAAGGAATCGACGTGCTTGTATGAATCGTTGTATGAATGTGGAGGAATCTAGAGAGTGTTAGGATAGAGTAGTGTGGCGGTCCATTCTCTCTGCCTACCCCTGTGGGAAACGGTGTGATGGTTTGTTGTTGTTGTCCATATACTCGTATGAGCTGTAAATGTAGTCTGTCGCAGTCCGAAACCAATGTTTTTGGGCCGCAATGTAGCCAGCCGCACAATAGGGGTTAAATGTCGAAACACAAAAATAACCTTAACACGTTGTGCATATTACGAGCCCCGCGATGTATTTGTTAATCTCCCGCATATTTTGTATAACGAATTTATTGTGCATAATTATTTTTATATTATGGTCTTTATAAAGTGGTGAAATTACGTGTTTAATAGAATAACAAACGAGCTTTGAATTTCTCAGCACACGTACCGCGTACCTGGGTTTACCCCCTTTTGTAGATCCTTACGATTTACTTTCTTCCTAATAATAATACGGCTCAAGATACAAAACCATTCGAACGGTTCCCTGAAAGGGCCGCCTGTTTTGCTCTATGTTTAGACTTGTTCATTTCAATTGAACGCTGAAGCATTTCCGCCTTTGTGCAACCGACCGGAATGTTTCACGCTCCGGGGGAGAGCCGAAAGAAGATGGTGACAGATCAAAGATCCCTTTCCGACTGTTATGGCAGTTAGCGGTATCGAGCAGTCGCGAGTCCAATATCTCCACGTTTTTCTAATCAAATGCCAACAGAGTGTGGTACGCGTGCACGAAGATCAGCGCTTCAAGGAAATCTGATATTTAGCTAATCATGTAGTCCGTTATTTTGGCCGAAACTCTATGATAATTCAACATTACATTTTTATATTTGTATATACATTCTAACAGTAAATAGCTTATTATGCTCCACGTGATTGATTGATCACAGGCGACCAGGTGCTACAGGACGTAGTCTAACAGTCTTCAATATTCTCAATTCACCAAAAAAACACGTCACAATTGATTCGAATTTTACATTGACGACATGAGATATTATTGGGTCTAGTTTGCAATTGACACAATTCACAGATAAATGCATGTATCAGAAATACTCATTTATCTTTCCAGACAAAACTAAATCATAGATATACCGGTACTAAAACATAAGTAATATGATCACGATATCGTCAAAATTGTATTTTTTTAACGGCCATACGGCATATATGGGGAATGGATAAAAATCGCTTGTCGTTAGAAATGTACAAGTTTAATGTAATTAAATCTAATGGAAACGTTATTATCTTCGGGTATTGTAGAATTTCTTTTTATTTAACCACTTCCACTTTTGTCTTTATTTCGACAGCGACCGGTTCCTCCAGGCTCGCTGACATCGACAGACTTTTTATTTAATTATTATTTAAAATGAACTTCCATCAAGAGATTTAAGTAAAATTATTTGATTATATTTATTTATTTAATGTTTATGAAATAAATACGTGTTTCTTTTTTAGCATCATGTGGATCAAATTATTCGTATAAATAAATAATTCCTTCTTTATAGTAGTGTGTTATTTCAAAACCATGAAAAATATCTAAAATGTAACATGAACGTATGACAATTTAATAGTATGGTTTGGTTAACGTTTCATTATTTTTTGTCTTAACTATACCTAGCTCTTAACCATACCAACTATTTAGCTCAACCGCTTTGCCTATACAGTTGCTGAAAACTTATCATCTAAAATCAAATTAATGTTATTATTAAGTTTGTATTCGAAAAAGTTCAATTACGGCAATATAAATGAGGTCCTATATCTCTATGTTATTCTGTTCGTGATAATTCATTTTATTAATTTGATTTGCATTATTCTAAACCAGCGGTTCCCAAACTGGTTCGTACGGACCTCCAGGGGTCCCTGGGATCATTCAGAGGGTCCGTGGAAAATTAAAATTGATTTGGGGGTCTCTGAACAACGTCAGGAGATCCGCGCAAGGTTTAGCAGTTATAATAAATAATAAAGAATATTTTTCGCTAGTGACCATTTTTTTTTAGCTCATTCGTGAAAATCGGCCAGTCGAAATCGGCGACGACCTTTTTTTATGCTCACTTGTGAAAATTTGATCACGAATGAGCAAAAAAAAGGTCGACAACGAATTCCAGATTCTTTTTCTATTGCCCTAATTTTGCTCTGTGTCAACTTCAAAAACTCATTTTATATTATAGTTATAGGTGAATTTGCAAAAAAAATAAACAATATTACGAAAGTAGGGGGTCTGCACAAAATAAAAAAAATCAGCAGGGGATCCACGGGCCAAAAATGTTTGGGAGCCATTGTTCTAAAGCGATCAGTCAAATATATTACACCAATCAGAGGACTTGTTCGGCAGGACTCGGGTCCTTCGTCTTTATAGAAATATTGTCAACTCACTTTTGAATTTTTTTATAAAATGTAAAATTAAAGCATTTTGTAGATCAACGGGATTCCACCGCGGTGCGATAAAACCTGTTTTATTGTATATCGAAGGAAATCCACATTCGAGTGCGCTAAGAAATAATAAAACTGTAAATCGCACTTCAGGAAAGGCTTGAAAATGTTGCAAAGCCAATTAATTATACCCCTCGGACACTTGTGTGCAATAGATTGTTGAATGTGTTATAAGTTGATTGATTGTATTTATTGACCTTGCCGGGATTTTCCCAAGTGCACGCAAGGGTCGAGTGTTTTGCCGGCTCCAATCATTATGTATATGTATACGGAGGTGCATTATGCACTTGACCTGCGCTATTAGAGTAAGTGCATAAGTGCAGCACGCGTCACACCGTTTAGTGGGCCGGGATTGTTGACAAGACAAATTGGGTGGCCATGTCACTCAAATATTAAATCGTTGTACCAATCTCGTACAACCTAGACCCGGCAGGGGGATTCGCGCCTCGCTACTGTGTCCCGATCGCGACATGAACATCATAAACACAAACAAAGCTTTTGCTGAGAGTTTGAGTGATTGAGTTTAATTTCACAGCTTTTCAAGGGGTTATCACAAACTTCCACGTAGAAAGACTGCGAGAATTTCTACCATTCTATGAATTAACTCGATAATTAAAAACAAGGTTGATTATTTTCATTTAGGCGTCATATAGATTAAAACGAAAATGGAAGTGGATTTATCGAGGATCATCCTAGATTCAGACCCGGAACTTCATCAAAGTAATGACTCATGTTCCAGCTTATTTTCGATATAACATTTTTAAAGAAGACAAAAAAAATTTCGGTTGTGGCTTTAACGTATTTCAACGAAAAACGTATTAATCCAACGCACTTTGGCTAATAAAATTCTTTTGAATTTTTAGATCCTACCCCTGGTAAATTTTAAGACATCGTTTACGTATCGCTCTACAATACATACAATCTACGCGTTAAGTTTTAAGACACATATTTTTCAAAAAAATATATTTTTTTTAGAAAGGCATCGGAGATACATTTTCTATGACATACTCGTATACTTGTTCTCAATCAATTTACACGAAAACAATGACACAGCAATGACATCAGTATCTTTACCATCTTCGTATATAACCGAGTGATTGGGTGTGATTTGTGCGCGATTTGAATGGTTCAGTTCAGTTTGAACCGATTATGTTTTTCACTAAATTTAAAAGGGGGGAGTGGCTCTCTATATATAATATATAATCTCACCCTCCCTAGAATTTTTAAGAAGCAAACTAGACCATATGTGGTGACTAATTATTCATAAACAATTATGTATGTACGTGATATAACTAAACGTGTAGATTATTCTTAGAGATAAATAATACTTTCGCACTTATTCGCGAAATATTAGAAATGTCTATATTTAGCAGGTAAGGATAAACATGTTAAGACACCATTGTGATGGTAAAATGCTTGTTGTGTATCTATTGATAAGGTTGAATTTTAAGAAGGCAGGATTTGAATTGATTATAACCACTCGGAAAAGAAACAGAAGAAAAACAAAATAAAAAATACGAATTCAGAAGTATTTGAGAAAACTAAACTAAAATATAGTGAAGTGTGGTAATGGATAATAAAAAGGGTCGCATTTAAAAATCATTTTAAGAAATTATGCTTAAACATTTTATCTCCGACCTTTGAGACAGACTTGGACTTGAATCTTCTGGCTTACAGAGGTTCAGCTCATGTGGCTATTGCTCTTACGTCTGATGGGAACATTGTTGGAAGGTGATTTGGTGGGTTGTTAGTTTATGCGGGGGCATGATTTGTGTGGCCCGGAGTGTTCCTCTGAAGGAGGATCGATTTTGGGCGCTTGTGGCGGCTGGAGGTGTTTGGGTCGTAATTTGAGAGGTCTTTTAAAACACTGAATGTTTGTTCCTGGAATATATGTACGTATATAATATGTGGGAACCTTGAAATACGGAATAACTACTGCATTCTTATAAATATTATACATAATTCAGAGAAATGAAAGGAAAATCAAAGTTAAACTTTACGTAGCCAAGAAAATGTGCTGAGAGAAAAAGTAATCTCAGCGAGTTTTATTTGATCGCATCTCTTGTGTGTCTGGGCGTGTGTTCTGTCGGTTAGGAATAATAGAATTCGTGATTATTTAATCCTTGTGTTGTTAGCAATGATTAGATTTCTTCGTAAATATGTTTGCTAGTGTAATGATTTGTAGAGTAGGTAATAAATGAATACATATTTTATACAATTATATTTCGCATTAAAATGAACATCGCATTAACAGCAACAATAGCATATTCGCACATTACTTGAAGTGGAGAAGTGAGCAGCACACGTCCGTAGTCGGGCATCGGATCTTTAGACACTGGGTGGAAATGAAGAGTGGCTTGCTGCATGCACCTTGCGAGGGGATTCCCGGCATGAGGAGGCTCCTCACGGACAGGCATCAGACATTACAAACACACACACACACACACGCACGCATGTTCACTCAACAATTATCGATGTTCCGGGGGAATATTAGAATCGTGGCTAAAATGGCGACCGCCTCTCTCGGCAGTTGTCCATTTGTATTAATTTATCTAGGTTCATTGTATCCAGGACCGTATCATCTGTCAATTTTAATTTAAAACACATCATTATCACACTACCACAGTCGCACACACTGCAAACGTACAACATTTGGACGGCATTCACATGCATACTTACACACAGATTCCCGAATACGTTCAGTATTTGTTTGACATTAATAAACGCTTTATTGTATAAATAAATCACAAGCGAGACAAAAATGTTGAAATGTGTTTTTTTTTCTCTCAAAAATACTCCATATCATTTTAACATTTTAATAATACAGTATTCTCGCCGCTGGTCTCTGACGATTCGATATTTATTTAAAAAAGGGAGGTTTAGTTAAACCCAAATAAAGGATCGTCGGTCGACCCTTAAAATGGAACGGGGCGTCCCATTTGAACTAAATAAGGTGTCTTACCTTTGTTAGCGCTGTTGATGTCGCGGCGGGAAGCAGTCAGTGCTGAGAGTCCTTCCAGGCCGGGCTCGAGTGTCCTACTGGAGACGGAATATTGATCTGCGCCCAGCCAGGCCGCTGGTACTCTGCCGGTCGTTCTGGAACTAGGCCGCAGTCGGGGGCCCGGCGCAAGCACGGGACCCGAAGCAGGGTGGCGCGCGCCCTGGACTCGCGGCCCTCGCGCGCGGGGCCTGCTGCTGCGCGCGCTTGGCTCGCGCGGACGGGCTCCAAGCTCTCTCCGTCTCTCCTCCAGAGAGCGGGAGGGACCAAGCAGAGCGGGCTCACTAACAACTAAAACCCAGCCACCACAGCCAAAATCTAGAGGACCAACACAAATGGAAAATATTTTTTTACAAAGTGTGTTTAATCTTTTAGATAGATTGTTTCGGTCCAGACGGGGTGTGATGCTGGCGCGGCTGCGTCTCTCATTAAAGCCCCGTCTTCTTGAAGTAAATAACCAGTCAAATAGCACCGATGCAAAAAAATTATACCAGCGTATCGCAAAGTCCTTTTCTGGGTGAGAGATGAATTGTACCTTTTTACGAAGTTTTCACACAATTAAGGGAGAGTGACTGCATCGGTGCGGCCTAGCTTTATACTACCGCGTAAGAGCAGGAATGTCCGCGCTCTTCGGTATGGGATAATGTTTACACTCTTTCCCCTTGGATGATGTACTGTCTATGTATACATGCAGCAATAAATTATGGGACAGGGCCACGTGAGAAGCCGCCGATCATAATGAGGGATAAATGCTGTAATCTTCTCGTTGTTGCGATACAGATCACTTCACACTGCGCACATCGCCGGCCCAGGGCAGGCGGCCCGGCCTACCTGCGGAGGGACCTGCTGGAGCAACCCCCGAGCCGAGCCGAGTGCTGGACGTGGGAAGTGTGTCACTCTTTTAGAATACAATTACGTTTGTTGAACAGAACGAGATGTTTGGTAAAACATGGCGTAGGACCATGATATGGGAATATTACAATATTTTTAGTTTTATTATCATTTATGCGACATTTGTTAATGCTGTCATGGACCTCCTCTTTGAGATGCTATTGTCTGGGTCGATGGCGGTTTAGCCTCTCTCGGGATAATTAGAGGTCGAATCATACAGTATTGACACTGATATAGACTTTGGTAATTTTCTCCTACTCTCGTATTTTAATGTATTCTGTTAGGCTCTCTGAGATGATTTGGCGATTATCAAATAAGAATGGGGTATATAAAGACTACAAATAAGAATGTACGCTCCCCTCGAATAAGGGTGCGGTAAACAAAAAGCTTACTGCTGATATGCATTAATCTTAAAGGAATTTGGATATTAGAAAAAGGGGTGGTTCAAAGTTATCCCCCATTTGGGATACCCGAGATGAATCAAAGTGCGTTACAGGGCTAAAGTATATTACGATGCCTTTAACAGGCGAAACATGTCATTAACATTAAATTACAATAAAACTTCCAGAATAAACTGTTAAATTATAAAACTTTGTACATATACTTTGTGTTGTAATTGCTTTATTTCTCTTTTTCTTTTTTATACACTTTGTTTATACAACACTTAAATTTAAATTACATAGACATGTTTCGGACAACCAGTCCTTCTTCAGTGATACATATTATAAAGATACATATTTAAAATATTATAATTTTTTTTACATGATCTGACAAATGTTATTAAGATTTATTTTTCAATATTTTAAATATGTATCTTTATAATATGTACCACTGAAGAAGGACTGGTTGTCCGAAACATGTCTATGTAATTTTAAAAATTTTAATGTATGTGTTGTTATGAACAAAGTGGATAAAAAAAATAAAAAGAGAAATATTACAAATTTATTTTTATTTTTCGCGACAGCTGTTTCATCAACCTATGTTGATATCATCAGGTGTTACAATAATATATCAACTGTTAAATTTTCGTGATTTTTCGAACCTTTATTTGTATTTGTTCCTATGTCAATCTGAATAATTTCTTTGATATAATTTTAAAGTTCTCGCTGGATAAAATAAAAATTGTGATACATAAAAACGAAGTTTTATAATTGAACATTGTTTCGGCCAAAACAATGGACTATTAAACTTCCAGAAACAGGCGTTTTCATTCGTATAACTAAGCAGTAAGTCAGTATGTCAGTACGCACACATAAGATTCGCATTGATTGGTAATTCGATTCGATGGTTATTTTTATCTCATTTGTATTAAATGAATTAGTCTTCTTTGTCTTCTTCTTTGCTATGTGGTCCTCCACGGGATTGTTTCTTCTGTAAGGTGGATTCCCAGCTATCCTTCCATCTTGTACGAGGTCTTCCACAGGGACGAATTCCGTGAGGCTGATTATATAATAAATAATATAGGGTTATGTATTTGAAATAATGTGTAGGGGAGATGTAGGCAATGGGAGTCAGTTGGCAATGGGAGTCACCCCTTTAATTCGAAAACAATACGCGTGATGGCGGTTTCAGTGACGTCATATGCTAGCTGTTTGCCGGTAACATCCGCGGTATGCAGCTTAGTCAGTTCGCATCACGTGCTAGAGAGTGGTAGACGTAACAAGTTTTCGGGCCCTTCTGATCTAATTTTTCGAGTGGACAAATCCGAAGGTAAGGATCAGCTACTGAGTGTTTCTTTTTGCGCTTGTGATATGTAATGACTAAAGCATTTTTGATCGTGATTTCAAACTCATTTTACCACTATCACTTTTACTTTTATGTCAAGGTAGGTTTTTTCTCTTTTTTACCGATGTAGGCAATCGGAGTCAGGTGACCCTTATTGTTAACATCTCCTGTCTTCGATAAAATAATCTTATTTTTGGTTTGTAGATACCGAACGTTCGTCCTAGAAAGACAAATAAGGCTAACTGGTATATAGCTAACCTGAAAAAGGCCGTGGAGCTCATCGATGAACAAGGTTATTCAATAAGAAAAGCCGCTAAAACAATGAACATCCCATTTTCGAGTCTTCAGAAGAGGTACGCGAAGAAAATAGATAAAGAAGAAAATTCTGCAGGAATCGAACAATACTTCAGCGTCAGATATGAACACTGATGACTTGTACCAGGACGACAAAAACGATGATGCAGAAGATTCTGACAACCAATGTCTTGTATGCGGCGAATTCGGGCGAGATAATGAGATGTGGTTCCGATGCACTTCATGTGGGCTTTGGGCTCATTCAGATTGCACTGGGTGGGACTCAGCTTGCAATTATGTGTACGATTTGTGTTGACCCCCATTGCCAACATACTGATCACCATTACCAACAGATGTGGGCAATGGTGGTCAAACCTGTTTTTTTTTTAAATGATTATTGTTCCAAAAGTAAAAAGCCAAAGTGATTAAAGGTGATCTCAATTAATAGTTTAATAACTAAAGTTTATAATAAGGCTTAAGCAATAAATAGTTAACTAATAGTTTTTTTTTTTTCAATTCTCGCTTAAGTGACTCCCATTACCTACATCTCCCCTAATTAATATGATTTAAAAAATATAATGAAATAGTGGAAATTTGCTATTTCAACCATCAATTTATTTTGAAATAATAAAAAAAATGAATTATTTATGCTTCCACCTCTTCTCGGATACATAACACTCTGTGTGTCACTCTGTCTTGTGCAGACTGCATCCAGGTTATTCCAATATGTCTATTCAGATCATCCTTCCACAGTAGTTGCGGTTGCCCTGCACTTCTCTTTGCCGTCCACGGTCTCCAAGTCAGCAGTTTTCTTGTCCATTTTTCGTATGAGCTTCTGGTTACGTGACCTGCCCAATGCCATTTTAGAGTCGCCACCCGGTGGATGATGTCAGTGACCTTTATTTTTTCTCTCGCCGTATCGTTTCTGACTCTGTCTCATAGGCTTATTCCTAACATGGCTCTTTGGGTCACTCGTAGTTTCTCGGCACTTTGTTTGGACAATGTAATAGTTTCAAGACCATATAAGTACCAACCGGCAGAACACAGGCTTCATAGACTTTTCGTTTCAGGTTGATCGGTATTTTCCGGTTTTTAAGGTTGTAACCAATTTTTCCAAAAGTTGCCCAGCTTAGTCCAATTCTTCTCTTGAGCTCTGTGGTTTGGTTATCTCGGCCCAATGGAATATTGTGTCCCAGCCTTTCCGTGCCTTGATCCATCACCATGGTCTTTGTCAGGTTCATATTCAGATTTGGATACATCGTTTAGTTCTTAATTGTTTTATTCGTTCAAATATTGTTATAGCCCGAATAGATTTGAAGCGAAACGAGTGGACGAGAAAAAAATATATCCATGAAATGTAAGATTGGAATTTAAAAAATATGTAATTGTATCTCAATAGAGACGAAGACGCAAACTGAATATGGATGATCAAGGTGTTTACAGGACTTATGACCTGTCATTGGTTGGGTTAAGCGCACGCTTTATGTAATTACAACATTCCCCATTCCACCTTTGTTATGATCATGCATGACAAATTTTTGGAAGATGTATATATACTTCAAAATCCATACCTATCTTTACGTGTCAGTTTCAGGAATGGGGAATGTTGTAATTACATAAAGCGTGCGCTTAACCCAACCAATGACAGGTCATAAGTCCTGTAAACACCTTGATCATCCATATTCAGTTTGCGTCTTCGTCTCTATTGAGATACAATTAAATTTGAATTGACCACCCTTTGGTGAAAATCCAGAATTTCGTATACAAGTATAAGTATACATTCACAAAAATATTTAAAAAATATGTTGTGACCGAATTCAAACATGGCATTTTAGGTACCTACTCATTTGGCTAAGTACAAACCCACTACAAGAGAGTCGGAACATTATATATAATAGCTTATTTCTATATTTTCGTATGAAGCACTTAATTTGTAGTCGGACATTATTAAATATAATTTATAACAATAGTGCACTTTGTTTTTCATCGCTTCATTTTGTTTTATCGAACCAACCGGTTTCGCTCCCGCCGGAGCTTCGTCAAGGTATCAAAAACAAATTAATTTACGAAACTACAAATTATTTATGAGTTAATTTTTACAAATAATCTCAATGACTATGAAGACACTGAACTTCAAGCAAGCAGTATAGAGCCCTTGAGATGATTAATTCACTATAATTCATAAAATTTGTTATTGTTATTATAATTGCGAGCCAATTTCACCATATATCTATTCCGAACTATCAACGGACTGCGAGATGCGTGTACGTATAGCTATTATAAGTATTGTGCGTGCGGAACTACAATTAGTGAACGCACCTTCTGCTACGTCATAATCTCTCTGAGAAGGCTAGCAACGACGAAGGGTGTTAACTTACACCACGGAACAGAAAAGATGGATGTAGAGCTAATTACCGCCTCCTTGTGGAAGGAATGAATATTTGACTTGACATGGGATTGATCTTGGATGTCCCAAATCTTACGTTTGGTATTTCGGAATGGCGTATTGAAATCTTGCGAATACATGTTTAAATTCTAACGTGAAATTCAAGATTTATTAGTTTCTTAAATGAATTTGTTTTACTTAGATTGAATCGTTATTGGAAAACTCCAGGTGTTTATAAATAGGTGCCTTCGCTCAATATTCAAAATCTATTGGCCCCAAACAGTATCAAATGCCGTTCTCTGGACCATGGCAGGCGAAAAGCCAATTAGATAACAAGTCGCTAGGCGCAAATGCCAGTGGATCGGTCACTCTCTGAGACGGAGCCCAGCCTGCATCGTTCAGGGCGCACTAGACTGGTCCCCTATGGGGGAAAGAGGAAGCGAGGCAGACCTAGAGCCACTTGGAGAAGAGCCCTGCAGGACGAGGTTAAGGCAGCAGGCCTCACTTGGGATGGTGTTAGGCATCAGGCATGCGATAGAGTCGGGTGGAGAAGGTTCCTTGGGGCCCTATGCACCACGGAGGTGTGACAGTAGCATTATATTATAATACACTTATATATTATTTGTAGTATAGTTGTATTAAAGACAGCAACCCTCATAGCAAAAAGTGTCCACAAATTAAAAGCACACAACGATTCATGGGAAGGCAAATGCTCGGCGTGAGTCTCCGAGACAAAATACAAAATGAAGAAATAAGAGGTCTAACCAAAGTTGCCGACAGCATTAATCGTATAGCTCAATTGAAGTGGCAGTGGGCTGGACATATAGCCAGCCAGGGCAGTACTCGATGGACATCCAGAATGGACACTTGAATGGAGACTTTAGACTGACTAGCTGGAACGACCTGGACCTGGAAGAAGAAGAAGTACAATATGAATGAATAACATAACAAAAGTGTGTAACTCCATTAACTGTAATGAATTCAAATAAATTAATTCCTCAACTATTTGAGTCGCTTTAGTGAGGTCGCTCCCATTTCCACCTCGGTGCTAATTGGTAATAAATTTTCCGTCCCACCAACAAATGCGGTCGAATGGATAATTTGGTCACTTCGTGTTACATTTGTATTAACACGGCTCGGCCGCCTCCCGCGAGCCAAACAACGCTCATTGTTCCACATTGTTCACAGGTAATATCGCTCGGCCGTAAAGTGTCCTGTCCAAAGGCTACTCCGTTCTCTTCGAGGATACGCTGCCGCTGCTCTGGTTACAAGCGAAAGAGGCTGCACTTAATATTTTAGTACTCAAGAAACTAATTGAATTTTTTTTTTCCGACTTGGACTTGGATCGTTCAGCTCTAAAGGCTATTCCTCTTACGTCTGTAGGAAACATTGTTGGAATGTGTTTTGGTAGTTGTTTTATGATGGGGCTAAAGGTATGGCCCGGAGTGTCCCTCCGAAAGAGGACGAGGGGGGATTTAGGGTATATGATAAAGTCTTACATTATTGTCAAGGAATGGAAGACCAGTTAGGGTTGGGATTGTATTTATAAAAAAAAGTCAGTCCCCGAGGGGAAGATAAGAGGAGCAGTGCCTGGATGGAGTTATGGTAGAAGATAGCATCCTGCGTGAGATCATTTTGTTTGGCGGAGTACGTAGTGGGCTATCGGGGAGGATTTTTTTTTATCCGCATTGATTGCGGGAGGGGTAAATGACTGAATGATGGTGGATAACTTGGTGGTAAAGGGTCATTATTGATAAGGAAGATGGTAATAATTTAGGTCGTGGTCTTCATAAAACGTCTGTTTTCTTGAAGTTTTATTATATTTTACGTGACTGACATGTTTAGCCTGTCCATCTGGTATTATCAAATTTAAATACATTTGATAATGTCTTAGACCGGCGGAATATGCCAGTCACATAAAATATAATAAAACTTCTAAAAAACAGACGTTTCCATTCGTATTAATTATTTAATATTGAGTTTTACATCATTGTTCAAGAAACAATAAATAATTAAAACACTGTTTTTTTCCAATTTGGAGTTTACTTTTCTCTTCTTGTTTGAAGGATATACACCTTCATCATCGGGAGATTGATATTCGATCTCTCAAATCGATAAAAAAATCGTAAATACATGTTTTCAAGAAAAGAAAAAAAGTCGAAATTATACGGTTTTTTAGAATCGATAATTCAGTGTTACTTATAATTGCATGATACTGTAAAGTGTAAAATTATTTGATAATACGAATCATTCTCGCGAATAGTATACATATACGGGTATTACGGTCTCCCTATTGCCTGTCGAACGGGCTATACTTGCGCAGTCTGCGGTCGGTGGTCGATGAGTGATTGGTTATCACATTTTATGAGTTTCTGAAGAAAGCTTTACGTCTCTCATTATTAGCCGTCGCATTGTGACACGCCGCGAGTCCGGCCGTTCACTCGGAAGCCTTCGCTTGGCGCCGTATTCCACACGAAAGATTGCGCTTCATTCATCCACACAAGGCGCTGTAATATGACTGCAGCTAAGGAGCTAAGGAACTCATAAAGCAAATAAAATGAACCATGTTAACAAGCCGCTTTAAAACGTCAAGAATTATTTATGTTGACGTGTTGGCTAGCCACAGAACAGCCTTCCGTTCGCAAGTACCGCGCGCGCCAAAATAATAATAATATGCTAACTTTTAAAGCGTCGTTTTTGTGATATAATCACCTCAAGAGCGCATTAAGACGTGTTTTAAATTAAAAACTCTAAATCTTCTCGATTATCTATGACAGTAATTTTATTTGCGTAGATTGTCACTGTCAATACAGTAATGCTTCAAATCTAGGGTATTGTCTGTGTCAAGTGATGGACAAACCCAAGATCCTAGTAATATTACAAGAATCTTTCTCAACACATTTCATACGTCATATTCAAATTCAAGTCACAAATATTATCATATTGTCAGCTAATGGTTATTGTATCAAATAAAACTCTCGGAGTTCACACTCTTCTTCCGCTTAGTTAGAAAATGCATATAAATAATACAATTTACGTTTAACACGCGGTGATAGGAGGTATATATATCACGCGGTGATAGGTGGCTCTATCTCACGGCATTTCTTTTAGAAATTATCTCATTACCCATTTCTTTAAATTAATCAGGGGATAGTTCGAGAACTCGGCCGTGCTAGAGGCTGTTGGTCTTTTTGTCCCTGATAGATTTCTTCGACAGCGACAGCACAGATTGTTTTACCTATCGGCCACCAGAACCAATCTGCCTCTGGTGACACCGGTGGGAAGAGCAATTAGTCTGCTGAACGCGGTCTCCTCGGAGATCGACGTCTTTCATATTATTGAAGGTACGTTCAGGAGACAAATACTCTTGACTTTAGAAAGCATCTTGTCTTCCTAAAGTTGAACCATCTCTAATGCGTTCCTGGTATTATGTTGTATTTTTATAATATTTTACCTGTACTCAATAGATGCCTTAAACATTTTCCAGTTTGTAATGCCTTTAGAGTGAATAAACTGATTTGATTTGATTTTATTTTATTTGATGTATTATTTTAAATTCAAAGGTGAGATATGATAGACACGTTCCAATAATTATACTCCACAAAACCAGAATAATTTTTTGTTATTAATGTTGTTATTTGAAATTTCATAGTAGAAGTTCATTGTAAATAATGAAAATGAAAATAAAAAATTCTTTATATTTCATATTTACTAAAAATTCCACTTAGGTTGACGGTTTCGGCCTCTTCAGAAGATTTAACTAAATATATGTATACTATTTAGAAATATTTAATTATTTTATTTTTATTTTCATTATTAATACAAAAAAATGTAGGTTATGCTACGGAGTCATATTTTCTTGCATCACGTATTGGGGTTAAGATTAGTTAATAATTTTAAGCAAACCAATATCTCTAATTTGTATTTAAAATAATATATAGCATTTTCTAATATAACTAAGCGGAAGAAGAGTCTGAACTCCGAGAGTTTTATTTGGTACAATAACCATTAGCTGACAGTACGATAATATTTGTGACTTGAAGGCCATCGTGGTCCTCCCGCGCGGAGTACTCGCTAATTTGTGAACAGCGTGTATGTGTAGGGAGGCACTTTTGTTTGATTCAGCACGCACAAAGATCCATTATGTTATTTGTATGCCCTGTGACGGTAAGCCGGCTTTGCCGTACAAAAGCCCCAGTATAAAGAGCCAAAAAATGTCTCTCGGAACAACCCACCTCTGGCGGGGGAGGCGTCCTACGGAGACATAAAGAAATTCGCCGAGCTTCTTAATATAAATCGTTCCTCGTGGAAGTTCTTAGTATTTATTAGAAATGTTTTTATTTCTGCGATATGACAGATTACTTATCATTTGTCGTTCCCTCGTGAAAGTAAAACGTAACATTTATTATTTATAAGTAATGACATTCTATTGTTCTGGAGGTATGGCTTTGCTAAATAACGATACAAGATCAATATAAATACTTCAGAATGTAAAAGTTTTTAAAATATCGATGAAATAGTTTGTTTTACGGAATGTTCAGGGAAAGACAAAGGTAAATGTAAATACTGTATTGGCATACGGAAGTAAGGCATTGACGCTGACAGTATCGAGTGAATTACTAGATATATTTGGAAGAATAGTTTTTCGCTGAATATATGGTTTCGTGAAGTATGGAAAAGAGTGGCGCATAAGACGAAACGAAGAATTGTACAACATTTAAGAAACCCCTAGTATCTCAACACCCTTAAGACTTAACGAATTGAGATAACCTCGACTCGTACAAAGAATACCAAATGTGCATAAGAGAAGCATGATTGGATATTGGAAGGTAGTAGAAGGATTGACAGTACTAGGCTGAGGTGGGAGGATAACGTAAAGAAACAGTTTTTACAGGTTAAAAATTGGAAGAAGGCAGATGAAAACAGGAGGGGTTTGAGAACAACGTTGAAGGAGGGCCAGGCTCGATTTAGGGCTATAGCGTCATCGAAGAAGAATAATAAGAATTTGCACATTCTCTTAAATCTAAATCCGTTTAATATCCATCGCCAATTTCTCACCAAAAATATTTGTTCCGTATTCACCAAAACTTTGTGTTGCGGATTCATTGAACAATGTATTTTTTTAAACTTTGTACACAACACCAACTTTAAAAAAAATATTAATGTCACTGATGAAGGGATTCTGTGTCCGAAACATGTTTTTTTTATTTATTTATTTTTACTAAAGTTGGTGTTGTGTACAAAGTTATAAAAGGAAACATTGTTAAATGTATTTGTATACCAATAGATCGACTTGTACGTTCCAGGGACGATTGCGCGCGCTAGAGGCCGCTCCCTGATCCCGGGCTAGACATTTCCATTAACTGTCGTCAAATTGAATAAAAAAACTTCACTTCAACCGCCTTACGAGGGAAAATAAACACCCACCCGCATAGGATTTGTTTACATGAAGCAGCCTGTCGACCGAGCAATGGAGTACTAATGAAAGTGTTATGAACAAAATAATGAAAAGGTCTTTAAGGTGGTTTGGACACATGGGAAGGATGAATCAAAACAAGATGATGAAGAAATTATCATATATGTAAATGCCTTAAACGGAACTTGAAATATAGGAAGACCGAGGAAAACGAAGTACGATTAAATTAATCAAATATTAAATGTCGGCCATCGACGTGCTTGCATGACACGATGAACAAATGTTAAGAAATTGAAAGAAGTATGTCAGGACAGAACAATGTGATGGTCGATTATTTCTGCCCACTCCTTCGGGAAGATGACGTGATGGTTAGTTAGTTTAACTTATGTATGTTTGAAATGACAATCTTCTACTCGTTATTTCGTAAAGAAAAATTGTTTTGTATTCATATTTTGTTAATTGCTAGATGGAAAGATTCCCGCGGTTAGGTGGCACCTCGTCAGAATGGAGCTCCGGCAGTCCACTGTCTATAATAGTGGTGGATGTTAGTGTCTATAATAGTGGTGGATGTCTACGTAATGAGGGAGCGCGACGCGCCGCGCCGCTCCCCGCGATCGTGCTCGCCACGCGCGAAAAGTAAATTATTAAACCAAACCAACCCTATTCCCCAAATAGTACGTGGGGACACATTAGGCAAATTAAATTTGCCATCAGTTTGTTCGCGGAGAGTACACTCGGCTACGAAAATCTCTACTCTGGAATAACATCTCACTAATATTGTTAGTATTTTAAATCTTTTCGCAATCTCTTATTAAAACAGAATGCCGTCAAACGAATTTAAAATACGTTAATTTTGTAGGAAGGTTAATAATAATAAAACAAATAAGGAAGGTTAAAAAGAATTGCTACAAGTGTTACGGGGTCAACACATACAAAATCCTGTTGCATTCCATTGAACCAGTTGGTGGTCTAAGCGATAAAATGCTTGACTTATGACCCATTCCTTCTTCATTACAAAGTGCTATTTCCTACTCATATTGGAGATTACGTAATAAATTCGAATACCATAAATTTAAATTCTTGTTGTGTCGGTTTTTTCAAAATATAAATATAGGACTTATTATTACAAAAATTGACATTTTTGTGAAGGATTACATTGAAAATGTACGAAAAACCTGAATCGAATCGTTTTCCATATTAAATATTTCATGCTTTCAAATACAATTGAATATGAGATTTACTATCTGTACACTTTGTTTGAGAATTTTCACTTCATAATATAAAAATTGTATTTAACCTCTTTTTATTATTTAAAAAAATATATATCACAGAGGATAGCGAAGAACGGTGACGAGTATCTTGACATAACAATGGTTTATTACCAGCTTCCGTGACCGGCAAAAGGGTGGTATTATTTCTTAGGCGGATTGTGGCTTCTACAGATAATAATTTTCCGCTGGCAGCGGCGGTTTCGCGGTCGGGCGGCAACGGCGCGGCGACGCGCAGTGGACACTGCTCGGACCACTCACATTATTGGCCTCTCTCTCTCTTTGAGCAGATCAAATCTTCGTAGCTTACTATAGCAGCGCTCCATAATCAGTACTAGAGAGCCACCCAGGAATAGCATTTAATTAATTATTTGAGTTCCACCGATTAAGGGTTCTAAGGGAAGGTAAGGCGTGATGGGGTATGCCATGCTGGAAGGTAAAGATGATATGTTTTTCATAAAATATCACGAAAATCCAAACCGCGTAACATCAGCAGCCATTCCTATAAGTGCTATTCCCTTGCGTCCACGAGTACCGAATTTTTCGGACCATACGGCGCACTTTTTACTCTGAAAATTCAACCATTAATTGGGGTGCGTCTTATGGTCCGACGTAAAAAGCTCCATAATAAGTGAAAACCTTCTGTTTAATCCTATAATTATTGTTTTATTTTATGGTATTGACATTTGACATGTGTCAGACGTTTTCATTACATTTCCTTTAAGTAGAATTTATTTACCAATACCAACTTTACATTATTATTTTAAAATTTATATTAAATTATAATATTTGTTAGAAGAAAAAGCATAAACGTTCAAAAATAAATCTTTATTACATCTGTCAGATCATGTAAACAATTTTATATAATAATATTTTAAATATGTATCTTTATAATATGTATCACTGAAGAAGGACTGGTTGTCCGAAACATGTCTATGTAATTTTAATATGTTTAATCTAAGTGTTGTATAAACAAAGTGTATAAAAAAAGTAAAAGAGAAATTTAAATCCCGAGTTTAATCTTTGTATATTAACGTGTACAATGGAGCGCTATTTCAATTTGTTTGAGCAGTGTGCAAGTATATAATATTTTCTCTCTAAAAAAATAAGTAGGCTATCCCACGTTAAAAATGTTGTTTGTTTTAAAAAGTAAAAGAAATTTTTAATCATGGGTAAAGCTTTTCTCTATCGAAGGCGGGACTTTATAGTAAAAAATGAAAGGTAGCACAAAGCTGCAATATGCAATATCCAACTTTCGAACAGAGGCTTGAAAAATGGGATGACAAATATCTCCTTTGCTTAAAACATCGTTTATTCGAAACTCCGTGAAAATAATATTATGTAGGTATTCCACCGTCTTATCGCTGCCACCAAGATTTTTATTTCAATATCGAAGAATTCATCCACATACCCAATGGAGCTATAAAGTTGATATTCCTTCAAGAGGATGGCAAATAATTAGTGGATACTGCTCTGACTCCGCCGGGCGGCACTTAATGAGATATTCGATATCCTTACGGAGATATCACCAGTGCCGGGTTCAGGAGACGTTGATTATCTAACGTATTACCTACACCATTCTCACAAGTTTAACAATTTTGATTTAAAAAGTTTAATAGTTTTGATTAGGATACTGATCAGAATTATTGGTTGTTCGAATATCCGACGTATTGGAGATCTTACTTATTTCTTCTCCGGCCTCAATCTAAAGATTGGTTTGCAGCAAGGCGATGAATTTTGTCTTCCACTCCGCTCAGTCCTCGGCAACCATCTTTAACTCCGCATAGAAGGTGCAGCCCATATTTTGGCAAATCTGGTTTAGGTACACCTGGCGGGGTCGTCCTCTGTCAATCGATCCTTCAACCATTCCCTCCAATATGTCATGCAGGAAACATTCGTGTCGCAACACATGACCAATTCATCTCGCGCGCCTCTCCGCTATGGTATATATGTGCCTGTTCTCTTCAACTCTGCTGAGAAACTTTAGGTCAATTGGACTCGAATATTTTAGCTTTTTTGTTGAATTATATAAAAGATAAAAAAAATGATACACCACAGGAATATACAGCGGGAAGAACAGGAGAGGCAGAGGAGACAAATGCGGGATGGGAAAAAAAATGTGGAGTACAGTTTTTGGCATGTAGGACAAAGGACGAGGTTTAGGAAGCATTTCATAATATTAAATAAATAAATAAAACCACTGCACAAATTATTATAATGGCCAAGAGGGAGAGGAACGATGCCCGTCACAGAGGGGCAACCTCCTCCTCCCAGCTGGAAAACAGCGCACCCTCAGAGGGCAAGAAACAGCAGAAATTCCGGTGAATTCCGGTGGGGTAGACAACCGTAGAAACCCCACTATCCAGGAGCAGCAGCCCCAGCATCCTTATAAGCGTGGATACGACTATCGACGTCTTTCATTGATCGACCATCCTATGTAATCCTGCTCCCCAGGAAAACAAAAGTCTTTACGTTCTTGATCGCAGTTCCAGCCATCTCTATATTTATTTGGCGCTCATCTCTATCCACGGTCATTACCTTAGTTTTACCTTTGTTTATTTTCATATTGTAAGTTGTATTTAGTATTCTTTCCATAGTATCTAAGGTATCTTTTATGTACTCTTCATCGTTGGTAACAATGGCGATATCGTCTGCAAATCTTAATCCACTTTCCGTCCGTGAATTCTCACACCTCTTCTATGTTCCATTACCTCTCTTATTTCATCTATAGCACATTATATATAGCCGTTGAAGAGTACAGGGGAAAGAGAGCAGCCCTGTCTCACCCCTTGTTTTATCCTTGCTTTCTTCTCATCCTTGCCCAGTATGAGAAGGCGGGTTATTTAGGTTACCTTTAACTCGTTGACCCGCATAAGAGGATATTCTATCGCCCTTCGTCGGCTTGTGTCCATCCACTGCTGGACGCGAGCCTCTCTACTCCCACGCCATCCCTCTCGGTCTCTCGCCAGTGTTCTCCAGGCCCTTCCCGCCGTCCGCACAATATCTTCGCTCCATATTGCAACTATTCAATAATCTTCTTTTTCTTGTTCCTCTCCTATCGGAGGTTGAATAACATCATGAATATGTTTACCCTTGATACAGTAGCTCTAAACAGGAATGTTGTGCACCAACTGAAGCATTCGAGGTTTTCTAGTCAGAATTTTCTTCTCCCGACACTTCGTTTTCCATTACCATTACCTTGGATAATCAGTTGAAGCACTTTGTATACGAGTATAAAGTTTCTCACAATGTACACGAAGTATTCAGGCTTCCTGCACTTTATGGTCTTGACTATTTCTTTTTCTTACTTCCTTCGCTGCAAAACTTCCTCGTTTGTGACTCTGTCTGTTCATGAAATCCAGTGTTTTGGTGGTAGCTTTTGTCAAGGTCCATGTTTCCATCGAACGGGGTAGCACGCAATATCGAACTTTTCTATAATCATACAAATATAGGATAATACTTTTTGATTAGATTAAATAGTGAAGCTAATTAAATGTTATTTAATAATAAATTTGAAACTGTTCAAATTATTGCAAATGTAATAATTCTATATTTATCGTTTCTTGAACAAATATGTAAAACTCCGTATTAAATCATTAATATTAATAAAAACGTGTGTTTTATATAAGTTTTATTGTATTGGAATAACAGGTTTCGCATTGCTAAGGAATAATAAAAATTAATTTAATAAGATTGACGCAAAACTCAATATTAAATAATTAATATAAATGAAAACGTGTGTTTTCTTTAAGTTTCATTATATTTTATGGGAACGACATGTTTCGCTTTACCAAGGCATCTTCTTCTTCTTCTTCAGCCTGTTTTATTTATTTATTTATTTATACATGATACACAAATGAGACATTACAAACGAAAAACATTTAGGCGACTCATTTGGACACAAAACGGTGTTACAAAGATAAGGTAAAACAACATGAGACCAAAAAATCATACATATCAGAAGGAATCCAAATATGTCGACGTCAGTGAGGCAGTACTCTTTCCAGAATTTGTAATATTTTTTTTATGAATACTGCCTCACTGACACTGAAAATGTCCAAATCCGAGATGATTAGATTCAGCGTTCGAATTGCTCTTCCTACTGGCATCACCAAAGGCAGGTTGGTTTTGCGTGATGGAGTAAAGAACAATTGATCAATTGAACAATGTAGTTATCAGGAACAAAAATAACTATTTGCTCCAGAACATAGGGGCTCTCAATAGAGCCCCGAATGAGTTTGAAAAAATGTGTTGACAGTAATCCTTCCCTCTAACAGTTCGAAGAACAAAACCCAGCATCTTTAACGAAACGTCACATACCTTCTCGATCTGAGCACGAAATGCCAATCGACTTTCGTAAATTATCCCAAGATCTCTGACAGTAGATACATGTTTGAGGCTTTCATTAGGTACTCATGGAATATCGATGATATGTAATGTAGTGCGCCCTAGAGAATGACACTATAACACATTTGAATATGTTGAAGTAAATCTGGTTGCGCTTGCTCCAGTCAACAATCCTGTAAATATCAGATTGCAAACGCAAACAGTCCTCCTATGTTGTTATGTTGTGGTCGTCCACTCCTGGACGTAGGCCTCCTCTCGTATTTTCCAGTCCCTTCTATCTTGAGCGATACGTATTCAGGCACTTCTCGCACTCTTCCGGATATCGTCGCGCCAACGCAACTGTGGGCGCTCAACTTCACGCTTTGCTATTCTCGGGCACCAGCACAGCAGTCGCCTTGTCCACTTCTCATCTGGGCTACGAGCGACGAGTCCCGCCCAGCGCCACTTAAGGTTGCGGCCAACTTGATGGCATCGGAGACTTTTGTCCTGATTCTGACCCAACATGGCTATCTCCATTGCTCTCCGTGTGACTCTTAGCTTGTTGGCACTTTTTTGTGACATTGCTGTCAATACCATACGTGAACACTGGCAGAACACAGGCGTTGAATACTCTCCTTTTTAAGTTGATGGGTATTTTCGGATTCTTCATAACGTGGCCAAGATTTTTGAACGCTGCCCAGCTTGATCCGACTCTTCTGGAGGTCTACTGTGTGGTTATCTCGCCCTAGCTGTATTTTGTGTCCCAAATATATGTATCCACTCATAACCTAGCTGTTGGCATTGTTCACTACGATTAATTTTGGTTGTGACGTCATCAACTTGGTTTTAGTGAGGTTTATCTTTAGGCCAACCATTTTCGATGCTTCGTTTAGCTCTTTTAGCACTTCCGAGAGTTGTCATTACCGATAACTATAATATCCTCAGCGAAAAGCAGGTGGTTAAGGTAAATGTTGTATTTGATTATGCATTTGGAGTTTAAACATGTCATTTCCATAAATTATAATAAAACAGACGTTTACATTAATATTAATTACATAAGAATTCTGTATATGTATTTTTTGTTCCTGGTCTTTAATATTGTTTAATACAAGAGTATGCTTTTTAATGTGTTCCTTAATTGTAAAGCGTGCTGTAATTATTAAAATGGACTAGAGATGGTCCGGTCCCGTACTCAGCCGCCTCCTCCTTCCCCTTCCTACCCCCGCCCCGGTGCTCCAACTACTCGGCAAACTTTAAGTCTGTAGGAACATTTCATCAGCGAAGTGTGTTTACCGTGGGGCGCTCGGAACCGAGAGATTGTTTTACCCCAGATGCAGGGTAAACTGAACCAACCATTCGCTTACCCGCAGCCGCTTATAATGATAGATTCATTAATTTACTCTTCCACGTCGCTATCAGCACGATTCCATAGCATACAAGTCTTAAGTAACATGAACAGTCCGCCACAGTCCTGACGATAATGCCCAAGTATGGAGTAGAAAAAACGTTTTTGAAGTTATTCTTTTTTTGGCGTGTTAAGTAGAGGATATAATTCGGAACAGCGCGCGCACCCTGTTACTGAAGTGCGACATGATGATATGTCATGAACCACACATGAATGAAGTTAGTTGTAAAACGTGTAAAATAGAACCTGTCATATTTTGGTTATTTCATTAACAACAAAAAACACTACACAATGTACCCAAATTGGGTATACTATTTAAGGTCTTATGTTTCGGATTAATGTAGTTGCATTTTGTTGCATACAGATAAAGTGTGTTTGATGATTCTTAGAAGAACGTTTCGCTGGACCGGAAGCGACGGACGGTAGTATCGTTAAGTAACGCTACTTCGTTTTTGTAAAATTATGCAAGAATTCAACGTAACATCCCACTTATTCGGGAAGTATCGCCAATGTCTGCAGTGCCCGGTGTTTGACCAGCATGCCAAGTATTTACGGGGCAAGAGTTATTGCAGACGATAAAGATGACTGCGGAATTATTGAGAAGCCATTGTTCCAACAAAATTTACGGCAGATTTTATGGTGAACGGTGTATCACTCAAATAAAACTAAACCGCAATCACCTCATCCATGAGCACACGCACTTGTCTGAGATCTTTTAAAGACCTCGTTTGGAAATAAAATAAAAACAAAAACTGATTTTAGAACATTTATTCTATATCCGCCCTCACTTCATGTTGTGAATTCACATTTGTATAACATTGTATTTTTGCATTTTCACTTGTTTTGCATTTTCAGTGTAGAAATTACGAGTATTAAAATTTCTACATCGCGGAAGAGCGTCTACGTCCCTAATTTTTTTTTGAGACAAATGAAAAACAGTGTTATGGAAATACAATGTTATTAAAATTAGAACCATTATATAAAACACTAGCTGACCCGGCGAACTTCGTACCGCCTCAGAATCAATAATTGTTGTGTTAACTTATTAGTTGAATTAAATTTCACTATTTATTAAATTATAATGAATACTCAAAATGAATTAAGTTCAATAAATGTGTAAAAATCAAAATGAAAAGTATTTAAATTACATTGATATGAATGTAGTTCACGTGGCAGCGAGGGATTTGCTTTATTGAAGCGAAAATAAATGCTTCCGACGCGTCGAACGTCGCGACGTTGAGATTTCTTCGATGAAGCGTTCCAAGTGTAATAACGTGACATCTCGAGTAGAGCAACGGTCGTGCAAATGGATCGCTTTGGCAAATAGAAAAGAAATTGGTTAATGTTGTTGCTGGAGGTATTTCGGCACGTTGAGCAACATTCGATGCGTTGAAATAAACTCGTTTACCATTCTCCAGATGCACCGCCAAATGTACAACAGTGGGATGACGTTCATTAACCGTGAATGAGAATATATGCCAAATCGCCCCTTGCGGCTCACATAACGACCAACTTGATAGTGCGTGATTGCATCGTCGGTATTGGGAGTTTGACCACCAAATCGCTGCTTTTAGTGACATATTTGATGGACTTCACTGAATTGGAATACTCCACGTTGCAACGCGCCTTGAATGTTTTGGACAGAAGTGGCGAATACGGAACAATCCCAGTGTTGTGATAGTTCTACCGTTATCATCAAAATCGGTCCAGCCGTTCTTGAGTTATAAATGGTGTAACTAACACGACTTACTTTTATATAACATAGATTAAATCCTAAATTAATAAGCTACTCCTCAATGCCCACTATTTACGAAACACATGCATAGTAAAGGGATAAAACTACTAAAAATATCATATCATATGTATACGAGTATAAGTATTGTACTTTAAACCTTAAGTTGAGGACGAATTATATCCTAAAAAACAGTTCGAATGATTGAAGCAAGTTCTGGCTACTGGTACTTTTTCATTGGTTACATTTCTCAAGTAAATACCGCGATGACTCTGAATGTAATGTCTCATTTTGAAGCTGAAACCCGAGGGCCGTGAGTCGTATGTGAAGGTAAATCATGTTTAATCGAGAGCCAGAACAGCAACTCTTTATATCTGAGTTGATCAGTTCAATCACCCGCTCTAGGATGCCGCGGTCTAGATTTGGATATCTTTGGACTCCTGGAAACTAGACAACGACCAAAACGCATTATTACTCGCAATTACATATTGTGTTAATGTAGGTAGATGGACTCAATTAAAATGTAATATTCATCATAATGTTGCGACGTAGAATCTATTTGTTGTTTTTCTGGTTTCGTGAGCAGCAAATTAAAATTATTTTTATCATAGTGGTTTACATTAGAGGTTTCATATCTTGTACAGAGGTACGCTGAGTAGTACAAATAATACAAATTTAAGTGATTATAGTCTTCTAGCGAGTACACGGGATCTTTTCTTAGCCCACATATAATGACAAATTAAACAAATAATGTTTTTTCTCTTTTAGTACATCACCTTTTGAATGGATAGAAGATGTTTTTTTATGGCCCAATTAATAGCTTTTTAATAAAATACTACACGGAAAATGGAAGAATTTGCGAGGTTGAAGATATTGTCAGATGGGGGCGCCAAAGAAGAAGATATTGGAACGAGCAGCGACTCCAAATATAGCTCGAGACCGACCGACCACATGGCCGAACAATTATTTATTGTCCTGTCTTTGCTATTTTTCAATATGTAAACAAACCTCGTGTAATCGATTGTAAATCTGTTTAAATTAAGAGAGGGAATTTGGGATGTTTCAGCAAAGTAATATTTCTGTTCTCGTATAGTATAGTGAGTGTTCTGCAACACCTCAATTATTATTATTATATTATATTATTCACAGTAATTCAGGTGACCTCCCGCGCGGGCTCGCTAGCGGCCGAGGGGCGCGCTGCCCGTGGTCTGTTCCGCGAATCCGCCGCAAGCCCCTAGCAAAAAACATGAAGGAATGAAGCTATTTTTTGGCTTTAAATATCTTCAGCATCCCAATCTCCCTTTAGCATATTGGGGAGGAATTGAATGAAAAATCGAAGCCTTATAAATGATTAATCAACAACAAACCATCATGCCGTTTCCGTCTTCCTCAACTCCGTACTCTTTTTGCGCCTTTAACGTATACTTTCTTAACCATTCTTTATTCATCCACGCGCTTCATATATCTGAATCAACGCAGTGATCCTTTCATGATTTTATTCATTCCACTCTACATTCCTTCCTAATATTATAATAGCATTTTAAATTCTGTTTTTATCCTTCTTTTTCCAGTTCTATGCCACGCTTCCATACATAAGTGATGGAACCAGAAATCCACTGTTAACAGCCATTTTCATTTTTATTGATAAATTCATGTTTACAATTACTATTTAGTAAATGTTCAACAAAATCATATATGTACTCGTATGTACAACAATACTATACTTTAATAAAAACTCTTAAACATCGAAATGCTTTAAACTCATTATTTTCCTTAATATAGAAGCAAACTGTTAATCATTTCATTAAACTTTTATTTCTTCTTCTTTCATGCACTCGTAGCATACGCCCGAGTCACTCTTGTTTAGCTTCAAAGAGAAGACGGCCTCTCGGTCAATATTATTCCTCTGGGAATATCAGCAGTGAGCTGTTCAGAGGAACTGCCAAGAATTCCGCTGGCCAGAGAGTGCGACTGTCAATACAATCTGGCGACTGGAGCAAATGAATTTGCCCAGAAATACTCCCTCAAAGGATCTATCAGTTTCTACCGTCCTAAGCGGAGAGAGAAATAAAAAAGTAAGACATGTTTCCTGTCGTCTCTGTGTTGTATTATATTTGATATCGCGGGTAGCAAGGGAGGAGGACGAATTTCATTATGTGTATGTACGGCGCCAGGGACGCCAATATTTCCGCCGGCGTGTAAATATACCGGGTGTTTAAAAAATATTGTACTTTCGAAGATATTATTATTATTATTTTGTTGAAAAACTCCTTACATCATTACAGCGCGAGCCAAATCGATGTAAAGGGTGAAAAAAAAGAATATCAAAGGAAACACACATAGAACCTTATGAATAGGAAAAGCCAGTTATTTGCTTGCTCCCTTTATCGTAAGGGTATTTACGAACTCGCCATAATTGCATCCAAAGAGATCTATCTCTTTTGCAACCTCATTTAAGAGACGAATCGCTTTCAATACAGGAGAACTTCGAAGGGCCTCTGTGCGGCAATTTGGGGCATAAAATAATATATGCCCCCTTGCTCTGTTATAACTATGGGGAACGTACATATTTAGCTCTCTCAGTATTACTGGATTGAAAATACCTCCGGATAACAGTTTAAAAAGATGCTTTCCCAGAAAGGTCATACGACGAGCTTCAAGAGTGTTGAAACCCAATACTCCTGAGAGAAACAGTGAGGGGTATAAAAAAGTAATATGTGTCTCTTGGACTTAGACTCTTTCTTTACTCTAGAATAACGTACGTATAATAATAATGCTCATTGCCCGTGAGTACGAGCACATGGAGAACACAAATATTTAGATCTGTTGTCTGTACCACCTGGCGTGGCTATATAGTCCTATTTTATATAGGCAGGCTTTGTCACACTCCGGACAATTATATTCTGCCACCACAGCTGGACCCCGTCCTCTTCGTTTCTCCGGCCCCTGCCACACAGCCACGACTCTTCATACTCCGCCCTATCGGTCTCCAACTGTTTCCAGTCCATTTGCCTGTTTCAACTCTTCAATGCAGTATGCAGGTTGTCACAGTTGGATCTCCCTAGCACTTTGGGACTTGAGACTTTGTGGAACCAGCGTATCCTGTGTAGTAGTATGTAGCGAAGATGTTGCTGCCGAAGTTTTTTCAGGGACTTGGCGTGGCTTCTATAACTGACCCAACTGAATGTCTCACATCCGTAGGTGAGTGTCGGAATGATTACAGCTTTGTATACTGCGACCTTGTGAATTGATTGTTGAAGACTTTCATTCGCAGTTTCCAGACTACACTATTCTTTATCTCGTCATCCATGTTTGCTTTATAATTCACAACACTACCCAAATAATTAAAATGTTTCTGCTATATTCGCTATACTTTGTGTTGTAATTGCTTTATTTATCTTTTTCTTTTTTTATTCACTTTGTTTATACAACACTTACATTAAAAAAATTAAAATTACATAGACATGTTTCGGATAACCAGTCCTTCTTCAGTGATACATATTATAAAGATACATACAGCTGGTTAAGTGCCTAATTACAGCTAATTTAAAAAACGGTGGATACGTGTAACATAAATTAAATAAACACAAAAGTCCGGATCGTCCATGTCAACATGTGCAACATCGAAAAAAACATTATGTGTTATTATATTATGTGCTAAATTAAAAAAACGGTGGATACGTGGAACATAAATTAAATAGACAATATGTGCATCATCTAAAAAGAACATTTTGTGTTAAATTATTTTTATTTTGTTGTATTATTTTATATCATTGTATTTTATATTATTTGTTTTAGATTTATTTTGTGGGTGTTGGACGATCGAAGTGTACGCGGGAGGTGCCTATTGGTGGCGATGAGGTTCGCAACCCATCACACCGCGTTTCCCACGGGGCGAAAAGAGAAGGATGGAGTGCCGCATCAGTAAAAGTGTGACAGTTCATTCTTTCTGCCTACCCTTTCGGGGAGACGGCGTGATGGTTAGTTAGTTTAGTTAGTTAAAATTGTTTACGTGATCTGACAGATGTTATAAATAAATCTTTATAACATCAAATCTGTCAGATCACGTAAACAATTTTATAATATTTGAAATCTGTATGTATCTTTATAATATGTATCACTGAAGAAGGACTGGTTGTCCGAAACATGTCTATGTAATTTAAATGTAAGTGTTGTTTAAACAAAGTGTATAAAAAAAGAAAAAGTGAAATAATTAAAATATTTTAAACTGTTAAATTAAATAACTTGTTTTTTTGTATCACAACGCAACAGTTGTTGAATCAATCATTGTAACACCTGATGATGTCAACATATGTTGATGAAACAGCTGTCGTGTAAAATAAAATACGGCTAAAACAATTGACTATTTAATTAAAATATTGCTCAATACTCAAAACGAGACCCGGATACAGAGGGAATTTTCGTTTTCGATTCATTGAGCTTTAAGCCCAACGCTGTGCATACCTAAGTACAAGTGTTCAGAATCTCCTCGCCGGGGTGTGAAATCATAGGCAGCCATCGACATATTGCAAATCAGTTATGTACCTTGTTCTACGTGACTTTGCTTTGAGGCGCCTAAGTTGAAACAATCCACCGTCATGTCTATATCGAACTTCAATAACGATATTTTATATCGATGATAATAGACAATGTCACAACAAAATCGTAGGCATAACACAACCTTGTCTAACGCTACTTATGAAGGTTGTCAGGGATCCACCGTATAAGATTTGAGCATGCTTGTTTTTGTGTATCCTCTTACATACCTCAACAAAGTTTGGAGGGATGCCGACCTCTCTCTCTGCTCGTAAAAATTATTTATTGAGTGTGTTTGATTATATACAGATAATTCTGCGACGAAATAATTGATAATTTGCTTGCAATAAGAAATTAACTCATAATTTCAAAAAAGTTTATTTCATACCGTGGATTTGAATTTTAACAAATTAGTGTATAAAATATACGTGTATATTTATAGCAAAGGCAAAGTTAAGATAATTCTAATGAACCAATAAACACCAAACATTTACCATTTATTATTAATTTTTTGGTATCGGTAGAGTAAGGAAATGTTTTATGTTTTCTAACCATCGTGTAGAAAATATTTTATATTGCGAGCCAATATCGTGTCAAACATACCCTTGTATATCAAATACATATTTATGTGAATCTAAGAGATTCTGAATACCGCAGAATGTTTTAAGTTTTAAAATTGTGCCATTTTAATAAAATAAAAAAGTAATATTTTGAATGATTCATAAAGCACAGTTTTTTATTTTAACGATAGTAAATCTTCTTAACAATTTGAGTAACATACTTCACATTATTCGTTATCAAACGACATATTCATAATCAAATTAAAATTTCTGGTAGTTTTTATGTTATGTAGTACATATTTACTGTAATATAATTCTTCTTTTTCTTCTTCCTTGTTGTAGACCTATGTGGTCTGTTCTCCAGAGTGTTGCTCCTTCTGTGAGGTAGACTCCCAGCTGTCCTTCCATATTTTAGGAGGTCTTCCACGAGGACGAGTCCCATGAGGTTGATTATGCAATGCAATATTGGTGGTGTCCATTCTTTGAACATGACCGTACCAATATCTTCTTCGCTGTCTGCTCCATCTTATAATATCCTAAACCTCACATATCTCTCTATTTCTGGTGTTCCTCACGCGATCTCTCAGTGTCTTGCCTGCTTTCGTCCTCAGTGTCTTCATCTCGGAAGTCCTCAGAACTTGTTTGGTCCTTACTGTGTATGCCCTTGCTTCGACGCCATATGTTATTATTGGTCTTACGCATTACAATATAATTAACATAATAAATTAAATAATTTATTTTGTTATTGACGGAATTAATTCCGTTACATTTTTTGTTGATACGAATAATTGACATAAATCTAAGAACATGTTAATACAGTAACGGCAAAAATCAAGCCTAAGGCAAGTTAAGACGATATTAAAGTTAAGAATATTAAGATCATTAAAGAAGGAAAGATCAATAAAAAAATGTACTATATATGAGAAGTATGAACATGACTAACAATTAGCGAGCGACGTTTTCTATTTGTGAAAACAAAAAGTATAAATTTGAGCTGGTTTGCAGAAATTATAGGTTTGGTGGAAGTCGATACTTTTTAAGTTTAGACAGAAAAGAAATGAGATATTTCAAGTAAGTAAGTTAATAAGTCTAGTCATCCTTGATATAGGTGCATTATATCCATAGTTTGTTTCATGCAGACTTTCGTGAAAGAGTTTAATTTGCTTTAGATTTCGGGTGGGTAAATTGATTTTTATGTTTTTGTGAAAACCGGGGAATCAAAGTGTGAGTTTATAATTAAAAAAAGGAGATTAAATCATATTTTTTTTCTGCGATTAACTAATGGTGAAATATTCAGTAGACTTTCCAGGCCGGAGTAGGAATATTCTTCTTTATCAAGTCTAATCATTCGACCGAATTTTCCTTAGAAAACAATGCTCTACCGACTCAATATTGGAAATGTGAACTTCGTAGTATGGAGACTAGACTACTGAGGCATATACCAAATGAGGGCGAACTAGGGCGCAATAGAGTGATTTGAGAGTGGATATGTTTTTGATGTTTACCATATTTTAATATTTATTAGATAATCCATTGTTTTGGCGGAAACACTTTGATATTTCAACAGTATGATCTTTTTAATTAAAAAACCGTTATAGAATATCAGAACGAATGCAAACATCGGTTAGCGAAACAGCTGTTGTGACAATTTCAAAAGAAATATAATCAATTGTGATATTCTAAAATAACTAAATAACTAACCATCACGCCGTCTCCCCGAAAGGGTAGGCAGAGAGAATGGACTGCCACACTTTAACCGATGCGGCACTCCATTCTTCTCTTTTCGCCCCGCAGGGGACGCGGTGTGATGGGTTGCGAACAGGCATCTCCCGCGCACACTTCGATCGTAAAACATCCACAAAATAAATATAAAATAACCAAATAAAAATAATTTAACACATATTGTTCTTTTTAGATGGTGTACATAAATTATATAAATTGCTCGCTGAGTAAGCTTGTTTTAGATTTAATAAATGATTAAAATCAGTTATTGAAAATTAAAAAATAAAAACAAATTACTGTTTAACCTAATAAAAGTTCATATTTGGACAACTTCATAGATTTCGTTATTTTTTCCAATTACATCATTATCAAATATAGAGAATGAATTATTTCAATTATTACAGTGTTTAGATATTCTTTAACAGTGTTTTAATTAAACAGATACTTATTCATACGACCCCTGTGTCTGGCCCCTGTAGGAGGTGCCGCCAGTTTGAGAAGCACTGTATGGGACAAAGAGTGTGCTGTTTGACTGCGATTTGTATCAGATATTGCACGTATCGAGTGTTGGAGCGTGACTGTGAACCGAGTGCAGATGAAGGCATATTTCCCGATGAAACAAGATTCATGTTAAATATATCAATTCACGGGCGATTAAGATTTCTGAGTTTTTGAATGTGATGAACATTTATTAAATTACTCAACTTATTAACATTCTGCTGCAATAATAAAAATAGCAGATATAAATGATATATTAGAGAGAAAACATACTGAAATATTAATTCACCCAGGATGGACACGCAAAATGTAATTCTCCCCCAGTAGTTCATACTGCACTTGGCATGTCTCGGGATCGAAGAGTGGAGGCGTGCGAGATAGAAATCAGGGACTGACCACGAGCCCGAAACATAGAAATTTCATTGGAAATGCGAATAAAAAGAAACATTACTGTCAGAAGGAAATACATACAAGCAGTACGAGAGATATAAACGAAGGAATCTTAAAAGATAACGCACTATCTTCTTCTTCTTCTTCCTCAGCCTATTCCCGTCCACTCCTGGACAAAGGCCTCCTCCATTTGCTTCCATGTCATTCTGTCCTGTGCAGACTGCATCCAGGTTATTCCGACGTGTCTGTTTAAATCATCCTTCCACCGTAATTGCGGTCGCCCTGCACTTCTCTTCGCTGTCCACGGTCTCCAAGTCAGCAGTCTTCTTGTCCACTTTTCATCTGAGCTTCTGGCTACGAGACCTGCCCATTGCCACTTCAGAGTCGCCACCCGGTGGATGATGTCAGCGACCCCCGTTTCCTCTCTCACCGTATCGTTTCTGACTCTGTCTCTCAGGCCCATTCCCAACATGGCTCCTTCTATGGAACGCACTATACCTGTATGGAAAAATGGAAACTAATTATTTATAAAGATCACATTTGTCTTCCCCGAGATATATGGTAAGGGCGCCCATAATGTCTTCCTTTTTTTCAATATTGAATACGTAATATTCCTTCGATATTTCTTGTTCGATGAATATAGAAAAATAGTTGTTGGTAACACTTATTTATATTTTGGGATATATTATATTATAAAATTCGTGAGTGAGATCTCTTAGACGAATGTGTGTGGAGAAGAGAATGCGGTGCGAATGATGGTGTTATTAACAAAATAATGGGAGGATCATTAAGATGGTTTGGACATATCGAAAGAATGAATGAATAAAGAATGGTAAAAAAATATATATGTTAACGATGTAAATGGAACCAGAAATAGAGGAAGACCGAGGAAAACGTGGCACAATCAAATAAATCAAATATTGAATGTCGGTCATGTGAGGAGTCAGAGAAATCGACGCGCGTGCATGACACGATGTATGAATGTTGAGGAAGCGAGAGAAATATGTCAGGAAAGACAAGTGTGGCAGTCCATTCTTTCTGCCTTTCCCTTCGGGGAGACGGCGTGATGGTTTGTCAGTTAGTTAGTTAGTTATATTATAAAAAAGAATGTACCTACTTGAAAAATAATAATGTATGACCATTTGTGACAAAAACGCGAATGGTGAGACACTGGAGCAAGTTACCGAATTTATCTATCTGAGGGGTCGGTGCTGGGAACAAAATTAATGGCCCTCTCAAATTCATCACTGGAAATATAAATATTTCAACTAAGGCAAAGATGGCAGCACATAATGGAGTTCTAGTCACAACCCTTATGTCTGGAAGTGAAGCTTGGAGCTGGCAAAAAAGGATGAAAGTAGGATTAACGCCGTAGAAATGAAATCACTGAGAAGCATGTGCGGGAAAACGATATATGATAGAATACCGAACGACGAAATAAGGAAGAAATGTAAGGCAGATGATAGCATCATAAGTAAAATTTTAAAAGGATTCCTGAGATGGTTTGGACATACGTATTGAATGGACGAGAGAATACTGTTTAAAATGCTGTATACAAGTAGTGTGAGCGGAAAGAGATGCCGTGGAAGACCAAGGAAAGCATCTTCTTCTTCTTCTTCTTCAGCCGTCTCTCCACTGCTGGATGTAGGCCTCTTCTAATTTCTTCCATTTTTCTCTTCTTTGGGCTTCTCTTATCCACCTGCTACCCGCGACAGGGACAATATCATCGGCCCAACGTTTCTGAGGTCGGCCCACTCCTCTTTTCATGTCCCATGGTCTCCATACTAGGACTCTGGGTGCCCATCTGTCTGTTCCCTGTCTGGCAACATGACCTGCCCATTGCCACTTTAGCCTGGCAATACGATCCACCACGTCGACAACCTTTGTCCGGCGTCTGATTTCTTCATTTCTGATTCTATCTCTCAGACTTATGCCTAACATTTGTCTCTCCATAGATCGCTGTGTACATTTTAATTTATATATGGTCCTCGCAGTTAAGGTGATAGTTTCCAGACCATATGTAAGCACAGGGAGGATACATGTTTCAAACACTTTTCTTTTTAAATTCATGGGAATATCCTTGTTTTTAAGGATATGATTGAGTTTCCCAAAGGCTGCCCAACCTAGTCCAATTCTTCTGGGTACTTCCGCTGTCTGATTTTCCTTCCCTAATTTGATCTTATGTCCAAGATAAATATACTCTTCAACAGGTTCAATTTTCATATTATCGATTGTGATACTGCTGTTGGATGGACTCATGATTTTGGTTTTATTTATGTTCATCTGTAGACCAACTTTCAGGGAGGCATCGTGGAGCTCTTTTATCATGGTATGAAGTTCTTCCAGATCATCACTGATGAGTACTATGTCATCTGCAAAGCGGAGGTGACTCAGATATGTTCCGTTAATTTTTATCCCTTTATGTTCCCAGTTTAATGTTTTAAAGATACTTTCTAGCACTAACGTAAAAAGTTTAGGTGAGATGGTATCGCCTTGTCTTACACCTCTCTTGATATTGATTTTCCCCGTTTTTGTGTCCTCGTCAATCCTTACATCCATTGTAGCGTGGTCATAGATAAATTTGATCAGCCTTGAGTATCTGGAGTCAATTCTTGCTTCATTTAGCGCATTTATTATTCCCCACTGTTCTACAGAGTCAAAGGCTTTTTTGTAGTCAATGAATGCAAGATGAATTTTAATATTATATTCTGTGACTTTCTCAATTAGCAATCGTAGAGTTTGGATGTGGTCTGTGGTTCCAAACCCTTTTCTAAAACCAGCTTGTTCTATTGGTTGGTAAAAATCTAGTTTAGGTGTTAAACGGTTCGTCATAATTTTAGTAAGAAGTTTGTATAGGTGGGATAACAGACTTATTGGTCGGTAGTTTTCTAGGTTCTCTGGGTCCCCTTTTTTATGCAATAATATAACTTCAGCGTTTCTCCACTTTTCGGGTATGGCCTCTTGTTCTAGGCACTTGTTAAGGAGTATTTTTACTGCCTCAATGATTTCTTCTCCCCCCAACTTTAACATATCGCTTGTCACTTGATCTTCTCCTGCACTTTTGTTATTCTTCATATATTTAAGTGCATATTTTACTTCATTTGATTCTATTTCCGGCATCTCTTCGGATCCAGCATTTAAAACAGTTTCATCATTTTCTCTGTTTTGTGCAATTGATCTATATAATTCTGAATAAAACTCTTGTACCGCGTTCACTATCATATCTTTATCATTTATTGTATCTCCATTTCTATTTTTTAATTTAATTATATTTGATTTGCCAGAATAATAATTGTTTGATCTAAGTACTTTCATATTTTTATTTGATTCTATTGTGCTCATGATAAGGCTTGTGTTGTATCTTCTAATATCTTTCCTCACTTCTTTTCTTATAGTTTTATTAAGAGTTTTATATTCATTTGAATCTCTGTCAATTTGTCTCTTCTCTTCTATAAGTTTTAGTGTACTTGAGGATAACTTTTGATTTTTTCCTTTCTGTCTGAAGGATATTGTCTTCACAGAAAGCATGGCATGACCAAATTAATCAAATACTTAAAGGCGGCCACATTCGAAGTCCGAAAAATCGACGAACGTGCATGTTACGATGTATGAATGTGGAGGAAACGAAATAAGTATGTCAGGACAGAACGGTATGGCGGTCCATACTCTCTGCCTACCCCTCCGGGGAAACGACGTAATGTATAGTTAGTTAGTTTTATATTATAAATGAGCACATCAGAGGTAGCCTAAAAGTCGCTCCCATTGCGGAAAAAACTAGGGAACGTCGTCTGCGGTGGTACGTCCATGTGAGCAGGAGGGGTAATGAATACATCGCTCACAAGACCCTGCAACTGGAAGACGGAAGGAGGGGACCAGTGCATGTCCACTGTTAGGAACGACCTGAAGGCGCTGAGACTGGATCGTGAAACTTGGCGGAGCCGCATTAGGAGAGCCGACCCCAAATAACGGGGAATGGCTAGGCGAAAAAAGAAGATATATCTATATATATAAAACAAAGTCAAAAATCGTGTTAGTTACACCATTTATAACTCGAGAACGGCTGGACCAATTTTGAAGATCTTATATTTGCTGGATTTGTCTCCGTTCCGGATAACAGAATAATTATTAAAACATTTGAAAAAATCACTTAAATGATTTAAAATTAATTATATTTGTCGTACGTTTGACTAAATTTGACTTAATAAACGACGTATAAAATCAAAATGGCGTGTATTTTAGTTTCGGTATCGCCCGTAGGTGGTGTATTGTTGATGCCAGATGTCAATACTCAATGTGAAAGATTTGAGTTGAGGTTATTTTTTAATCGTCGCCGGGATTTTTGGTTTTCTTTATTAATTTTAGATTAACAATGCCCAAAGTTATAAAAATCAGTATAAGAGAGACTATTCTAAAAGTTAAACCCCTTTTGTGAAGGAGAGCAGAGAATATTTGCGCCATTAATACCATTCGAAAAAGATGACAGATGAGTGTTCCGTGGAGATTAAATAACCGATTTATGATTAGTGAATAATAATAAAAATACATATTGTATATTTTGTATTGATTTTATAGGTGTATCTGTGTACATTCGGTCCAGAGAATTGTTACCATAGGAAATTCAGCCGCGAGTACTTAATAAACGAAATATTTGGCGAGATGAAGACGAGGAATTTCTTTTTTCAATTGATAGGGACACTGAATCATCAAACTCTTCAGATGATGAATATGATGATGCTAATGATGAAAACGGAGTTCATTGATGGATCACACTTATTCAAAATTATGTTGTCTGCTATTTAATTGTTTTAACGTGTTTTGATGAATGTCGGAATGTCAAAGGTGTTAGTTTTTGAAAGGGAAGAGCAAATGACAGTTTGTAATATAAGTGTAAATGAAGAGAACTTGGAACAGGTGAGGGAATTTGTGTATTTAGGTAGCATGTTCACAGCGGATGGCCGAACGGACAGTGATGTTGAAAAAAGGGTTGGTGCGGGTAACAAAGTGAATGGAGCTTTAAAAGTAGTTATTGGAAACAAGAATTTATCAATGAAAGCGAAAATGGCCGTTCACAATGGAGTTCTGGTCCCAACTCCTATGTATGGAAGCGAAGCATGGAACTGACAGAACAAAGATGAGAGCAGAATAAATGCGGTAGAGATGAGGTCCCTAAGACGTATGTGTGGTAGAACGATGTATGACAGAATCTCAAATGCTGATATTAGGAAGGAATGTAGAGCGAAAGAAGGTATTATGAACAAAATTATGAATGGTTCGTTGCGTTGGTTCGGACATATGGAGCGCATGGGTGAAGAAAGAATGGTTAAAAAAGTATACGTTAACGATGTAAATGGAGTAAGGAGTCGAGGTAGACCGAGAAAAACATGGCATGTCCAAATTAATAAAATATTAAAGGTTGGTCATGTCAGAAGCCGGAAGAATCGACGTGCGTGTATGACTCGATGTATGAATGTGGAGGAAGCTAGAGAGGTGTGCCAGGATAGAGTAGTGTGGCGGTCCATTCTCTCTGCCTACCCCTGCGGAGAAACGGCGTGATGGTTTGTTGTTGTTGTTGTATTAAATTCATTTATTTATAATAATAAAATAATAAGAATGATAATAATCATAATAATAATTCAAACAGTAATTAGAAGGAACAATCATACATAATATAGAGTCAAAAACGATGAATCCTAATATATTAAAGACGATAAACATTATAAGGAAGCAGATTACATTAGTAAGAAAGGGACAAAAATGGAAGGTAGTATTAATATTTTTTTGGTAGATTGTATAAAGGAAAAGTTTTTAATGTACTACATATATACTAAGGGGGAATAAGCTGGAATTTGGTTATTTATAACATTCAATTCACGTGCCTTTGCTTTAAAAATTTAAAAAATTTCTAATTTATCAAATTTTTTTTTAATTGTTTGCTATATGCAAAAAAAATGTGTTTTTGGAATTGAAATGATGGTCAAAATTCACACAATGATTCTGTTTTTGTATTAAATGTTGTGTTCATATAACCTCTTCAAAATGATCGACCCGTCTTTCTAATATACACGGCATCACAATCCTCACAATTAATCTGGTAGATTCCACTTTGGTTGAATATATTGTCGCGAAAAAATAAATAACACAATTGTGATACATAAAACAAAGTTTTTAATTAACAATTTATAATTCATTTTAAGTATTAATGCAGGCTTCCACGTGAATTATATTCCATTGTAATTAATATTTTTAATTTTGACATTTGCACATTTCATGAACTTAATTCATTTTAAGTATTAATTGTAATTCAATAAAAAGGTGAATTAAATTTAGCTAATAAGTTAACACAACATTTATTGATTCTGAGGCGGTACGAAGTTCGTCGGGTCAGCTAGTTATTATATACATTATGACATCGTCAAATGAATTTCTATAATATGATTATTTACATAAAATAATGTCATTAGTTCTAGTCTAGTAGGATAAAACTAGTTAAAACATATTAAAATATAGCAGTAGAATCATAAACAAAAGTAATTTTTCTGTAAGTCTGCTTCGATACTAAATCTCCATTAAGGCAATGTCACGAATTTTGGAATAAAATTGTTATATTGAGCGATGAATACATTGTAGAGAATAAATATAATTTCCGATCAACGCGAACGGGACCGGGCCGGTGCTCATTATTTATCGATTTAGACAACGAGAAGACACAAGTAAGTTCTCGCTGTTTTGGCCAAAGAAATGCCTCGCGCATTTCTGAATGTATACATACTATTGTTTTATTATTTTTATTTTACCAAATACGTCGGGAGAATGATTGATTTTTGTTTTAATGATAATATATTATTATTTAAGGAGAACTATGGGAGAAAAATAATACATAATTTGTCAATTAGGTAGACGTCCGCCGTACCACGGTTACGGCGCGGCGGAGCCAAGTGAGCAAGTGAGGCAGTCCTAGGTCGTTCAGTCGTCCAGTTTATAAAACCAGAGCTTGGGCTGTTCGCTCCAGAACTCCTAGACCTGACCATCCTAGAAGGACAGTATCATTATTTTATTAGGTGGTGCAAATTAAGTATAGAGCATGTAAAATTTAAAATACACGCCCTAAGAAAGAATAGGTCCACACGTGGTTTTATAACAACTGCTTCTGTAGTTGGCATTGCAATCGGAAGACAGATCCTTTCACTGAAATGTGTATTAGTTCTCACTATCGATATTTGAAGTATTATCATCATCATCTTAAACCAAAACGTGATATGTCAGCTGGGACACGGAGGAACGGGGGTAATAGAGAGACAAAATTCCAAATTTTATCAAATTCTTATATCGGAGCGGAAATAATGGATCATTAATATAAATTACACAGGCAAAGAGAATCTGCCAGAGTTCTATTGGCAAGGGGAGTAAATAAGAATTTTTCTAACAATAATAAAATAATCCCGTCCACCCCGTCTGCCCATCCCCCCGGGAAACGATGTGATTGTTGCAAATCCGGGAATAGTGCGCATCATCTGTGTCGTCAGAAGTTGTCTAGGTGTATTAAAGTGGGAACTCCCGGATGGGACCCTAGTAACCGTGAGCCTAGACAGTGGCTGGTTAATTGACAGCCCGAAATTTCAAAATCTGGACTACACTTAGATACCGGGACCAGCTGGATTCGAATATTTCTTAATATTTATTTCACACGATGGAGCATGTTCGACATCTTATGAACGTCGCGTTAATATAAATAGTGACACCAGAAGTTAATTGTCTGTTTTACACTAGAAGTCAATTTATAATAAATACGGAGAAGATGTAGAATATTGAGGAAAGCAAAGATGGCATTCATATATTTATAGTATGCAGTGTAACTTGGTGCTAGGAGAAAAATGAAGAAATAATGATAGATAATACGATGAAACACTAGACCAGACACTTTGAGGAGCATGTCAAGGAATAAGAAAATTGTCTTGAATTTTCGGAATTAGATAATCTGATCTATCATATTTTATTATTATATATATTTATCTGATATATCTTTTATTTAAATTAACATGTTTCCCATTATTTAGTAAGACAGGTTTTATTTAATATAAATAGCTACCCCCTACTGGATATATGGCTAGGTCGCATGGTATTCTAACCAAGGTTCCCTAATCGCGCTGGTGGTTATTTCCCCCGGCGCGGCGTAGCCATGACAGTCCGCAAGGCCGCGGAACTAGTTTGCCGCGCGGATCGGGGAAAACCGCTCATGTAATACGAAGAATCGGCTTGCCTTAACATTCCCACCTTTTTTGTTTTACGAAGCTCACCAAACGCCTTGGCTAGCCAAATGACCACTCTCAGTTTTATCAGCGGGCCGAGTGGCGCAGGTCGGATAAGCCGAAATTGTGTCAAAACCGAAATTTTAATAAGTATTACGGCATCGGGAGTCTTATGCAAGCTCGTGGTATTCGGCATTCGAGCAGCGATTCGGCGCGCAGACTGACTTATTACTGAAGAATGACTTGTTTAATTCGGAGGCTGAGTGTTGTACTGACATTTTTGGTTGTGTGTGATCGATCTTTAGCGCAGAAAATTGATTTGGGAGGTTCCGGGAGCAACGGAAACTGTAAGTGTAACTTTTTTAACGAAATTTGTTTATCCCCATTCTGGTAATAATAAAATGTAACAAACATTTTTTACTCATTTTATTTTAATCCTATTATATTTTTCTCGTCTAAAAACAAGATTAATAATTATCAACACAACTGTTTGTAGCTGAGATAAATCTTATCGTGCAAACACTAATGAAATTCTTTTTCAAATATTTTATTTCAATATTTTTACAATTTGACATTTTCTGTAGATGTATTATTTATTATTTAGGACATTTTGTGTTTTCTTGAAAAAAAAACTGATGTGCTGTGCTAATACAATTTTGATAATGCGAAACATGGTCAATGTAATAAAATATAATATAATATATTATATTTTATATTATATAAACTTATAGATAACTGAATAATTATATAAGAGTAATAACGTAAATATTATATTATATTTAATAAATATAACATAATATTATTATAAGGAGGCTCGAAGCGGAGAACAGGAGGAGTTGGAGGCGAATAATACTGGAGGCTAAGGCTCGTATGGGTTGTACGGTCATCGAAGAAATATTTTATATAAAAATAGGATCAGTTTCGTGATCTCTAAAACCAACAGAAAACTTGCATTGAAGAAAGATTATGACTGACTGTATCCAGGATCGATCCAGGACGAGCAGCGAAACAGGATTTTTTTGTTGGTTCTCAGGTTTAATTTTTATAATTTTTTAAACTATCTAAGATAGCTCGTATTGAATTTTACAAAATAAAATGTGTCTTCTACAATGACAATTCAAAATTTGAAGATTTTGTGGTACTACACTCGTTCAGTACTCTTCTGTACGGAGTAGTGTCTCAGAGATATGATCTTCGAATAACCTGGACGAACTTGGTAAGCTAGTCCTGGTCCTAGAAGAGGGCAAGCCCTGCTAGAGAACTGTAGTAAACAGTCAGAGATGTAGTTATAATAATTATAACAACACTTAAAGGAAACACAAAGGGAAGACGACCGAGCCGAGAACAGCGATGAAATGATCCTGACAGCTGAAGATAGACACTTCCTCGCCAGTGATAGCAACATAAAGAGCACCCAACAAGAAGATAACAAAAATCTAAATATATTGTATCTCCGTATTTACTTGCTGCAATAACGTTCGTACAGTTCCTTGGTAGCTAATTTGCATACGACTTTGCATAACCTCTATACTTGAGTACTTTAAAATTATATGGTGCCTACTTATAATTATATTTAAACGGGAATATAAAAAATAAAGAACACACCAAACTACCGAGTCCGATCAGTGGAGATAGGCAGAGGCGAAAACCGGTCCAACTACTCGTCCTCTCATGTTTTTTGTTCGTCTACTTGAGTACATAAATATATTAGAATGTATACATTGTATGTATGTGCAACAAAGTATCTATTGTTAATTTTTACGCTCCAATCGATGGTCTAGGTTCGTATAGAGATCGAATAGAGTCGAATAGAGTCGCAATGCGATACCGAGGAATGACTAGAAATGCCGTGATGGAGTATTTAAATTAACACATACACGGTGCTCCGAAAACAACTTTAATGTTTTAAGATCAATGTAAACAAAATATTTTGTATAATATAATTAAAGTTTATATATTATATTATAAATAGTCCATTACAATAATATATAAAATGTCAAATTTTTGTGTGTATTTGTTCCTATGTCAATTTGAATAATTTCTTTGATATAATTTGACATTTGATATATTATTGTAACACCTGATGATGTCAACATAGGTTGATGAAACAGAAATAAAATACAATTGTGATAAAAAAACAAAGTTATTTAATTTAAGTCAATTATTTATTGATTTTTGAACAATGGCGTAAAACTATTATACATATTAAATAATTAATATGAATGAAAACGCCTGTCTTCTAGGAGTTTTATTATATTTTTGATGGAATTACATGTTTCGCCCTTCTAAGTTATTCCATCTAAAATATAATAAAACTCCTAGAAGACAGACGATTTCATTCAATTACATAAATTATTGTAGATAAAACAGAAAATATACAATCGCCTTACCTAACTACGCGTCTACGTGGATTCACATAATTATTATACTAATATAGGTATTTATTTGGTACAGGTTATTTCTTCTTTTTAAAACGTTTTTCTAAATAAATATGCACAAAATATTAGAAATTACCCCACTTTTTACGACTAACTACATTCATGTCTAGTTTCATGACATGTTCTCTAAGGAGAACAATCAATCAACAAGTAATAAATCGTGTTTCTATTAATTCAAAATGGATCGTGAGAGTATTTTTATAAAGAAAGATACGAGGAGGTGATTACGACCTTTTCCACTCTCTGTTTCGTCAGATTGAGTTTTCTTTCGACGCACTGCTTGCCACCTGCATTGGATTATTGTACACAGATGTATGCGGGCATGAAACACATTGCAACACAAAATATGCATAAGTAGGAATATCCGAAATCATTGCCAGAATTACGCATTAACCAGAGAGAAAGGGGATTACATTGTTTGGTTTTATTACCCAAATAAACCGGTTTCGGTAGAGTGTTCGGTGTCTGAAAATATTATGTGACATTACGTGAAACCAAGAAAATTATCTGGAACTTTTCTGCTTTCTTAGAATCGGCATCATACTCGTACGTGAATGATGTGACAGACAACGTCAACTTGTTTTATGAACACATATCGTCGACGCAATCATAATTTATTAGATGGACCTTTCCATCTAATTTGATGAAAACTACGGAGGCTCGCTTGTTAAACGGATCGTATAGACGTCCGAATCACCAAATAAAAGAAATTGGCGGTACAAACTTGGATAATCTTCTTCTTCTTCTTCTCGGGGCTACATCCCTCTACATGAGAGATTACGGGGTATATCCTTGGTTCTATCCAACGGCATTTCTCTTGGGTATGCTGGGGTATAACTCCCTCGAACTGAGGAGGGAAGGATTACTGTCAACACATTTTTTCAAACTGATTCGGGGCTCTATTGAGAACCCCTATGTTCTGGAGCAAATAGATATTTTTGTTCCTGATAACTACCTGCGACAGCACCGACATCAATTCAAATGACGACCTTCGTGGCCGAGTGGTAAGTGCATTGACTGCCACTTCCGGGTTCGATTCCCGGTGAGGGCAGTGTGATTGTCACACTGTCTTTGGTCTGGTGTAGAATTCACGTGACAATAAAATGGTGATAAATTGGCTACCTGTCACATGTCACAAGAATCACTATGATAGCTATACCTTTTACATCGATTTGGCTCATGCTGTCATGATGTTAAGATCAATTCAACAAAATAATAATAATAATAATAATTGTTCTTTACTCCGTCACGCAGAACCAACCTGCCTTTGGTGATGCTAGTAGGAAGAGCAATTCGGAATCTAATCATCTCGGATTTGGACATTTTCAGTGTCAGTGAGGCAATATTCATTAAAAAAATATTGCAAATTCTGGAAAGAGTACTGCCTCACTGACGTCGACATATTTGGATTCCTTCTGATATGTGTGATTTTTTGGTCTTATGTTGTTTTATCTTATCTTTGTAACACCGTTTTTTGTCCAAATGAGTCGCCTAAATGTTTTATCGTTTGTAATGTCTTATTTGTGTATCATATATAAACAAATAAATCCCGGTGTGGGATGTGATCTTGGCCACCCCTATCCATTCTCCGGGTTTTCAGTTTCCTCCAATGGATGGTCCTTATGCCTTTTCCTAGGCCGTTGTCCATTGGTATTCCGAGGTGCTGTGTTCGTAATCATGTGTTCTTTTACCATGCGGAGTGATTAGCCCATAGATGAATCCTCCTCCTTTATTCGGGCTGTTAACAGCCTAACACCAAATATTAATTTCGCATTTGTCTAATTGAATTCCCACAAGAGTTAGTTGCTTCTTGTTGGAAATCTATTAGATAAATGAGAAATCAGTATTTTGTTATTTATTCATCTAGTGCGATGACACAGTTAAAACGCGTAGATATAACAAATAAACATAACCACTAATTTTTGGCAAATGAAACCATTAAAACTTGGTTCATATACTCGTACAGTTAAAATTTCCTTTGTTGTTATTTTGGGCAGTCGATAATTAACATGTGTAAGCTGCTCGGGCGCTTAGTTCATGAAACGAAATTCAAGAACATTTATACTTGTGAAGTTTGTCACGATTGGTAGAATTTACTTCTCTTGGATGTCTCTTCAACCGACGTTTCGGAGATCGTTGCAGACTCCATAGCGGGCAGTACTACGATAAAGATGAAGTCTGCAGCGATCTCTGAAACTTCGGTCGAACAGGATATCACATGACATTGACATATCCAGGATTCCAGTAAACACGAAGACATAAACATTACTATTTATTTTAATAGTAAAAAATAGAGAACGTCATTTTTTATAAAATAACTAGCGGGATATTAAAATCCCGATGAATAAAATCGCCTCGGAAACTGATATAAATTCAATATTCTTCGGGATGTTTCATTAATTTGGTAATACCGTGTATACAAACAATATAACAGAAATATATCGCTAGTTATATAATTATTGTAGTATATGACAGGCAAATAGATTTCAACATTTGACCAAGAGGCAACTGAGTAGATTTTAATTGTGTCAAATGTGGTCAACGGCGATCTTTGGATGTCCTTCAGAAATGAAGTGAAGAAATCGTAGGACCACAAGCTGTGATATTTGCGCTGGAACATATTGTTTACATTTTTGCCTTCAGACACCGCCTATTCATAAGCGAAATCTACATGGAACTTCTTCTCAGCGTATTCCTCGTGATTGAGGGTCGTGTCCATCCTGTAAACCTTTGACCACGGCACGCCATGCCCTCTTGTCACCCGTCAGAATCCAGGCCGCAGCTAATGAGAGACCAGTCAGATTCCTGATTTGATCGGACCAGCGGCTCGGTGGTCGTCCTTCCCTCCACTTTGAGCATGATGATAAGTTTTTCAAGGTTGTTCTGATCTCTGCAGGCTGTGTCCAAAATATTTCACTAATACTTATAAATATGATATAAAATACCTATATGTAATGTTTGTCTCTTAACCCTGGGGGAACTAAATTGTTTCATTGATATCAAATCTTCTTTATTTCAAACTCTATTAGGAACAACTAAACCATATTTCGATGAACGACGACTTAGTAATTAGTTGATGGTCTGTGGCATGGACATATGACAGGATTGGTTACGACGGTTGAAATTGAAATAGCTTTCATTATAGACAATGGATGCTCTTCGGTGCATCGGATGGGAACTGATTTTGAGCCTCGTATCCCAGATTATAACAATACCCCCCATTAGTGAATTGGACACTATAGAGTATGTATGGTATGTCAAACCCCTATACTACCACACGGCCGTGAGCACGCTGCACACTGTGGTTATAACTCCACAATATTATCTTTTATTTTATTCACAGTATTTGATTTTAAATTTGTATACCTCAAGTTGTTTTCACTTCTGATATATGTATTATTTAAATAAATCATAATCGCTGAGAGCATGGATGATCTGGAAGTCCTAGTATCAAGAATGCACGAAGCATTCAGTAAATGTTACCTTTTGATGAACGTGTCGAAGTCTAAAGTTATGGTATTTGAAAAGGAAAAATTTATGACGGGTAGTGACGTAAGTGCAAACGGTGAGAACTTTGAGCAAGTTATCGACGTAAAAATGGAAAAAAGATATTGAAAGAAGGGTTGGAGCTGTAAACAAAATAAATGGTACACTCAAAGTCATTACTGCAAATATAAGTACATCGACTGAAGCAACGATGGCAGTGCACAATGGTGTTCTATTGCCGACCCTCTTGCACGGAAGTGACGACAGAAGAAGGATGCAAGTAGGATAAATGCCGTAAAAATGAGGTCACTAAGAAGAATGTGCGGAAAAACAATGTATGATAGAATATCTAATGATGAACTAAGAAAGGAATGTAAGGCGGATGAATGCGTGATAAATAAAAATAAGAAAGGGTCACTAAGATGGTTTGGACATATGGAACGAATGGATGAAGGAATGTATACAATAGTGTGAATAGAAAAAGAAGCCGAGAAAGCCCAGGGAAGACATGGCACGACCAAATTAATCAATTGCTGGAAGGCGGCCATTTTCGAAGTAGGAACAATCGACGAGCGTGCATGTCACGATGTGTGAATGTAAAATAGGCGCGAGAGCCATCTCTCTGCGTCCCCGTCCGGGGAAACGGCGCGATGGTTTGTTAGTAAGTGAATAATTAATATGAATGAAAACGTCTGTTTTCCAGAAGTTTTTTTATACACTAAAAATTTACCGAACCCAATCACATGCCGACCCTGCAGGTAAAATGACTTTGCGATATTTTTACAAGTATTAACTGACGTGCTCTTTTAGTTAAGAAATGGGTACATGGTCAACAGTTTTATTTTGTCTTTCGCATTATGGATAGTAAGTAGTATTGAGGATCCATTGTTATTTTGTGATCTTAATTTAATACACTTGGCAATATTTTACAAAGCATGAAGGGCGTTTGTCGTTATCGAAAAATATTTATCAGTACAAATAAACTATTATAGAAAGTTCAGTAAAATACAGTATTTTTATAGGTCATCTATTGATCATTCATGAAAGAATCGTGCATATTGTATAGAATAAATGATAATATTTCAAGGATTTATTGTATCTCAATAGAGACGAAGATGTACATTTTTTTTTGGAAACAGAATATGGTAGTCGAGGCGTTTACAGGACTTATGACCTGTCATTGGTTGGGTTAAGCGATCAATTTATGTTAACAACAACTCCCATTCCGCCCTTCTCACGACCACCACGTCTGACAAATTTTTGGAACTTGTATATATGCTATTATTTTTAAATAACTTCACATTTTTTAGGTCAATCTACACTAGCGCCATCTATTAAGATTATTATTAGATCTATTAACCCGCAAGGGTAAAATCCAGTATTTGTCTACAAGTATTTGCATACATTAAAAAAAATTGATAATATTTCATTTAAAAAAATGTCACTGTGTTGGTAGAGTAAGGCCCAATGTGCATTGTTTCAAAATATTATACATCTGCCGAAACGTAGAGATTCTGTAATCGATATTGTGTGTAGTACATTAAAAATATTGCATCAGGCTTTATGCACACGGTGTTCCACAAACAAGCTGTTTCAATTAATGTTCCGCTCTGTCAACGTCAAAAGTGTTAATAAAACATGTAAATTCTGGACACCTTATAGATGTGTTTCTGTTGATTCATTAATTAATATTTCAGAAGAAAAAAACATGCAAAAAATTTTGTGTTTATGTACGAGTAATTACGTAAAAAAAATTATATATCAACTATGCAACATTCATTCCCAATCTGTACAAGCGGACTCTCTCTAAATTTTCGTAGCCAATACATTTGCTTTATGTAGGTACATCCCTAATTAAGCTTCACTAAAAGTAAAAGCAATTAAAAGTTTTAGCTTCTTACAACATGTCAAAATATGTTTCCGATATAAATATTAATTAGTTTTGGAGCAGTGTTTACTCTTTTTTAGTGATTCATCAAGCCAGTTAAAAGATCAAACTATTTGAGTATGAATTAAAAACCCTCATGGAATTCTAAATGATATTATTATTAAAATCGGAACCTTATAACGGTGTACAGTTATGTTCAGCAGTAATTTATTTTGGGAGTACGGTGCATTATGCATGTCATGTATATGTACCATATACCTACTTGTATGCCGTATGAAAGACAACATCAACTCTTTATATACGTGTAGCTACAAGCACGTAAGTAATAATTCGACTTATGTAATTTGTCAAAAACCAGTTTCTGTTTGTTCTTCAGTTGTCGGCGGTCAAATTCACCGAAGCAATTATCATTCGCATTGGCAAATAATCTTTTACGGAGAACCATCGGCCCTAATTAATATTCTGGGTACGCGTGTAGTGGATCTCGCGGAAATCACGTTCTTTTAAAACGAGTCTATTGAAATCTGGGATGGGGAGGCGGAGGAGACTGGGGTTTAGATGTACCATTTAATTAAATTTGTCATAATCGTTCTAATCCAACAGCTAACTTTAGACGCAGCGACTACACTAGAACCAAAATGAAAATAGTCCCAAAAACGTCTCCAGAACATGTAACATATTTATAAAAGAAATTAAGGAATACTAATTATAATATATTCAATATGCGTTAGTATGTTGTAAAAAGAATGATTTCGAACATCCTAGAGATTGTCTATTTTAGAAGTGTTCTGTAAAATGATTTTATGTCGTAAATAATTATGAGTCATCACATCACTGTTGACTCAACTAAGACAACAATGGAATGTATTTTTTTTTTATTAATTTAATCTGAAATGTGGAAACTCCAAGAGTAATATATCAATTAACAAGTTGGAGTGAAGTCACTTCAATGTGAAACGGGTTGCTTGATACTTAGATCATACATGGAGACTACTCGAACACCTTCAGAGTACCCACATTTACCACACAATAGGTATACCTATTGTATAATACATCGTATGCTATATTTATTCATGACTGGTATTCCGCAGGTTATAAAATTAGTTCTCGGAATTTGCAAATTTTATAAATTATTCTTCAGTAAGTATTGTCGATCTTTGTAACGTCTAATAATGCCGTAAAAAAAAACAGAATTTCCCAAATGTTGTGATTGTTGTTATGAGGAACGTTTGATTCATAATCCACGGAAACTGTGTTCGATTATGTTTTGTCAAATATTCTATATTATTTTACCACTTATCAACTTTTAATTGTAACACCTAATGATGCCAACATCGGTTGGCCAAATAGCTGCCGCGACAATTCAATAGAAATTAAACAAATAAAGCGGAACATTGAAACATTGTTTCAAATGAATCAGTTAACGATGTTGAAGTATTAGAAGTATTAGATTAGAAACATATTTTAAAATGTTGTAGTTATTTATACCAAAACTTGTTTTAGATGGAGTATTTTAGATTTCACCATTATGTAAAAATATAATACATTGAATAATATTGATTAGAAGCGCGCAAAGTTTGCGGATCTCTGGGCCAGTGAACGAATACGCCATGCCATGCACCAACCTCGGATAAAAGGTCACTTTTTACAACGTGACGGAATACGAAACGACTCGGAAAGAGCGGGAGCACCATTGCAATGCTGACTGCTTTGAAATGCCATTTCAAGAGGAAGAATTCATCCCGTCGGCTGCATTAGTGAAAATGGGGAGAATTTGGAACATGCTCGGGATTTTAGAGGAATGGAAACTCGGAAAGAGATACTCAGAGTTCACCTGAAGTGGACGGGGTTGTTTCGAGTAGACATTTCTAGATAGATTTAAAAATCAAAGCTTGCCAAATATGATAGTGAATGTCTTATGAAATAAAGCATCGTTTTTGCGACTTTTAAGATTATTTTTTTATTTTCATTATTTTTCCTTCCAGGATCATATGGCAATACTTATCCCTAAGTTCTATTTGAATAAATCTAATTGAAACATAATTCTAGGTTAATTTTAAATTATTTTTTCTATATACAATCATTTTATATAAAGTCGGCTTGTGTTTACGATCAAACGCATGACTCCCCTAGATAAAATAGTTTTTGTCTCAGTTAAAACTGATCTGTATGTTAAATTGATACATACAAATATTATTGAAATTAACCATTAGAATACTAAATAACAATATACCGATGTTCGCAAAACCACTGAGAAATGCTAATAATGACCTTCGTTGTCTAATATAATAGATGACTCATAAATGTTAGAATACAAATACTTTGTGTGCTATAAATAGCGCATCTCGCTCGTATGCTCGTACGAACAAACAAGAGGGAAAGAGATAACCTGCACCCGGCAGATGTTCTAGCTATTTCGATAATGAGGTTGTATTTTTTTAAGTAATTAGGGCTGATCGAAAAATACCACAGTCATAAAAGGTTAAGGTGACTTGTAAGTAAAATAACCAAATTATGAATGATGGCGTAACTGATAGAAGGACGAAACGCTGTGTTTAAAAAATGTACATGTCTTGAATACAAACTTTTAAAGTCTCTAGGTGAGATGAGACAAGCATTTAGATTTATTTTATAGTTTCCTGAGTAATAGAGGGCATACGAAACTTGTAGTGTGGAGTATACTATTCGGTCGAGATAGGCGCCGGCACCTTGCCGCAATGTGAACCTCAACCCCCAACACCCAGACCTCTGATCATGCATATATATTGGAATAGATCAATAATGACCGACCGCGCGATGATAGCAAATGGTGATGTTAACGGAAAGAAAACACTTCAAAAACATTTTTGCATACATTCCGAAATTATTACTGAAGACAGTACAGCATATTGAAGGCCCCTGGCATCTCTGCACACATGAGACTACTCAGATTGAGATGGGCTGGGCATGCACAGAGGATTTCAAACTCACGGGTCCTTAAATAATAATGAATGGACCCAGGTGGAAGGAGACGAGTGGGAAGACCCAGGCTGAGATGGGAGGATGCGGTCGGAAAGGATGTGGCGCATCTCTTCCAGATAGGCGAAGTTAGAGGCACATGCATGTTTGGGTTGTAGCGCCATCGGAGAGAGAGATTGAGACACACCTACTCGTACTCGTTTGTGGAATTCAACGCAAGGGTACATTCGTACGTAACGTACCTACGTCACGTTATTTTCGATATAAATAAAAAACATTGTCACGAAGATCACTATGCTCTAACATTGAGGGGTTGCTTTAGGAATTTAATATATAATAGTCGGTATCTTAAAATCACCATGAAACTCTAGTTTGCCTTGTAAGCCCTTGAGACCCGGTTGAGCAACTGTTTAAAAAGAAAGAAAAAAAATCTAATAACAACAGATCTAGAGGACAGAATGCTTGGCTGCTGATCCAGGGGACATGGGTTCGAGCCTGGACACGACCCGATTCCTTCTTCATGATAATGAGCTATTGAAGATTGTAAAATAAAATCAGAGTCCAGGGCGATATTAGACCACCAATATTAATTAATAATTTCTTGTGCAGTCTCCATTCCACTCACAATTCCCCTATCCATCTCTCATCCCCTCCTCCGCCCACACACCCCACCTACCCACTCTCCCTTCACACGGGAATTTACTGAATATTTCTGAACAATATTCCCCACCGGCTACACGTGGCGTAAACAATAATTACTGAAGCTTTGTTCGCGTGTAAATTATTCCCACCAGCAAAGTGCATAAAGTGGAGTAGGGGTAGGAAGTAATTAGAAATATGCATTTATTCAATATTAAAACTTCGTGCGCATACTCGTATGTGTAGGTAACATACTTAACGTTTATATTGTCGAGTAGGAGGATTATCCACAAAGAAAAGGTTTATTTTAATTAAATGATAATTGTTTGTTCGATATTGGTCTGTGAAATCGATGAAAGATGTCATTAATATCATAATTTGTGTAGGTACTTTGTAAACTTCATCAACAACATCATCTCCAGATATTTTCTTGCCATAGTCTTCTCAAACTCATCATATCAATATTACATTATTACACTCATTATATTCATATTATTGACAAAATATCAATACATTGACAGGTCTGTAGATTCATGTAGGATTCATGATGTTGGAAGATTTGTAAAACAAATTGAAATATCTTTCCATAGGCGAATTACACTACGATCTTTTGACATACGCAGCCTCGGGTCTTGTTACGATTGCTCTTATGTCGGATGGGAATATTGTTTGAAAGATAAGTTTGATCTACGAGCACGGAACTCTGACCATTACCTAATATTGCTATTGGTCTCGGTAATTCAATTAAATGTTTTAAAATTCATGTCCCCCAACAATTCGTGATTATTTTAAAGCTACGGAATTATTAGATAATCCAGTTTTTGGCGGAAACACTTTGATATTTCAACATAATTAACTATTTAAATAAAAACTCTGTTATAAATATAAAATATTATTATTTTTTGTCGCGACAGCTGTTTCGCTAACCGGTGTTAGCACGTCAGGTCTTACAATACAAACTAAAAAATACAATATAAAGACTTATACTTAGGAAATTGAAAATAGCTTTGTTTAATCCACTAAATATTAAAAAATATTTAAAAATACGACTTGTTTTGGAGGATACCTCCATCAGGTGTAAAAATATAATAAAAACTAAACAAATAAAGACTAATATAAAAAACGCATTTATAATTCGATACAATAATTTTAATTTAAAAATTAACCTGGGCTAATTGTTATAAGTACTAATAATTATTTTTTATCAATAAGAACTAATAAATAATATTGAACAATAATAATACATGATGATAATATTTAAGAAAATGAAGATATATAATAAATATCCTCCGGAACATGTCGTGTTTTTTATAAATTTTAAAAATATTTAGTGGATTGAATAACGTTATTTTCAATTTCGTAAGTGTAAGTGTGTACTGTGGAATTCCACAGTGTTAATGCCTTAGCGTTTAATAGAAAGACTTAGTTTATATACAAAATTATTTGGAGGGAATGGAACTACACACAATATTGTAAATTATAATAAAGATGAAAAAAAAAACAGTAATTAGATTCAGTAACAGAAGTTCAATATTGATGAGTCAAACAAAATTAGGAGAAATAAACAGGGAAGCAAATAACATTAAAGGGTTCACTTTGTTGAACCGGCGTACAGCCACGACCTATGCTTTAGAGCGCTCGCCACTCTAAAAAACAACAGAAAGACAAGATGCACAGCGCAGAAATGACGATGCTCAGATGGGTAGGCAGAATGACGCTGCTTGACCGCATTAGAAACATCCACACGTGTGCGGCAGTTTTAGAAAGATGCCAATATCAGATAACCTTGAAGTGAACCGTCTGAGATGGTACGCCAAATTCTCGTGGCGCCCAGCCTACCATGTTACACGGACCAGCGACCCAGAAGACGTGGTAGGTCCAAATTGACGTAGATGGTACATATTCAAAGGAGTCTCAAAAGATACCGGATCCCACCAGACGCCACTCAGGACAGAGTGGGAAGAAGAAAATAAAATGTATTTCTTCTTCTTCTTCTTCAACCTATTCTCGTCCAATCCTGGACAAAGGCCTCCTCCATTCGCTTCCATGTCACTCTATCCTGTGCAGACTGCATACAGGTTATTCCGACGTGTCTGTTCAGATCATCCTTCCACCATAGTTGCGGTCGCCCTGCACTTCTCTTTGCCATCCACGGTCTCCAAGGCAACAGTCTTCTTGTCCACTTTTCATCTGAGCTTCTGGCTTCGTGACCTGCCCATTGCCATTTTAGAATCGCCACCCGGTGGATGATGTCAGTGATCGTTGTTTTTTCTATCACTGTATCGTTTCTGACTCTGTCCATTAGGCTTATTCCTAACATGGCTCTTTCCATATGGCTCTTTGGGCCACTCGTAGTCTCTCTGCACTTTGTTTGGACAATGTAACAGTTTCAAGACCATAAGTCCCAACTGGCAGAACGCAGGCTTCATAGACTTTTCGTTTCAGGTTGATCGGTATTTTCCAGCTTTTAAAGGATGTAGCTCATGTTTCCGAAAGCTGCCCAGCTTAGTCCAATTCTTATTTTTATGTACTGGTATTTATGGAATGCAATACCAGCAATTATAGTGTTAAAACGTCACCAAAATAATTTCCAAGTGGTCCAAATTGATCCATTCAACAACACGAATAGTTTAATTGAGTTTTGCAATTAGTCGCATAGATGCTCTTCAGAGGTTAGTGTTTGTGGCGATGTAACAACGTTGCTGGCTTAGTTTGAATTTCCCATAATTAACTGCATGGAGCTGATATGTACTCAACTGATACACCTATGTTTCCACTAGAAAATGCAAACTTTGCTATATTTTGGGTATTCACCGTGTTATTAGATACTTGATGTGTAGGTGTACAGTTTTCGAGAGAACTTTAACGAGTTTCTTGTTTTAAAAGGACCCGAGAATCTGAAACAGATAATGTCACCACTCTCATTGCAGATGGTTTGACGAATGGGATTTTTGTAGACCAATTTAATTTTTAAAGTACCTACATGAAATCCATCAAAAATACTTAAAATTACCGTGCTAATTATAGGAACAGTAAAAGTTTTTTTTAAGTTAGAAAATTTAATTACATAATTTATAATGTAATACAATTTTTGTTTAAATATTTGTCAAAAAAAAAAAACAACGATTGGTTGAATTAAGCTGTTGCGTGATATGGTTCCGCTTCGTATTTCGCCTTAACAAAATTTAATTCTTCTTCTTTCGGTGCAGTGTCAGGTCCCCCCAACGTTGGTAATCACTGCACCAAAGGCATCTCTGTCCTGCACCACTTGGAACAGGTTCTGAACTCGTGTAATTCCTGTCCACTCTTTTATGTTCCGCAGCCAGGACAGCTGCCTTCTACCATTTCTCCGACGTCCCTCCACTTTACCAATTAATATCAGTCGAAGGAGGTGGTATTTTTCTCCCCATAGACATGACCCAAATATGAGACCTTTCTAATTTTCACATTCGACAACAGCTCTCTATTGGCTCTGGCTCTCTGTATTACGTCTGCATTACTGACCCTGTCGGTCCACGGTATACGGAGCATTCACAACATCCACATCTCAAACGCCTCCAACCGGTTCATTACATTCACTTTTAGCGTCCAGGTTTCGAGCCATATAGTAGAAAATACCATATATATAATATAACATTTAATCATTCTTTGTCGGAGTTTCAAGTTAAGATTATCGTTTCAAAAGAAGGTTCCCATTTTATTAAATGCACCATTTTATTTCAATGTTCGGGTTAACAATTTGATTATAATAATTTTTACTCACTCTTTGTTACATTCGTTGTTCAATTGTACTTGGATCTTCTAGCATGCGGATGTTGACCTCGTGGCCCTGGCTAAAAATAGTGATTTTTGAATGTTTGCCGAACTCTACAATTGTTCAATGTCTTCCCATTATAAATGAAAAATACATCTGTCGAAATAAAAAGTAAAAAGAGATTTAAGTTCAAGCATGAATCGTTACTGCAAACAGCATTTTATACGATCTACTCGTCCCTTTTATAGCAAAAAAGTTCCGTTTTTTAGTACAGAACAGCGGTAAAGCTGGTAGTGACATATAGGTCGGCGGCTTGAATTTCGAGTGCAACATTGTCACGAGAACCCGTTCTGATCAGATCTCGAAAAGGCCATGGAAATCGTACGTCATATTGTTAGGTTTCAGGCGGGGTGACATGGATAGATAGAGAAAAGTGGAAGAGAATACAGTGTTTAATGAACACGTCGATTAGTAGTCAGGGTCCAAGATGTATTTTTTAGAGTAATTATTTAGGATATTTGCTTTCGTATTAAGAAAATTTCTGGAAAATCCATTAAAAACTTCTAACTAATTATTCTGAAAATTAATAACACTAATTAATTCTTTCAAATGGATTAAAGAACTGAACAACGGACGATTTACCGCTTCAGTAATATTGCGGATTACTGTGTCAAAATGGTAAAAATTAAGGCGGGGTGAAACTTTTTAATTCCTGTCATAGTTCACGTTGACATTGTAATCTGGTCAAGTAATTTTAAAACGATTTGTTCTGTCAGATGGAAAACTCAAGTCTTTTGAGAGATTAATAAAATGTGGGAATTGCCGTAATTAATTTATTCGGAATTTACCTACAAATTACAATTGTTTCCTAATTGATTAATTCTTCTTCTCCTTCGATTGCCCTACAGCACATGTCGAGTCTTAGCCTCCATTATTCCTCGCCCCCGACTCCTCCTGTTCTCTGGTTCGACCCTCCAACTTTTTTTTTTTTTTTTTACGTATACAACAGGTTGCTTGAACCCAATTACAGTATACATTTTTTTTAAGCTGATATATTGATTCTCGTGACATGTGACAGGTAGCCAATCTATCGCCATTTTATTGTCACGTGAATACTACGCCAGACCAAAGACAATGTGACAATCACACTGCCATCGCCGGGAATCGAACCCAGAACCTCCGGAATGGGAATCAGAGCTCTTACCACTCTGCCACGAAGGTCGTCAATTTGATACAATTTCGCGAAATTATTAAAATATCTGATGGAATCGAGGAATTATTCTTCTTCTTCTTCCTCGTATCGATGGCATATAGCTTAGCTTCTTCTTCGGCCCAGTGGTTCGTCCGTCGGTTCGCGCTCCAGGATGCTCGCTGCCCGCAATTCATGTTCATTCTTGCAATCATCACGTTGATACGACATCACTGAATCATTATGTATTCCACTGCCAATAATAAATATCCTTTAAAAGATAATTATAATATAGAGATAGAAGGAAGGATGGGGTTCAAATCCCTCAAGCGGAAGATTTTGTGTTTTTAAGTGTTTTCATTTCTTGGGTGATTATTTAATGTATTTTATGATAAGGCAATGCCGCCTTAAAAAATTAAAATCGCCTAGCAAGTAAGCTCATTATTTTTTTTTAATTGGCCCATTAAAAGTTTTCTTTTTCATTTCAGTGCGAGTCTGCGTTGTTGAAGGAAAGGGGTTGTACAAGAAAGCCGGGAGGTACTGCCCCATCTTGGATAAGAATAATAGTGGAGTGGAGTGCGTCATAGGAATAGACAGGTACAATTTTTATCTTTTCATTTTGGTTTATAAAACTTCAGGAATATTATTTCATTTATTGTTTTTCGAACAATGCTGTAAAACTGTATATTCAATAATTAATACTTATTTGATATTGTTTCAGTTCATTATTAAAATTGAAAAAAAAATATAGGAGTACTCAAAATACATTTATCACTCATTTTATTCATAAATTATTAAATATTTCTGATCTAAGCGAATGAATCATCTTTTATAAATATTTATTTAAAGACGTCTTATATTAATACTTCCTGAGTTAGAGTTAGAGCCTCTTCCCAAATGGGATCATTGAACCCCATACGACTATCAATAAATAGTGAAAACCAATATACAAAGTCCTCGAACCAAGAGTGTACGGTCTCGATCACTAAGAATAATTGGACGTCCATTAATTTTACAGATTAGATTGTTTAAGAAGAATATCGAAAGGAAGTGTGGACTTTGGGGTCTTTAGCTCTGAAGATCTACTGGCAGCAAGATGGCAGGACATAGACGTTCTGGTTACAGACGAACTTCGATTCAGTAACAGTAAGTACAGGTTTACTCTTCAACATTAAAAAAAACGAGTCATTAATACCTCAGTAGAATAAATTATTAAAGAATTTTTTTCATTTATAATATATATAAAAGTTTTTCTTGATTTATTGTATGCAAGTATTGTTTTTTAAACTTCCCAGAGTTCTTATAATATTTAATGGGAGTGACACCATTTACCTTGCTACTGCAGTGGCGGAACTCCCATAGAAGCCCAGAAGCCCGGCTTGCGTAAGAAATTTTGAATCAAACCACCCAAATCTAAGTAATAATGCCCCCGCATAAACCAACAACCCACCAAATCACCTTCCAACAATGTTCCCATCAGACGTAAGAGGAAAATTCACAAGAGCTTTAACTTCTGTAAGCCAGAAGATGTTTTAATTCAAAATTTCTTACGCAAGCCGGGCTTCTGGGTTTTTATGGGAGTACCGCCACTGAATTGCTAGAGGATCATCAAACAAACAAACAAACCAACACATTAGTTCCCCGGGGGAGAGGGGTAGGCAGAGACCACCCCCCACACACTTATTTCTAACAAACTTCATTAGATTCCTCTACATTTATATAAAGAGCGTACCGCACGTCGATTCTTTCGACACCCAACACGACTGACCTTTAAATTTTTATTAATCTGGTCATATTAAGTTTTCATCTTCCTCGAGTCCGCGGGCCATTCACAATGTCTATCTTCGTACCCATTCATTCTTCAACCGTGGGTTCCACATGTCCAAACCATAGCAGTGATCCTCTCATAATTTTGTGAATATCAATCATACATAGTTTCAAGACATATCCGTTTTAGGAACTTTTTTGTCATTGTTCAAAGTGCAAATATCTTATATATATACATCCTTTTTGGATCATAAATGCGTCCTGTAAATATCGACTCTGTCAGTCGTTCATTTTTCTTTCTAGTAAAATTCGACCATAGACATTTTCAACTTTTTTAATAGACTGTCCGGTGCTTTCCATTATCCACACGAGCTCTTTTTTTTTTCTTAATAAAGAGACATGACAATAGCCTCCATGCAGTCGAGAGGTCTATATTTATATTCTAAATACTAGTTAAAGAGTTTTTTATTTAGATTTCATCTAACCATATGTAACCCCCCTACTCATATGAACGTACGTGATACGCACACATTGACCTACCATTCAGCGCTATCCCGTATAACGTACGCGCTTGAGAAAAAATAATAAACCTCAAAACTACAAACCGTTAGGAATACGCACGCGCCCCAACAACGTTTGGCAGGCAAAGTGTGCGGTCGGTTTTTTGACGTTTCGTAATTTTCATACATTCATATCTTCAAGCCAGGGACTTTTTTCGTATGAACTCTGATTTATTTTTCATGATATTGAACTTGGATTATTTCAGCGAACGCTGACATTTATATTTTGGTGCTTATTTTACCACATACGTACATATTGACAATCATTTTGTTACATTGAACTTGTATATTTTATTGGTGTTTTTTACCTTCCCTATAATATGTCTAGTGAAAGTGAAAGTGATTATGAAAACATTAGCTCCTCCGGGAGTGATACAACAATAAGTGATGATTCTTTATCTTCACAAGAGGAAGATGAAAGCGAAGTTACTCCAAGTGGTCAAGAATGGGTTGATGTAAATTCAGCCAATGACATATTACAGTAACCGTTTGAGTTTGCTGAAAATTGTGGCGTTGCAGATATAATGAATAACTTCAAAGAAGAATATGAATATTTCAACTATTTCTTTGATGAAAATCTATTGAAAATTATTGTGGATCAAACAAATTTATTTGCTGAGCAATTCATTAGAGCAAATGCTTATTCTTCAACAAGTCTTGAAAGTTTTTGGAAACCAACATCTGAAAACGAAATGCGAATCTTTTTCGCTATTATTTTAGTGCAGAGTATTATCAAAAAGCCGGAAGAAAAATGTACTGGAGCAGAAGTTCAGTTTTCGAAACCCTATTTTTTGCTCTTATGTTGTCGTATAGAAGATTTTTGCTCATCAAAAAGTTTCTTCATTTTAGCAATAATGAAGAATATGATGAATCTTCACACCCCAATCCTAAGCTCAACAAACTCTAGCCTGTATATAAATATCTTCAAAAAAGTTCCAGGAATGTTACATACCTGAGCGAAACGTGACGATTGATGAGAGTCTGATGCTGTATAAGAGGCGTCTAGGGTGGAATCAGTACATGCCATTTAAAAGATCCAGATTCGGAATAAAAACGTACATGTTGTGTGAATCATCATCTGGCTACATATATTCTACGATAATATACACCGGCAAAAATACTGTGTTTGACCAAGATAATAGAAATTTACCAGTTTCCTCCCAAGTGGTAATGAGTCTGATGAAACCCCTCACAAATAAGGGGTATTGTCTAACGACAGACAGTTTTCATACATCGCCAAGGTTGGCAGAGCTGCTTATTGCAAACAAAACTGACACATACGGAACCCTTAGATTTAGGCGTAAAGGAGTACTAAAAAATATTTCCTTTCCAAAGAAGGTTACCAGAGGATAGAAAGGATAGAGGAAAGGGTACAGGAAAAGAAAGGTGGAGAGATAAAAAAATATGAGTTTTTTCTCTCTACTATTCATAGTTGTACGATAATTAAGCTAGACACTGGAAGGCAACGCCCCACAGTCGCATACGACTATAATTTTACAATGGGGGGTGTTGATCGTGTAGGTGTAGACGAACACCTAGCCATTCGACCGATCACGCGAAAACTAAGGAAAAAAAATACAAGAATATGTGTTTCCATTTATTGGAGCAATCTTTATTAAATGCTTTCGTATTGTACAAAAAAGGGTGGAAATGAAAACAATTCAAAATTCAGGGAAAACGTAATAATAAAATATTTGGAGAAATACCATTCCTTTGAATTTTGAAAGGCGGAAAACCCCCGAAGACCTCCATTACGTTTTACTGAAAGGCATTTTATTGATATAATACCATCAACAACTAGTAAAGCAAATGCCACAAAACGTTGTGCGGTTTGTTGCTCAAAAATGGACGAAAAGGGGGAAAAAAATAAGGTGAGAAACGCGATACTAATGCGCCGACTGTAACGTGGGTCTGTGCATCTCATGTTTTAAAATGTATCACATAAAAAAAACTTCTAAAAAACAATTCACATATATACATAATTTAAATTCAACTTAAGGAAAATAAATGTTTGTTATAAAAAATATATAATTGTTTATATATTATGTGTCAAATAGTTTCTAACCTTCTGTAAATGCATATATTTTGACAAAATCTTATCGGGTATGAGTATGACTAGCATTGTGTTCTTAATCTTGACAAAAAAACGTATTTTTTGTTGACATTATCACACAGCACAGTTAAAACCTAAAGCTTCTTTACCCTGATGACCCTTTTTATTTCTTTCAGAATCTTTTTTTTTTTAAATATTTATCGCTTTCACATTTGTATTATTGATTCTTATCATACTCACTCAATTTCCAAACGTCAATGTTATAAAAGTTAATAGAATAAAAATAAATAAATAACGGACATTTTCATGAATATAAATATGTATTAAAGATGGTATTTTATGTAATGGTTCAAGAAACTAAATTCAATTGACGGTTGTGAAAAATAAATTATGTGACATAAGAAATTAATTAAATACGAAACTATAATAATTCGATCCACATTCTGGATTCTGCCATGTGTGAATGTAGTACTGAATATGAAAATCTTGATCATATATTCTTTAACTTTCCATTTAATGTTCAACATCCATAATTTATCCCTGGCCTTAAATACCTACATATAATTTTATATAAAATAACACTCTACAATAGACTAACCCTTTTATAACAAACTGATATAGCCATGTTTCATGGCATAATAGGTGAGGTTGCACTAGACAAGTTTTACACGACCGAAAAGGCGTTTTCTCTCTGGAGGCTTGTTTGATCTTAGTTAAGTTTTATTTTAATTAGTGATAAGATAATGAAAGACATTTTAAAAACAATTCTGTGAGTGAAAATAAATAGCGTTCTGCCCCGGTATCGCAAAGCAGTTAGGTACTGCCGGGCCCAATTTTCGAGAGTGGCCACACTTGAGAGGGGTTGATCCAACCCTCCGCCCTGCAGAGTTCCGAGCAGCTCTCGGCCCCAGTCCGCCTCCACCCTCGGTAGGAGAAGTGTCTCCGCCCCGGCCACGCGCCGAGGGGCAATAGTCTCAAAAGATCGCGAAGTGTTATACCGAACGCCGGGAAGTGAATCCGAAAAAGATCGCGATATCGCCGCATGGCGTCAGCTCATCATCATTGGGACCTGATGCTGACCACGGCTGTCTCAGCGATGGAGACCACTCGCTCCTCGCTCTCCTTCGCTCTTCCGCCTCGGACGTCCGTCGTGGTGTGGACGCCACGTGTCGGCTGGATCGTCGACTTCTCAGATCAGATCAAGTAGTGTTAATTCAGTGACGGAGTAGCTTTAAGTCGTTGGCCAACGAATAGAAGTAAGTCATCTTTAGTTTATAAGTGATCTTGTGTATTTGTTTTTGTATGTTTGTGTTTAAATATAAGTGTAAATAGCAAATATTGGTTTCAATCTCATATCACTATACCTCCCGGAGCATCTTAGAGATCGAATAATAATCACATTAGCGAATAAACACTGGGCAATACGTGTGAGGAAGTGCTTCGAGATATGGAGTGAGATACGACTAATCGTCATGTTTCACCCTGTGTCGAGAGCAAATTCGTTACAAATGGCGCCATAGCGTGGGACTCGGCGTATTTGAGTTTTAATTAAATATAATTAATAATTCAGACGCTGTCTGGTTAAGTGAGATCAGACGAACACGCGACCTAGAGAAGAGTTGAATGCTAAAATCTGAGCTAGCAATAAATATTGTAGATTCGCTGATGTTGATATTTGTTTTCTGATTGTTCCGAGATGGTGTGATGTCGAGATTGAAACCAATTCATAATTTTATATTTTATTTGTAAGCATTTGTGAAAACCGATATGTCATTTTGTTTATTCACTCGTACGTCGGTTAATTTTGAATTTCGAATTTCAAACGAGTAAGCAAATACAGATTATAATCTCATACCGTTGTAAAGTCAACTGATAAGAGAGAAAGTTAAAGGAAATTCCCCAGCCGAATTTCTTTTGTTCCCTGGCTAGATAAGCTTGCGGCGGATTGACCAGGTATACGTTTAGACAAACGTCGTAAATATTAAGGGTCTAGCGGCCGACCAACGTTAAAATTTCAAATTTTAATCCTTTAATTGTTCTTTAGAATTCGGCCGTTTTATTGTTCTGAGTGAGCCTTTGACAAATATGTGTATTTTTTTGCAATTTTTTTTAACAAAGAAACAAAAATTTGCTGGCGCCCAATAATATCTGTAATAATATCAAGTTTTCACGAATGCAACTACATTTTTATAATAATTTTAAACAGCCATCCAGGGAGAAAAATTTAAATTAGTTCTCCGTGAGTTATAATTAGTATGTGAATGGATTGGGTATTAAAGAAGCGTCTTGTTTGTAGTTCAAAGCAATAGGGGTTGGATGTATCGGATGTACATTTGTAAAGTAATCTACTTGTATGTCGTGCCATGTGATATTTTTATCCTTCCACCAGTCTATAACTTAATTTAATAACCATTAAATTAAGATGACTAAGCGACATAGCAGACTAGATCCCAACATTGGCTTTTGAGAAAAGGAAGACGTTACATGCGATGAGACTGCCGCTTTCAAAATTTTAAGAAAAACAAGTTCAATCCTAAACTTGCCGACACGAGATTTTGTTTTGAATTATTTTAAATTCGATTCATATCACCACCAATTCGCACGAATTAAGTGTCGATAATTTAGTTTTGTTTTAGATAGTAGTGTAAGGCGATGCAAGAAAGAACACGATGTAGAGATAAGACAGTGCGAAAAAGCGATAGCTCCAGGCTTTCTGATTAGTCACCGGATGACGCAATTCCCGGGCGGCCTTCAATCGGCGAGAGGGAGATAGTACTCTATGAGAGTCGAAGACAGTGCGAAGAAGCGGAAGCTCCCCGACCAGGCATCGGATGACGGAATTCCCGAATGGCCTTTGATCGGCGAGAAAGAGATGGTACGATATGGGATGATGGAATCTCCTACCATGTAATGAGAGAAAAACGAGTTTCTCAGTTCCGGAAGAGAAATACCCGGCAATTAGTTATAAGATAGATAGCGTTTAGAAAAACAGTTTTTGTGTAAATGATGAGGGGAGGCAAGTCGAATCAAATGTATAGAGGTGCTAATGAAGAATGTAATCCTGTTCACATACTCGTACCGCAATATTTTTTCAATTCGTAATCGAATCTACCTGTTACATGTTTTATGCTGCCTCGCGTGAATCGCGAGCTTTCCTATAAGTGGAGTAGGAGGGACAGCGTTCAGCACAAGATAGGGGTTCCATTAGTGATCGCCTTACGCGAAAAATCTAGTTGGATTGCGCAATTTCGAAATTTCGATTCAATAAATTTTCTTTTAAAGCTTTTTTTTCCAATGTTTTTCTTAGTCTAGTGCAATCTCATTTTGAGTAGTGGGGATTGATATAGCCATGTTTCATGGCATAATAGGTGAGGTTGCACTAGACAAGTTTTACACGACCGAAAAGGCGTTTTCTCTCTGGAGGCTTGTTTGATCTTAGTTAAGTTTAATTTTAATTAGTGATAAGATAATGAAAGACATTTTAAAAACAATTCTGTGAGTGAAAATAAATAGCGTTCTGCCCCGGTATCGCAAAGCAGTTAGGTACTGCCGGGCCCAATTTTCGAGAGTGGCCACACTTGAGAGGGGTTGATCCAACCCTCCGCCCTGCAGAGTTCCGAGCAGCTCTCGGCCCCAGTCCGCCTCCACCCTCGGTAGGAGAAGTGTCTCCGCCCCGGCCACGCGCCGAGGGGCAATAGTCTCAAAAGATCGCGAAGTGTTATACCGAACGCCGGGAAGTGAATCCGAAAAAGATCGCGATATCGCCGCATGGCGTCAGCTCATCATCATTGGGACCTGATGCTGACCACGGCTGTCTCAGCGATGGAGACCACTCGCTCCTCGCTCTCCTTCGCTCTTCCGCCTCGGACGTCCGTCGTGGTGTGGACGCCACGTGTCGGCTGGATCGTCGACTTCTCAGATCAGATCAAGTAGTGTTAATTCAGTGACGGAGTAGCTTTAAGTCGTTGGCCAACGAATAGAAGTAAGTCATCTTTAGTTTATAAGTGATCTTGTGTATTTGTTTTTGTATGTTTGTGTTTAAATATAAGTGTAAATAGCAAATATTGGTTTCAATCTCATATCACTATACCTCCCGGAGCATCTTAGAGATCGAATAATAATCACATTAGCGAATAAACACTGGGCAATACGTGTGAGGAAGTGCTTCGAGATATGGAGTGAGATACGACTAATCGTCATGTTTCACCCTGTGTCGAGAGCAAATTCGTTACAAAACGACCGACTGCATTTACTCGAGACTGGCCAGAACACCCGCAAGCGGGGAAAAGCCAAAAAAGAAGAAGAATAAGAATTCCTTTATGGTACATATTTAAATGTCAGGCGACTGTCACTGTGGCGCCAAAACAATTTGAGTTTTTATTTGTTTATATATTCTGAAAAACGGTAAGAAATCTCGGGATTGATTTAAACGTAACTTGGCGAATAGTTATTATTTCTTGATGCAAGAGTTTCCTTTATTTTAGTGGTCATTAATTTGCTAATATTTTGCTGTCTTGTCAAATGATGAAACTTGCTGTTTACTGCTTACCAAACGATGAAAATTATATTACACACATTTTGTCAAGCAATAATGATATGGATATGTATAATGATCGAGAAAAGTTTATAATTTTTAGAAATATTCTAGTTACAAAGCACACAGTAACTTTTTTCTACTCTACAAACTGCGTTGTTTCATTAGATTCCAAATAATCGACATATAAATATCATAATTTAAACAATTTATCAAAAAATATTCACTTACACAAAAATCTAATTAATAATCGGGTGGTGGTCTAGGGGATAAAACGTTTGGCTCCTGATCCAGGGGACTTGGGTTCGAGCCTGGATACGACCAGATTCCTTCTTTATAATAATGAGCTATTTTCTGCTAATCTTGAAGATTGTAAAATAAATTCTAATATCATTGATTTGAATCTTTAGTGTTAGTCTTTTTTTAAACAAATATAATGACTTTGGCAACACAAATAATAACATCTCGAATAATAATAAGTTTTCTCTTAAAAATATATTACATTATTTCTGGTTGCATGCGGATGGAAACAATTCTCCAATCACATGTGAGCTAATGCTTTTTATACTTAGGAACAATGATTGTACTATGATAATCTTCTTCTTTGCTAGCCTTCTTCCCTCCACTGCTGGATATAGGCCTCTTCCAATTTCTTCCACTTCTTCCACTTCTATCCTGCCCCCTTTGTATCCAAGATTTTCCAACCCTTTTGATAATATCATCGGTCCATCTCATCGGTGGCCTTCCGACACTTCGCCTATTTTCCCATGGTCTCCAACTGAGTATCCTGGGTGCCCATCTGTTGCCACCCTGTCTAGCCAAGTGTCCAGCCCATTGCCATTTCAATTTTGCCACTCGGTCCATGACGCCAGCAACTCTGGTGCGGCGTCTGATTTCTTCATTCCTTATGCGGTCACGCAAGCTCACACCAAGTATCTGTCTTTCCATGGACCTCTGTGTACACTTGAGTCTGTGGACACTTTCTGCTGTAAGAGTTGTCGTCTTTTGATAATATATATTATAGATTAAATTATTTTGGCCTGATGATCAATTGTAAAGATGGGTCAAATGTAATAGACCAATTGGGATCATATGACAGAACTCTATTGTATTATTTACTTATTTTTTTCAGCGCCATTCGAGTATGAGGTTGTTGCCATTACCGAAAATGAATCCGGGATTAAAAATTTGGGAGAGTTACGCGGTTCTAGGTTATGCCACCCCGGACATGGGTACGAGGCTGACTGGACTGACACCCTTGCTAATGTAAGCTATATATCAGTCTCAGCACAATTAAACACTCAATGTAATTTAATTTCAAATCTGTTAAAACATAATATGTAATAGATCTCAAATGTTATTACACAATTTTCTATCAAATTATCAGCTAGCCATTTTACGTTGTTATATTCCAAGTGACGATAGGGTATGTACTATATACGAGTATAAACATTTGATTACTACATTTTAATGTTGCGACTATCTTTCATTTTGCAGAAATGGGCCTATAAAAATAATTTTAGATTATCTCGTGTATTCATTTAGTATGGATCAGATATAATCCTGATTTATTTTTCATATTTCAGTTTTTGGAGGAGAAGGTAATACCTCGTCGCTGTGACCCGAGCATCTCCCTGTTTGAAAACAGACTGCGAGCCTCTTCAGAGTTCTTCAGCGGGGCATGTAAGGCTGGTCCCTGGGTGGCTGACAAAGCAAGGGACCGGGTATTGAGTGAGTACAATACATCAAAGGATATGTTCAATGTTGCTTGTACAATGTTATAAAACTCCCTAGTGTTGTTATTGTTGCGTACCAAATGTTTATTATGCTTTGATTATTACACCCTATTTGACAGTAGAGGTTGTGGAGAGTATACATTTCGCTGTTAAATCTAACTCGATACTCTTGTGGAATTGCAAGGTATAAGTTTGTTTTACATATTATTTTTATCTTTCAAAATAAATGAAAGATAGCTGAAATCATTGTATTCCTACTACCCTTCAGAACCACTAATAACTAATATAGATATTATTAATTTTTCTTTTATTTCCTTCTTTCTTATTTTAAATATGAAACAACATTGATTGACAAAAATATCATTATCTTTTGACATATAATGTATTGTATACGTCAACAGCTTATTTAATTTTTTTTATAAAATATGTTTTTGTGAACGATCCGTGTTTGAAGATAGTTTTATATTCCTTCAATAAGTTTAAATTTCTGTACATTAAATGGAATATAATTTTTTTTCGTAAGTCATTGTATGTTATATAACATGCAGATGACACTGTTCTTCTTGCAGATAGTGCTGAAGGTCTACAAAGACTACTGGATAATGTCAACTTCTCATGCACCACTCACACTCTAAAGATAAATAAAAAAATAAATAAAAATACATGATCATCAGCAAGATGCGAATATATCCAGTACCAACACTAAAAATTTAAAACGATACACTAGATCTAGTTAATAGATACAAATATCTAGGCTGTTGGCTGGATGATGAATAGGACCACAGTCAAGATTTAAGAATATGTACGTATAGAAATGGCTTGAAATAGCTTCTTCCAAATGGGACCGGTGCTATGCAACAGACCATCGAATCGCAAATGAGAATAGTTTGATGTTACGTTCTATCCGCCGTGTTCTATGGTATGGAAACATGAACCTTGACAAAAGCTATCACCAAAATGCTGAATGCCTTTGAATGTGAATATATCGTAGAATATTTAAAATATCATGGACAGAGAGAGTCACAAACCATAAAGAGCAGGAAACTGGAATACTTGGGGCACATTATGAAAAACGATAAATACCAAGTGCCACAACTGATTCTCCAAGGTAAAAGAACAGAAAACCAAGTGTCGGGAGTAGAAGAAAATCCAAACAACATCCCTGTTTAGAGCTGCTGTACCAAGGGTAGAAATAGCCATGATGCTGTACAACCTCTGATAGGATCAAGAAAAATAAGGATTAATAAAAAATGTTGTGTGAGTGTTGCTGCGTCAAAGCAATTAAGCAAGAACTCCCACTAGTTATATATCTAACATTAGAAGCACAGTTGTACTTGTTGTTGTACTAATGAATAAGATAAGATAATGTAAAAATATATGTGTAATTGATATAAATATGTACATGGTTGCAGAGTCTCTGTACCCGAGTCTGTGCTCCCTGTGCTACGACCCCGGCTCGTGTTCAACGCACGACAAGTACTGGGGCCGCCGCGGTCCGCTGCACTGCCTCTCCGAGGAGATTGGCGACATAGCCTGGGCCCGGCTGGATGACACCAAAATACATTTCGGGGTTGGCTTTTCATACATACAAAGCAATAAAAAGTAGATACAGCTCTATTAATATTTTCTGTTTTTGAATTTAACCGAGATGTTTATTCTCTCTATAGACCATGGCACACAATCATAATTTTGAATTAAGATATTGGGGGATAATTAGCACCTTTTAGAGAACATGTCAAATAACAGATTTTCCAGAAACCTCTAAAGCATCTGAAAAGTTTTTCTGAAACTTTTCAATTAGGTATTTCCAACCATTTGTTCCAAAGCATATGGATCAATTTCATAAATAGTTTGTAAGTAGTTAAAAAAATAGTAGTAATTGACTTGACGAGCATGATGACTTAATTTTTCAAAATTTGTTTTATTATAACATCTTTTTGATGATCTTTTATTTAAAAAAGATGCAAAATATAGACACCAAATTAAAAAAAAATCAACATTTGAATTCCATAATAAAATATTGTATTTTTTACGTTCCTTCTATAGCAAATACTTATAAAAAAACAGTGAATTGTTCATTTTTCATTATGTTTTTAATTGAAAAAAACATGCATTTTCTAGAAGGTTTATAAGCTTTTATGTGAGTGAGTGTCCTAGCAAGGCGGAACGTCTCTCCCAAATATGTGCTGCATTGTGATATTTTCATTGGATTTTTTCTGAACAAATGTTAATTAATTTTTTTTTCTGACATCATTAATTTGTGTCCTAAAATAATAAATGGTTATAATGCGTATGTATCGTCATTATTTAGGTTCTTACAGCAGCAACGTAAAGTGTGTTTGAGCAACGTAAAGCAACGCAAACGTTTAAATGATTTTGGAGTAGGAAGAATAAAACACTATTTGTATTGATAGAGCCATCTGATAATAAATGCTGAGTACTGAGTGCTCAGTTTAGACTCGGTCTCTGAGTGAGTGAGAAATATGGATATTTCTTGCATAACATCAATACTTGTTAGTTACATAGTCCTAAAGTTGTTCTTACAGTAAGTTCAAGGTTTTATCCTACTTGGATATGTTTTGAAAGTTATTTTTGAGTTTGACAACACATCTTCATCATCAATTGTTGGCCTACAAATTTTTTTGTTTGGTCTAGATGTTTTCTTTGTCTTTCACTTGGAAATCATCACTTTAAAAACATTCACTGATTTTTGAGATTGAGAATTGATATGTGTATTTTTTAAGCTTCTCGTCAATATAAATATATTTTGCAACTTCATCCAATAAAAAAGAATGTTTTTTTTAATTTGAATATTCTATATTACTGTTATTATTTTATAATATCCATGACCTAGCAAACCTGTTAAAAATATATTAAAAAAAAAATCATTGCATAAATATATAAAATGCGAAATGAATTATTTTCTGCAAAAGTATTTGATATATCTAAGGAATTATATGCGAACTGTGCACTCCGCCCCACCTTTACCCCGGTGACAAAATAAACAAACAACACTATCAATAATAATCCTTTGTCCAATTTGTATATTTTTGCGAATTTATCTGTCCCACCCGCTCATGATAAAGATAAGTAGCTCGCGTACGAAGACCAAATAAATGTAAATCCTTTTTGATACATTGTATAAAATACATGTCAATTTTCTTATTACAGATAACGGGAAAAATTGGCATCGCAGATCCTTCAAGGTACTCTTATCTGTGCAAGGACGGGACCAGACAGCCTTTGGTCAACAACACTTCACCATGTATTTGGATAGCCAAACCGTGGCCGGTGATTGCAGCCAAGAGGTTCGTTATATCAACAACACACCTTATAATACTTTAGAAGGGGCATAACTCTAGCCTCTTTATTCATATATATAAAGGCATATACATATACACTTTTTATTTATTTTTAAATCTTCCTTAGTTTATACAAATGATATATTTTTTAAATATAAATTATTTCTATTATTGATAGAAATAATTTAAGGAAACATTAGAGAGACATTAGGGAGAGTAATTAGACAGTTGAATATGAGCTTCCGACATTGATATTGTTTCATGTTTATGAAAGGGAAAATACTCCAAATATTGGAGAGTATTCAGTCTCCTTAGCGTCTTAATTGCTTTTTTGTTCCTAGGTCGATGCATTATTCCAGATCGACAATTTTAATGTATATAAATGTTATTGTCTATTTAGACAAATAAAGAATTGGAATATTAACAATTATTTTTTTTCAAAAACCCAGATGTCGTCAAAGATATAATATTGTGAATATGAGAGGAATACTTCTATTCTCTGCCAAAGTAATTCTAAAATCACACATGCCTCAGAATATTTTTGGATTATTGTGAATTTTGTTCTGATTATTGTTGTACGACATTAAACAAACAAACAAACCATGAAACTTAATGTATAATTTGGTTTTACTTCTGTGAATATTTCACAGAAGTAAATTTCACCGGTTGCAACAGTAGTTCATTATTTCTCTCAATATTATGTATTTGTTAAAATTATTCATGCCTTTTTATTCAGTTCCTCTTTGTTTGATGTTTATCCCCCTTCATTGCCATATCTCAGGTTGGTAAATTTATCTTTTATGGGTGAAGGGTTATTTATTCAGAATTTTGCAGGGGAGTAAAATCATGACTTCAAATAGTGTTTTTTTTTTTAGTATTTTATTTGTACTATTCTATAATCTATAACTAACTAACTAACCAACCATCATGCTGTTTCCCTGAAGGGGTAGGCAAAAACAATGGACTGCCACAATTTTCTTTCCTGATATATTTCTCTCGCTACCTCAACATTCATACATCGTGTCATGCACACGCGTCGATTTCTCCGACTTGTCGCGTTGCCGACATTCAAGCCATGTTGCAGTGACTGTCAAATCACAACAGAATAGAAACGCTTGTAGTTGAATATGACGAGTGTCTTAATATTGGTGGTAATTATGTGGAAAAGTAAATAAAACTGTGGTCTGTCATTTAAAAATAAAATTGTTACAAAAAGTAAACTTTTTTTTTCTTTCTAAATATCAAAACGATACTTAATTAAAAAACACGCCGCGTAGATATGGTGGTATAATGATGTCGACATAAATGTGGAGGAATTAAAAAGGTTTATCAGAATAGGGTAGTATGAAATGGAATGATGCTTTGTATTACAGTTGTTGTACTATTTATGTTAGTCAGAATTTTAAAAATCTCAATTTGTGCAGGAAATCTTCAGTGAGCGTGTCAGCATTGGCAAACCGCCTATCACACCGCAAGACAGATTCGTGGGAGTCGGCGTTGCTGAGCCTCATTGAGTTCTACCATGTGCATGTTTATGCGCTGCAACCACAGCTCACAGTGCAGGACTACCTGCAGACCGCTGTTGGCTTTCAATCCGCCAACAGTTTTGCTGAGTGCACTCCTCCTAGGTTGGTTTAGTTCATAGAATGTTGATACAAGTAAATTCTATAACTAAAAATAGTTCTCAATGCCATTACTACTATTCAAGCAGGTGCATAATACTCGTATACGTATAAGGTGACCGCCAATTAATTGTGGTAAAAAATGTAAAATGTCCGTAGCATTCTCTATTTTTGATGTTCTGGTGATGCCTTACTCTAGCCTTTTACAAGTAAAGAATTCCTAGAATATTTTTTCTTTGCCACAAGCTTTTGAAATGGTTCTATTGATGTTGAATTGAAGTTTGCTTATATTCTTCCTATTAGAGAAACAATGCCAGATTATCCTTTACATTATTTAAAGAAAACATATGTATTCTTTCAGATCTATTGTAATATGTACCAAAAGCATTGCGGAGCGCCACAAATGTGACTGGCTAGCAGAGACAGCTCGAGCCAATGGGTTGGAGCCACAGCTTCAGTGTGTATACCAAGCGATAGATGTTAATCAAGTCGGTCCACGTTCTCCCAACTCGGCGTGCTTCAATGACGTTAGAAATGGAATTGCTGAAGTCACCATCACTAATGCCGATTGGCTTGTTGAAGCTAAAAGGTAACCAAGCATTAGGCGTAAAAAAGTATTTTATTTAATTCAATGTATATAGTGTGTTTCAATTTTGTTGAATATGTTGAGAACATGGGATATGTTTTTAGTAATACAAGATTTTATATATCTATCTATTATAAATTTTTTATGAATTATTTGTATCTTTCAGAAATTACGATTTGCTGCCAATTCTGTATGAAACAACTCCTATAATGAACGACCTCCACATCATTGTTGCTGTCGTCAGGAAGGATTCTCCAATCAAGACTTTTGCGGACATGCGGGGAGCTCGGGCATGCTTCCCAAGGCACGATGGGGCAGCATGGCATTCGGTGATACACTACCTCAGCTCGCAGAAACTGTTGGCCAAGCCTGAGTGCCCCTTAGAGGACGAGGCGGCCGGATTCTTCGGAAGCTCATGTGTACCCGGTCTGCCCAAGGACCACCGACTGACAGAGCAATGCGGGTATGCGGAAGAGTACGTCGGGGAGGCAGGAGCTCTTAAGTGCCTCGTCAATAATAAGGCGGATGTGGCTTTTATAAGAATGGCTACTCTAAAAAATATAACAGGTAAATATTTTTTATTTAGTTGTGGTGTTAAAAAGTTAATATTTTACAAAAGAGAAAAGAATTAAACAAATTTTTTAGCCACATTCCTGCCACGGTTCCTCCACATTCACCCTCCAGCGAGTCATTATATAAAGGAAATCAAACTCAATGAAATCCAGTACATAATTTAACAGTATTAAAGTATTGGATATTTTCAGGGTTGTTTATCTCTACGTATTCACTATTGCATTTCCATGGCTTTGAATATGTACTGATTTATTTTTACCAATTTGCAGATGCCAGTTTTGAACCTTGGACCCATAAAGTGAAAACTGAAGATTTTCGAATGATTTGTCCAGAGAAAAACATGCAAAATTGCTTTATCTCATGGTCCACCATAGGACAGATCTACATTCGAAGCAACACCAGCGAAATGAGGCGGCAGGAAATCATCAATACATTCAAACAGCTGGACCAACTATTCGGAAAGAACTACAAATCTCAGACCAGCGCCTTCACTCTGTACGGTCCCTTTGACCATAAGAACAACATAATGTTTCAGGACAAAACTAAGTATATGAGGACATACATGGAACTGTTGGAAAATCGACTCCCATATAATTTCGAGGTTATGGTTCAGGAGTATAAATTTGATAAATGTGATATTCAAAACTCGGGTTGTGTTAATAATAATAGGAATACTGTAATTGTATGTGCAGTAAATCTCTTACTATATTTTTATTTAAAGTGTAGAACATTTTGATTCTCTTCTGTTCCTATGACTAGATTGTATTACAATAAAAAGTGCCTGTAAAATTTACTACTAAAAGTTTTTTTAATAAATTTTTAACGAAAACCTTTATTTTTATTATGTTAAATTTACTAACACCTATCACCATTATTATACAGTTTGCAATAATTATAATAGAAAGTAAAAAAAGTACGTGAAATAACTATGTTATTTTCTTTTTTGAAAATTTGTTGCAAGACTAATTAAAAAAATAAAAATAGAATCATCTGCAGGGTATCCTAAGAAGACTATTTTTATTTAATACTGACAATAATTCTGAAGAATACGGCTCCTGTTTGATATAATAAAATAAAAATATTAAACTCAAATTTTAAATATACTCCTTCCAATTGTTGACTTCTTGAAATAAGATGTCGCTTAGCATCAAAGTTTTCATAAATTGGAAAAATTTTAACATATCCATTTTTCACTTTACTTAACTCACTAACTAAAGAAAGAATTAACCAAATTATCAATATAACTTAGTTACAGTTATCATTTATTTATATTGGAATTATTAAATGATACGGGTAACAAAGTTATAATATTAAAAAATATGTAGGTATTATTGCTTCATTCACAATTCTTAATTTTATTTTATACCTAGTTTTAGATATAAATGTTTTAAGTGGTTTTGATACCCCCTATATCTCCCCGGGAGCCTTCAGAACATATGGAGTCGTACATTTTAATATTTAATTTAAAATAAACTATCTATAACTCTATACTTATAAGTAAAAATGGCTTATTTCTCTTCAGCTGTATTGATAAGTAGTTCCTTTTTACTAATACCCATTTGGGTTGGGCCACTATAAATATTATCATCGGCAGTTGCTTGGAGATCATAAATAAATGCTACCTACTTTGCATGTTTGTAAGTTTGTTTGGACTTGGTTGCCATGGCAATACCAGTCAATATTTTTTCTCTCATCACAGTGACACACATAAATAGTTTGGTATCCACGGAGTCATGTACTCGAGTGTGCTAAATTACTAAGTTCTCAATAAATGTGACTGTATACATTTTTTATTCAACAAATTTCAGAATTATTTAGTAAAAATTAAGTGTTTAAATTAAATTTGTAGACCTTGGCCTATGAAATTCATTTAAAATAGCTGTGAAGATACTAAACAAACAATGTCTGGGAGGCCAAAATATGTTTTTATAAATAATTCTAATGTTTAACTCTTAAAAATTATAATAAAACAAAAAAATAGTAAAAAGTGTTAAAAAAACATCTATAAAAAGTGATAAATAAATGATACGGGTAACAAAGTTATAAGATTAAAAAAATACATTTCAAATATATCTTAAAAAAAAACAAAAAAAACAATGGAGGCTCAAATAGAAAATAATGTTGATAAAACAAAAGAAACACCTAGGAATTCTAATAAACAAGTTCTATCCTCTAAAGCAACTGAAGTTCAAAAGAAAAGTTCCCAACTTGATCATAATTTGGATGCTAAAACATCAAACAAGTCTGTGAAGCTTAATGTCACGACAAGACCTTCTCTTGAAAATACTTTGAAAAGGAAAACTTCAACCGTTAGTACAAACAAGGGTAAAACCTCTATTCCTGATCCTGATAAAAGAAAAGGAAGAATTTCAACTAGCAGTTTGGTAAAAAGTGTCAAGTCCAATGAAGTGTCAGCCAGGAAAAAAGAAAGTGATATCCATCGGACAGTTCCTAATACTAGTATTCATTTAAATAAAGCAGTCTCTAAAATGAACAGTGCAAAAGCAGAAAAAAATATTGACAGGGTGGCTGAAAAAAAAATGCAATTGCAAGGAAAAATGAATACATCAAATGTAAATCTAAATAAAGTGAGCAGTTCGTTTGTAGTTTCTAAAACCTCCCGATTGGTCGATGATAAAAGCCCCCGATCCAAAGTACTAAAAAAGGGGGACAAATTCACGGCTAATGTGAAACAAAATGTGCTCACAAATGTAACAGTTAATTCACCCAAACCAAAAAGAAGACAAATCACACGGGAGAATTCGGATGATAATTCTTACAATGTATTTATGACACATACAAATGAATTTCCAATAAAAAATATTGATCATGGAAAACAGAACTCTACTTTCGAACCGAGAAATCAAATAAATGACACCGATACAATCCCATCCAAATCTAAACATCAAAGATTTCGTACAAGAACTTTAGAACCACAAGAAATAAAAATTGTCAAAAGTGACAATTTGAGTAATGACATAGAAATGAAGAAACTTTCCCAGTCTTTTGACACCAATCACATGCCATCAATTGGCAAACCTAAATCGTTTTTCATAGATCTCAATGAAAAAGATTCTCCAGCCAATCATGGACGCACCAAATCCACCAATAATCCAAAGAAATCATCTCCTGTAGAGTCTGAAAGTGAGTCTATCAACTACGAAGATGATTTTGATTCATATGAATCAGATTTTGAGTCGTTTAACTCATCATCACCCGACGAAATACATAGTGAGGCAGAGAAACATTCTGAGAATTTGGTAGTTGATGATGAAAACAGCAAATTAACACTCGATGGGAGAATTGAAGGAAATAAAAATGTTTCAACAAATGAAGAGGACGCTAATATAGATTCTGGAAATTTTGACCTGAAGGACATGAAATCAAGCAAACTTGATTTAAAATTGGGAAACATTGAAGAAACTGCTATTAAACTTAATGATTTTCCATACGCCTTCGAAAATATTAAAGCAAATGATTCAGTAAAACAAAACTCTTATACAGATGAAGGATTTGACGAAAATTCAGGCGGGTTCTCAAGCACTTCAAATTCTGGTATTTTGAAGTCAGATGTGAGTATCTATTCAGCTAAAAGGCCAAAGTTTACATCTAAAAAAAGTAAACTTAGGAAGTATTATCAGCAGCGGGCTCAAGACCTCTGTAGTCTGATTACTTTGGATGAAGTAAATTATTCACTGTGGGAGATTAACCCAGTGCCTTATGACGTGTTTATAAAAACATTTGGAAAATCTAATTTCATTCAAGGGTCCTCCCAAACCAACGATGATTATGTTGGTGAAGTAATTCAAACTGATTTCATATTTACAGATAACAAGTGGACACAAAATCCTGTAGCATATTCAAACTTTGATATTTGCCTGACCAGTGTGGAAAACAAACCAAAAAACCAAGAACTGTATTATGATCATAACACACTTAGTGACAGAACATACAATAGTAATATTATTCAAATAAAACCTATGGAGAACCCCATGGAAATATATTTCAAACAGAGATTAGGTTCCAACATAATTCCAAAAGAATTTAATAAAAATGTTGGTCAAAATGTTTTGTCAGATCACAAGGCATTCACTAAATACTTTAACTTCATTAGGAAGGTTGGAAAATTTGTGTTTGAATTTTTGGAAAGCAAAGGCTCGGGTATAAACAAAATCTATTCTAAGAAATCAGAGATCAAGATCAGCAAAAGTTATATTACACCCTTGAGCACTATTTCAGATGTGAAATATTTGAAACATCGAAACCCGACATTGATATCTTTCTCTAGCGATGCTTTGAATTGTTTCATCAGCGTTCACGATAAAATAAACTCAGATTCAAATACAACTCCTCTAAATGATTTTCTATCGACAAGAACACTCATATGTGTTTGGTACTATCAGAACATTATACCAGAAGAACCGGCAATGGTATTAGTGTCCGTGGGAGATGTTGGTTGCTGTCGTTTGTCTGGTGGGACAAGTGGATTAGTCGTGGCTGGCTTCCAAGATGGGTGAGATAATTCATTTAATTACTGTTAAGTAAACGCTTATTGAAAAAGCATCCTTGGATATAACAATGTCAATAATGTCCTTTATTAACCAAAGAAAAAAATTATATTGGCAAATAATTTTGTAAATGTCATTATAGATGTCTAAGTGTAATGAAATGGGAATATGTGCCAATAAGGGTATAAAATTTTAGTCTAAAAAGTAGTTTATTTTCAAAACTTGTGAGAATGAAATAAATACAATTTTTTAGACATAATATTTTCACATAATAAATATAGATAAGGAAGTATGGATGGTTGAACAGTCTTGGCAGAAGTTTGACCAGCCAGGTGAGCCCTTAACATTACTTACTGCCTTGGGGTTTCTTCTAATAATCGACATTCACATTTCTTAAGATATTGTCCATTCATCTATGTCCTGGTCTGAACATATTTGAAAATATATTTAAGATAATATCTAGGGCTCCTTAAGCGTGTCAGGCGTCTCATCTCCTGACTTAAACTGGAACTTCCGCAGCCACACAAATATGGGATCAATAGTTTCAAGAGTACTTTATTATTGAAATGTATTCATTATGCTAAATGGAAAATGTTTAATGGGTAATAAGGGAGGCTTTGCTAAAAAAATACTATTATTATTTATATTTGGAAACTCCTCATAAAACATTTCGCACATCTTGAAAGTTTGTATATTATTAACATCCGCCATAATTTTAGAACTATATCAGCGTGGGATTTAAAAGAAGATGACATTTGGCATAAGTTATCAAGAGAAGATATAGACACAGAAAGAATTTCTTTAGTAAAGCAAGAGGAACAAATAGTGGCCCACCCCAAGTGTCCTATTTTGAGATGCTGCTCATTCAACTCCTCCAATGTTGACTCCAAGTCCACTTCAAACCCTTGGGCGGGTCCTGTTGTGGACATCCTGTTATTCAAACCAGCCAAACCATCGGAAAATTATGGTTCACGTGAATTTATTCAAGAGCCGAGTATGTACGATCAGGTAAGCAATGTATTATTTATATAAATACATTATAGAGTTTCAAGTGTACAAGTTTATAATAAAGTTCTCTCTTTCCATGGAACTGGACAGAATATTAATTTTCAGTGGAGATGAGATCTCCCAGGTGAATGATTAAAAAAAAGCATTGTGTAAATACATATTATAAAACATCATTTTATCACAACAATTTCATAATTTAACCCTGATAGTTGGTTGGCATCCTTCCGAGGTGTAAAGAACTCAGCATATTTTATAATTAACATAAATAATATAATTTGTGACAAAATAATGTTTTGTAATATTTTTTCAAATATGAGTTCACACTACAAAGTGAAGGCGAATATACTTAAGAATATGTTGAATTCCAAATTTACACATAAAAGTGGGGGCGAAAGAAAAATGTAAATTTCAGTAAAAATTAATGTACGTACTTGTGTGTATATAAAAACATACAGTCAATTAATTGAACAAATCAAAATAAATAAGGAACATAACAAAATGGGGCCATACTTTCTCTCTACCCAGCAATTGGAACAAATATTATAATATGATTTTAAAAGAGTTTTTTTTCCTTTTGCAGTTATGTACTTTGCAAAAATTTGGTGTTCTCACAGTTTGGACCATCATTTACCAGACATCACAACATTCTGATTCACTGGACACCAAGGGAAATAACTTCATCGGTAACAATTGTACAACATATTGGTCAAAAGTCACTCTACACAAAAGTTTAGTTATCGACATGACATATTCAAGTGGGTTAAGCCGAGGAGTCAATGCATCTTCTGATATTCCATCACCAGACAAAGATGCCCCGTATCCTACTTTTCCTCTTACTGAGGTGCATAGAAGGAACTCAATTAAAAAATCTTTTAATCCAAATGATTTCAAAGCAGTTGAAATAAACAGTGCAGTTTCAAAATCTTCAAAAATGATTGGTGATAAAAGGAAGAAAATTTTAAGTGATCCAACATTAAGGAATCAGATATTTGGAGACATCGAGATGGAAGCTGACTCAGAATTCACAGATTCTAGTGTAATTCAGATCCATAATAGCGATTCTGTAACGAGTTCTGCTGGAAGTTCAACAGTGCTAGCTGGTTCCATTAGTTGGCAGATGGGTCTGATTTGTTCTGTGGTTAAGTATATCCAGGATCTCAATAAGGAAGGTCATTTTCTAGTCGCCTGTAGTGGAGGAAAGGTGCTCCATTACCTGCAGAGAGGTTACACCAGAGATCCAAGTATATTTTTCTGTAGTGGTAAGTTTTAAACCGAATGTACATTCAAGCTTACCCAATTTGAGATAAATTTGCATTTAAAGTATTAATTTGTATTGTGTTTTATAATTGTACAAGTATAAATTATGTGTATATGTCCAACAGTTGCATCGTGCATTTTTCTAGGTGGTTTATTAAAAATAATTATCTATTTCAAAAGTTCCTTTTTATGTTTTTGACATATAAATATGTACTTCCAAAACAAAAATAATTGAACTTTTAGTGTTCGTCAAATAAATGCTTAGATTTTCACAGTTGGTAGCAAGAATTTTTTATGATCTTGGGTATATCCGTGCATCTTATTATTATATTTCTCGACCAACATTCTGGAGATCTTTGCACTCTCCATCTTCAGATATACCCAAGATCACAAAAAACATATTACGTGTTGGTTTTTTAAAAGTATTGATGGAACATACTGGTGTGGATTTTCCGAGAATTTAGGATTAGAATTACAACATAGCTTTTTCTAGACAATTGTATGAGATCTAAGCATTCTGTTGTGAATTATCACCTTTAGAAGTTTTGCTTGTTTTCATTATTAAGATTATATATATGTACACTACTGGTTTGCAATTTTGAGTGACAACATCAATCTATGTGATAAAAATAATAGTACATGCGTGCGAATGAATAAAAATAATAGTATTTTCAAATTATGTTCTGCATATGCGCAATATGTTCAATTTATGTATGTGAAGTTTTATTTCTTATCATTCATGAATTATATTATACTATAAAATACAGAGTTTATTGTGACAAATGGAATGTCCATATAGATTTTTTAAGGGAGAATTAGATATGTTATTTGCAACAACTGGTGTTCTGTCATTGATAATTAGTGTATACTTATTTTATAGGAGTATTTTTTTTCAATGCCAGATTTGTTAGTAATATACTAGTAGTAATATTATAAGAGTAACACGTCGCGTTCTCCCACAATGTTGACCAGAAGACTGAGGGAGATGTTAGATGCCTAATTGACATTTGTTTTATGTATTAAAACTTTAAGGGATTGTCAATCTTATTATATTTGAAATTCTTGTCAATGTGCGATATTTGACTGTTATTGAATATCTTGGTAGAACTTCAGTATTTAGAATGACACTTGTAGAGCTATAATCAATCAATCCCAATATTTAATATGTTTAATTACTTGGATCGTTGGATATACTATTAAATGTTGTGATTTCAAAATTAATCAATAACAATTTTAGATAATGCCGCTTCAGTAAACGCTATTGAGGTGTGTCCACACAGACTGCTCTATTTCATGGTGAGCTGTGATGACTACAGCACATACCTATGCAGTTTGACCAGCAGAAGACCTCTGAAAACTTTCTTCAACCAATGTGGAATGAGCGAAATGATCACACCTCAAAACGAAGTTGATAAGTATCAAAAGGAAGAGATTATTGATATTCAGTGGTCGAAAATAAGACCATGTTTATTTTTCGCACTTAGCGGAAGAGGAAGACTGACTGTATGGGATCTGATGAAAAGCGATTTGGTGCCAATCATGATTGAGAATGTAGTCATTAAAAGTAGTTCAAGTCTTGACAGAGTTAAAAAGATGAGACTTGTAACCACCTGTGAAGGAAAAAATGATCACCCAAAAGAATTGTTGGTGAGAAATGTTTTTTTGTTTGTTTATTTAATATAAAAGTATTCAGTTATAAGCAATAAACAAATAAACAACAATGAATTACATCTAGACACCAGTAAATTTAGCTGGTTTGGTCACATTCAATGTGTGGATGATTAACAGTCAGCAACATGGGCGCCCGCAGAAAATTTTCTAGGGGGGGGGGGAAATATTTTTAGTAATGTTTTAATGTAATTTTAATTTACTGTAGCGTAATTGTATGGTGAACGAACGGACAGGACACTGTAGTAATGAAGGGCATACTGTAGCAACAAATTTTTTATTAACACAGTATATGTATATAACATTATTTGACTATTTTCAATCAATCCAGGGGGAGGCAAGTGCCCCCCTTGCCAACCCCTGCGAGCGCCCATGGTCAGCAAGGAATGGTAGGTCAACTGTCACATAGAGTAGAAGCAGATTTCTTCACCTTAGCTGAAGTGAACTGGAGAGCGACCGTTGAACAATCCTGTGGAGACGGTTCTTTCATGCAGCCAAAACCCACCTCGGATGTCGTGCCTGTGATGCTTAAGCTTTGACACTGAAATGAACAAATTTGTAGCTGTGGGTGGCTCGGTGTGTGCATGGAAAGGAATGTCATAGATCGAGTAGTAAACTGTTTATTACCGATACGACACATACCATACAAAACCACAAAAATAGATGTGACAGGCTAGCAGACGCTGAGGAAGAGAAGATGCGCACGCAGAACAGTGTGGACAGGAGGATGGGTTCCAAAGCAAGATATCAAATTTTGTCGAGGCTCCTCTCTCTAGACGTAATGCCCTTGAGATGAGCAATTCATAAAAATGGCGCTTTATAAATTATCCAATTTATTATTATTATTATTATAACAGTAAAGTTATCCCAGATCTGCACAAGCACAAATCATTATAATTCAATAGATCGGATAATAATAGTCATGTATTGTAAATATAATGATTAATGATTCTCGAAAACGTGTGAATTCATTATTTAATGACGATAGATGGCAGTACTATAATATATTGATATGTTTTAGAACAGTGCTCCCCAACCTTTTTATCGCCGCGGACCAGTCAACATTTGATAGTTTTTCTGTGGCCCGCTGAGAGGGGGAGGGGGGGAGACGCTTTGATTGTGTATATTTTAGATTGTTTTGATTTAATAATGTTCAATTTATTGTATTTAAACATGCCTTCAAAATAAAATACAGTTACACCAAAAAATGTATATAAAGTGATTTAAACAGTCCATTGTTTTGGCCGAAGCACTATGATACTTCAACATTATTATTGTTAAAATTTAAAACACTTATAATATAACAATTTCTTTTTATTTACTGAGAGTGTCGCGACAGCTGTTTCGCCAACCGATGTTGGCATCATCAGGTGTAACAATAAACTCGTAAGTTAATTGTAACACCTGATGATGTCAACATCGGTTAGTGAAACAGCTGTCGCGACACTCTCGGTAAATGAAATGAAATTTTGATATTATAACAGTGTTGTAAATTTTAACAGTAATGATGTGATTTAACATTTTAATACACCACAGTAAATTAAATGGAGATAATTTAATATTCCTTGGCCGGCCCGGTACCATTTGATCGAATTTTATCCATAAGCATAAAATTGGTCGATCTAGATAATTTTTCATAAATATTAAATTGTTTATTAAAGTTACTAGTAACGCGGAAGATATTGTAATTAATATTTTTTTTATTCTTTTAATATTTTATATATATTTTAATGAAAGAAGATAAACAAGTTTTCTGTGAAAGCAAATCTAAATGGATTTTTATTTAATTTCAATTATTAGAATGTTTTGTGTTTTTCAGATACTCATATCCGTGTCGGGAATAATAGAAATTCACACCCTACAGGAAGGGATCTACGCCAGCAACATCAGCAAAGAGAATGAGAAGCAGATACTCGAAAAATACTTTCAGTTGCTGTAGTGGAGGACTGAATACATCTTGCATAGTTGAACCGCAAATAAAAAAGAATAGATTTGCACACAATATTTTGTATGCATCCATTTCGACATTATGTATTTAAATTTACCGTTTCGTTAAACAATAAATCATTTTTGATGTGTTGTTTGATAATATATTATTTATCAACAAGTTGTATTTCGTATTGGAAATAAAACATTTTAAATGCTAAATAAACTGTTGAGTTTTTTTTTCTTGTTGAACATTTTTTACAATTTGCTTTTGGAAATACCAGCCAGGGAGGACATTTATTTAAAACCTTTTAAAGTGAAGATAAAATAAAACTAACTAACTAACCATCACGCCGTCTCCCCGAAGGAGTAGGCAGAAAGAATGGACTGCCACACTTTTCTTTCCTGACATATTTCTCTCGCTTCCTCAACATTCATACATCGTGTCATGCACGCACGTCGATTACTCCTCACATGGCCGACATTCAATATTTGATTTATTTGATCGTGCCACGTTTTCCTCGGTCTTCCTCTATTTCTGGTTCCATTTACATCATTAACATATAATTTTTTTACCATTATTTCTTCATTCTTCTTTCCATATGTCCAAACCATCTTAATGACCCTTTCATTATTTTGTTCATGACACCATCATTCGCACCGCATTCACTTCTTATATTTTCATTCGACACTCTATCATACACAATATTCACACATTTCTACTGCATTTATTCTATTTTCATCCTTCTTTTGCCAGTTCCATGCTTCGCTTCCATACATAAACGTCGGTAGAAGAACACCATTGTGCACTGCCATTGAAATGGAGATTTGTCAATATGCCTAGCGATCTGCTGCATTATACCATAATTGAACGTTTTATTTTTTTTACTAAAGCTTTTTCTGCATTATAAATCATAATTAATATGTGTTTTTAACCCGCCAAATGAGACAAAGGCAGGGGAAGTAAGAGTAAGAGGGATTCAAAGAACAAATATTCAACCAATAAAATAAAACAAAATCGTCACTTACTAAAAAGGTGCGGAGTTGTGTTTAAGGGTGGGGTTCATTTATTTTATTTATCCCCATCATGAGGAGGGTGGAGGGAGGGGGGGAAGTAACCGTAATAATTCGAACACAGGAACATGGGAATTATACGAAGAAAATTATTGTGTGCATTTTCAAAGAAAATTTTTTTGCAAAAAACAATGACAGGTCATAAGTCCTGTAAACACCTTGATCAACCATATTCTGTTTCCAATTTGCATCTTCGTCTCTATTGCGATACAATTGATTCTTGAATTGATAGCCCGCAATGAGTGAAATCCAGTTGTTCGTCTACAAGTATTTGTATACATTCAAAATGTTGTAAAAAATAAATTTATTATCAATTTCATCAGTTCTCTATTTTTCAATATTAAAATTACTATTTGGTTACATTTTCGTTATATTCATTCGTGCCTATATTCAGTAGATTGTATTTTTTCAAACGATCAAAATTAAACTACATTTATAACAATGAAAATCCCATTACATAGTAACTCATATTTTTTACAGTTAAGATGAGCGACGATTGGAGTAGGTACCATTTCTCTGAACTGCGGCCTGGGGATGCCATTGAAGTACGAACTTCGGCAACTGGAGACCGCCGCGCCAGTTGGAGTCTCTGGACAGGCCTATTGCGAGTGCGAGTATTGTTAGAATACTGCGATTACTGCCTGTGGTCGACTCCCGGTGCGTGTCTATGTCCCGGAAGGAGTTGACCGCGATATTGGGGCTGTTTTAAAAATTTAATTATCTTGATACAAAAAATCGTTTAACCAAAATCGTCGGTAAAACAATATTTATTTAAAAGCAAATTTATTTCAAGATGATAATTCCGTAAAAATAGTGTTCAAGAGTATGCCATTGCGCAGATAACGGAGAAATCAAAGTACCTCCATGAAATATTTTTCCGTGACGTAGATAATTATCCTACACACACAAACACAATGACATGTTTGGTTGCATGTATAGAGATTTTTTTGGAAGGGAACCTTTTAATGAAGGTCAAGAAACACCTTTTATTTTCCCCATTAATTTTAAAAGGAAAACCTACGAAGCATGCATCTTGCCTGTAATAACATATGGTTTGGAAACAATACCCCTGACCATAAATACTGTCCACAAATTGAAATGCGCGCAACGATCCATGGAGCGGCAAATGTTGGGCATAAGTCTGGGTGGTAGAATTATAAATACAGAAATCAGACGCCGAACAAAAGTCGCCGATATCATGGATCGGATCGCAAAATTGAAATGGCAATGGCAGGACACGTAGCCAGACAGCCAAGTTCAAGATGGACTTCCAAAGTCTTAAAGTGGAGGCCATGGGAAAACAAAAGGGGTGTCGGTCGGCCACAGAAGAGATGGGCTGACGATATTATTGTGGTCGCCGGGAAAAAATGGATTGAAGCGGCACAGGATAGAGAAAAATGGAGACAAATGGAAGAGGCCTACATCCAGCAGTGGAGGGAAGGCTAGAAAGAAGAAGAAACACCTAGTTCTTGATACATTATATCTATATGATGGTCGCAAGTCTCGGCATCTTGAGGCGAAAGCTTTCACCCAAAGTATGGAAATATTGCAGCATGCCTCAAAGTCTAGGTGGACCGACAGTCCGTACTCGGAGCCGTTTTCAAGGTCATCAACTCCTGCGAAAAAATCATCATCCGATGGGATTTATTCATATGATGGGATCACACGACCAGGACCCGGAGTGATTCATATGTATTCGCTAGTGTTTATGTTACACCCGTGGCTCCTTTCCACAAAGTCAATTGGCTTCTAGGAACACCGTAATCAATATGTTACGTACTTTCCACACTTTGCAAGCGGCATACTTCTTAATCAATACTTAAAAAATGAATAATTCCTTTATGTGTCGTATCAATGGGCCACTCGGTCAAATGTTATCAAAGTCTTGGTCAATCTTTGCCAGCTGGACCGCACTGCCGGACGCTCACACCAGATATCGATGCACGTCTACAATTATTTAATTATTTGAATTATTAAGAAGTATTACTTAAGCATGGATGCGTGTTGCCCAGGACCTGCAGACATGGAAGCAGATGGAGGAGGTCTACGTCCAGGAGTGTATGACAATGATGATTATTAAGTAGTGCCCAGTGGAATTCTACAATGATGATAAATTCTAACATCTCTGCGTGAGAACGATATAAACTGATATGATAATATGTTAACAGCATGCAATAAATAAATAATTTCTTCTTCTTCTTCTGATTGTAGCTCTTGCGATCTGTTTATGCAGGTTATCAACTTTCTTCCTGTGATGAAGACGACCAGCCTTCTCTCTATCCCTTTGGTGGTTATCCTGGTGGTCGATGGCCCTCTGGAGTCTCGTGCATCACGATATTAGGAATTCTTGGTGGATCCATTCTCTCGATGTGGTCCCTCCAGAATCGTCTTCTCTGTCTACTCCATCTCACCATGTCTTCAATTTCGCAGCGTTGGCGAATTTCTTCATTGGATATCCTATCTCTAAGGGTTCTCCCCAAAAGGGATCGAAATGTTCTCATTTCTGCTACTCTTAAGAGATGTTTGGTTCTGACAGTGTCTGCTCTTGCTTCGATTCCGTATGTCATTATGGGCCTGATGCATTTTATAAATTCTAACTTTGCTTTCCACTAGCATATGCTTATTGTCCCAGACAGTGTCCCTTAAACATCCGGAGACAACTGCAGCTTTATCAGTCTGTTTTTTAACTTCATTATACAGATCGCTGCAACTAGATATCTCCTCACCCAGATATCTGAATTTCATGACATGTTCTATGGGTTTATCGTCTACAACCAATTTGCATCTGAGAGGCTGTCTGGATATTGTTAGACATTTTGTTTTTGCGACGGATATCATCATATTATACCTCTCAGACACGAGATGGAACCTATAAAGCATTCTTTGTAGATCGTCTTCACTTTCTGCCAGTATTGTTGCATCGTCAGCATAGCATACCACATTAATGAGTTTTTCTCCCATCCTATATTTGAGGTTAAGAGATGCGACCTGCTCTATGATCTTGTCCATGATGAGGTTAAAAAGGAAAGGACTGAGACTGTCGCCCTGTCTTATTCCTGATATAGCAGGTATTTCCCTAGAGAGCTCCCCACCTGCTTTAATGATCATTTTGCCGTTTGTGTTGCCAGTTGTGTTTTATTGTTATTATAATATTATAGATGATGATATACCTCTTTCTAAAAGAATATTGACATTTTTTTTAGCAATACTCTATCAAACGCCTTAGTTAAGTCAATGAAACACATATAAACTGGTTTTTCACACGTATAAGGTGATTTCTCCTTGATCTGTCTTATAATGAATCCTGCATCAGTTTTAGATCTGTTTTTTTAATTCTTGCTGTTCTTCCCTGTTTACAATTGCGAGTTCAAGTCTCTTTTTTAGAACCCATTACTGTAAACAATTTTAGCACCAAACTTAGAAGTGAGATCCCTCTATAGTTCTCGGGGTGGTTTTTGCTTTCTTTCTTAAAAATAGGTATTGTAATACTCGTATTTGTGTGCCAATCTTGTGAGATTTTCGAATTCTTCAGAATTTTATTGAACAGTTTGTGTATTTCTGTGGTTAATTTATTTCCCGCATATTTTATCATCTCGTTTGATATATCATCTTTACCAGGGGCCTTGCGATTCTTCAGATTCTTTATTGCTGATGCTACTTCTAGTACTATCTTTATAGTTTCTTTTGATTTTTTAGCATCTTTCAGATCTTTCTTTGCGCTCCACAGAGATTGTGTTCCACTGGACGACCGAGGCTGCGATGGAAGGATGAAGTTGGGAGAGATGGGGCAAGATTGTTACGAGTGTCAGATTGGAGGGTCGAAGCGGAGGACAGGAGGAGTTGGAAGCGAAGAATACTGGCTAAGGCTCGATATGGGCTGTAGGGCCATCAAAGAAGAAGAAAAAGAGATCGTGTTCCATATTTTTAGTACGAGTATACATAATCCAAAAATCCTTCTATGTTCTATCAATTTCGCTGTTAACTACTATTGTAAGTATCTGCTGATGGATTACTTCTATAACTCAAGTAGCTATCCTTCTTCTCAAATGCCAGAACCTTTATTTCCTCGCAGAACCATGGGTTATTTTTGATTCCATGAATATTTACTTTTCTTTTGCCGAGAGCTTCAGAAGCTGCGTTGCATATGTTAGCCTTGAGTTTATTCCATGCACTGTCAACATCGTCATTTTCTATATCAATGGGAAACGAGATCAACATCTCATTAATTCTATTGTTATATAGGTACTGTGTGCTTTCATTTTCAAACAATTTTATGTTATATTTTTCTATAAATTTTGTTTTTTTACGGATTATTGGTTTGCAAATAAGTATCTTAGCTAGTATCAGATGATGGTCTGCGGATGTTAAAGGTGGCACGTCCAATATGTGTGTGGGATGGATTGTCCTGTTTGTTAAAATACAATCCATAATAGATTTATCTCCTCTTGTATTTATAAAAGTTGTTGCTGGAATGCTGGAATGTCACAATATGTTACAATGGAATATTACATTTGTTCCAAGATGTAATATTCCAGCATGCAATTCTAGTAGTTTCGAGTTTCCTAAATCGTTTAATAAAGATAATAAAGAATTTAAGTACGAGTATTAAAATTAGATTATATGAGATAATCCGTTTAATTTGGAACGCAATTGAAAAGTTATAAAATTACATTTTATGTATATTAGTTGGATGAAATTGTCGAGACAGATGTTTCTACAGCTAGTGTTTAGATCATCAGCCATCTAATGATGGCAACACTGGTTGCCGAATCAGCTGCCAGAACTATTTCATAGAATATTTTACGTTTATGTCATTATTCTCCGACTTCAGGGGACTTGTTGAGCACGCAGGTCATTCACAGGCCATTAGTATAAGACTAAATGGAGAGCATTAAGCTAGCTTTGATTAACGCAGAGGTCGAGCAGGGTTGCCTACTTAGAGAACCAAGGTCGATTTATGATTACAATGACGTCTTTTTCTTTAAAGTTTCAATACTAGGGATTGGTTTGCGACACAGTTCAATATATTTTGCTGATTCTTTTCTTGGATTGAATGTGTTTCCCGTTACTTTTCACATTCGTATACAAAAGGTTATTTGAACCCACTTACTGAATACAACATTTTACCTATTAATTATCATGACATGTGATAGGTAGCTTTTTTATTGTCATGTGAATTCTAAAAGACCAAACACAGTGTGTTTTTTTTCCACAATGTGATCGCCGGCAATCAAATTAGGATGTAATTTTTGGTTAATAAATTTGTAAAATTTGAATTATTTTCCTAACATTTATAAGGAGCACAATTTTTTGTAGATCTGACTTCTGTACCACCTGGTGTGGCGTTAGATATAGTCCTATTTAAGATAGACACACTTTGTCACACTCCGGACAAGGATATTCTGCCCTCACGGCTAGATCTCGTCTTCTCCATCTCTCCGGCCCCTGGCACGCAGTGACAACTGTTCTCCAATCCGCCCTATCTGTTGCCAACTGCTCCCAGTCCATTTGCCTGCCTCCACACTTCAATGCAATATGTAGGTTGTCCTTATACAGGTATGTCTTTCGCTGTCCACCGTGCTTTTTTTTCTCTTTTATTAGTTTGCCATATAAAACTTTTTTGGTGAGCCTGTTGTCGCTCATGCGCAGCACGTGACCAAACCAGCGCAAGAGAGCGTGAGCGAGCATTGCATCCATGTTGGAACAGTTGGATCTCCTTAGCACCTCGGAATTGGGGACTTTGTGGAACCAGTGCATCCTGTGTAGTAGTATGTAGCGAAGATGTTGTTGCAGACGTTTTTCCAGGGACTTGGTGTGGCGTCTATAACTGACCTGACTGAATGTCTCACATCCGCAGGTGAGGGTCGGAATGGTTACAGTTTTGTATTCTGGGTACCGATGGTACCGAGCAATCCTTCTCTCTCATATAAATTAATGTATCAGCATTTTGTTTTTTGCAAAGATTCACTCTTCTCCAAAATAAAGCTACGAGAATCATATTAATGAGAAGCAGACATGTCAGATGATGAAACAACTAAAAATGAGAGCATTAAAAAAAATCATGTTCAACGTCTTAATACTCATATACAGAATAGTTGAATATTAATAAGCATGAACATTACTATGAAACAAGAAAGAAATCTAAAATAAGGCTTCCATTAAAAAAAAACAAATCTCAGAATTCCTTTATGTACCTACAAGGCCCTTAAAATGCATGAAGATATTGCGGAGTAAGTCAGAAGTGAGCAGAACATGAACAATTTAAGAAAAGAAAATAAACACACATGTAACCAAAATGTAACATTTTATTGATATGTATGTAGATTATTATTTTTAACTGTTTAAACGTTTTTATTAGAACATGTGCTTATGTACATATGTACTATTTCAAGTAAATAAATAAGTAAAATTCACAACACTGCCCAAATAATTAAAATATGTGACTTGTTCGATGCTCTAACTATTAGCAGAAAAACTGGACGGTACGAGACTAGGAGGCATAGAGAGAATTTTTGTTTTCGATTCGTTGAATTCAAGCTCAACGTATATGTTCAAAATCTTTTGTAACTCCCCGCCATATTGCAGGCCAGTTATGTCTCTTGTTTTATATGAATTGAGACGGCTTACATAGTCCACGTTCATGTCTATATCGGACTCCAATACCTCTTGTTTTTTTTTTTTTTTTTCAACGATGGTAGGCAATGCCACCACAAAAGCGTATTTAATAGATTTAGTAAGTCCGTCAATTATGACTAACTAAGATGGTATTAATTATTACGAGATTTGACCAATATAATGAAATTTGTAAACTCTGCAATCTTGGCGTACTCTAGCCGAAGAAATTGTAAAATTTCAGTTCTAGTTTCAACAAGAGCTGTGTCCATGGGGATCCGGTAGCGACCCCGTTCTCGTCTGGAGGGCGAAGGGGCAATGACACGAATCGTGTAGACCGAGGGGTGAGCAAACGATCTACCTGTATTTTATCAGTTTGTTACCTTGCCTAACTCACACATCCCTCTTACTCGAGCAACCTGTGGAGCTGCAGGATATTTGATTAACATATACGAGTACACATTTTTATACTTATATGAGAGTTACATTTACTATTTTGTAATAATGTCTTCTTCACAGTTTTTTTAAAGTATTTTCCTCAACTCAGTTGTCTCTTCAACTCAACATATACGAGTATAACGCAGTTTAGGTCATCACACACCTGTTTCAGATGTTTCCATCGGGGGCGTGCTCCGTAATTTGTTCACTGAACCATCTCCTCCATATTATGTCATGCAGGAGATCCTCGTGACGCACTATATGGCCAATCCATCGGGATAGCCTTTCTGAAACGAATTGACAAGTTGCCTCCCCCTTTGATTCTGCTGAGAGCCTCGTTGTTCGTGACGTAGTTTGTTAAAACAATCATGAAATCGCATGTAGCACCAAATCTCAAAAATCCTAAAGTCTTTTTTAAAAATCTCTTTCGGTTAGACGTCACGTTTCACAGCCGTACATCATGTTTGTGTATGCTACAAATATAAATTTGGTTCGTCTCTAGGATCCAACCTCATCTGCCCCACACACTATTTATTGGTGACCATGACCACCACGAATCACAATACAATGCAACCATGCGACTTGTAAATATTATAATACTGTTACATATGAAATCGATGAAATTACGGTCGATCACTATTGAGAAATTTTTACAAATATGGCTACCCAGAACCGATTAAGTTAAAGTATTTCTCTTTTTCTTTTTTTATATACTTTGAATATACAACACTTATTATATAGAGTGACGCAAAAGTTGTCATCTGACGTTCTTTGGGTGTATTTTTTTTTATGAATGAAATATTTTAGTTCTGCTTTTGAATTGTGTTTATTTGATGTAATTTTTTTTTTTCCATTAAGTTAAAAAAATAATATCGGTCAAGTGGCCGCCGCCAGAATTGTAGACCATACGGGCCCGTTTTATGGCATTTTCCATCACTATTTCCAGAACTTCCGGCGATAGGTTCTCGCATTCTTGACGGATATTCTCTTTGAGGGCTTCAAAAGTCTGAGGCTTGTTGACATAGACTCGTGACTTCAAGAAACCCCACAAAAAGAAGTCTGGAATGGATAAATCGGGCAATCTTGCCGGCCACTACAAATCACCAAAACGAGGGATTAGGCGACCCGGAAATGCAGCCCTCAGAATATTGGTTATGGCTCATGCAGTATGCGCCGTTGTTCCACCCTGTTGGAACCACATGTTCTCCAATCCCATTCATCCAATTGAGGAAGGATTGATCCGTTGAGCATGGCTCTGTAGCGCTCGCCGTTCATTTAGCCCGCGACGTTGTCGAAAAAATAAGGCCCGATGACGCCTCCAGCGTAAACACCACACCATGCAGTAACTTTGAGCAGGTGTAAAGATTCTTCTTGGGTTATACGCAAATTTTTAGTGCCCCAGAAGCGAAAATTCTGCTTAGTCACATATCCACAGAGATGGAAATGGGCCTCGTCGCTCATGATGATTTTCGATAAAAAGTTATCTTTCTCGTGGTCAAGATTCAGGATAGCTTGAGCAGAGGTTACACGCGCTTGGCAGTCAAAGGCAGGTCAACAGCCGATGCACTGTCTGCACTTTGTAAGGGAACATCTTCAAGTCTCTCACCAAAATTCTCTGTAAAAACCACCGATTGATGCCCAACTGCGTGGCACGTCGTCTGATCGATACTTCGGGGTCCTCTGCAATATCTTCAGCTACAGCCGCAATATTCTCAGCAGAATGGATGCTCCGGGCCCAGCCAGACCTGGCAGCATCTCGTGTTGTTCTATACTCTTCTAGGTGAGCGGATAAATGCCGTAGTGTTTCCCCAGTTGATGTCGGACGACTGGGTAATCTGCGCCTAAATTCACAGAACTGACATTTGTCGATATTTAAAAAAAATATGGCATCTTTTGATAAGGGTGATGAATTTTGCGTCACCCTGTATAAGTGTTGTTTATACAAAGTATATTAAATAGTCCATTGTTTCGGCCGAAACACTACGATATTTTAACATTCTATAACTGTATATTCAAAATTTTTGTTTTATATCACAAATTGTATTTATTTTACTTTACGATAGCTGTTTCATCAACCAATGTTGACATCATCAGGTGTTATAAAAATATATATCAAATGTCGAATCTTTGTGTATTTGTGATACAATAAATAAATAAATACAATTTGTGATACAAAACAAAGTTTTTGAATTAACAGTTACAAAGTATATGCAATAAAGAAAAAGGGAAACAAAGCATCTACAACACAAAGTATGGCGAATATAGAAGAAAATTAAATTATTTTTATACAAGTTCCAGTTACAGCCACGACGCCTTAGCAACAGACGAAATAGCATTAGTAGTGCTTCCGAGAGAGGGTCAGCAACAACAGGCATGAGAATTTATTGAAATATAATTGATTTTTTATTTTTCACAACAGAAACTTGACTACAGGGGGAAGAAGAAGTAGAAGAAGAAGACATAATAATACATTTAGTTTAATTCACTTTATTTTATGGCTTTGACCGGTTTCGGCAGCTAATACTAAGCAGAAATCGGTATAAGCCATAAAGTCAAATGGAATTCAGCTAAATATGTATATAATAACTAACTAACTAACTAACCATCACCCCGTCTCTCCGAAGGGGTAGGCAGAAATAATGGACCGCCACACTTGAACCGACGCGGCACTCCGTCCTTCTCTTCTATGTATATAATATAATATAAATAAAGTAATTTTTTAATAAGTAAAAATATTTTCATCAAACATATGACATATAATATTTAGATAATAAGAAATAACATACCTTAGAAGGATCCCAAATATGTAGATGTTAGTGAGGCAGTACTCTTTCCAGAAGTGGTAATATATTGTATAGGAATATTGGGTCTAAATATATTCACGTGAACAATATTTTTCAAGCATGAAGTGTAACAAGAGTAAACTGAGAAGTCGTCTTATTGGTGAGAACCTGGAATGGTGCCAACAATTAAGAATTATTCCTAGGGGATGCAAGAACACTGTTCGTATTAAGTGTTTGTCAGCCATTGTCATGATTTCAAATTTGTGGATTCCTTAATTACAAATTATTTTTTATCAATGGACAAAAACTTAATTAAATATGAAATCATGTTTTATTCAGTGTACCTGTAATTTAATGAAGTATTGAAATTATATTGAAGGTTGAGGTATTACTTTTGTAAAACTGCATTATTAAATTATAACTTGGTTTTACTTAGATTTAATTTAAAAACTAACTAGCTAACCATCACGCCGTCTCCCCGAAGGGGTAGGCAGAAATAATGGAGTGCCACAATTTAACCGATGCGGTATTCCATCTCCCGATGAGATAAATATATGAAGTTAATTAAGGAGGAAATTAATATTAAAGGATGCTGACAATTAGCATTGTACACTTTTCACAGTTATTGTGTATTTCTGAGGGAATAGGCAGAGAGAATGGTCCATCAGACTCCTCTATCCATATGATCATATCTTGATGTCTTAACATTAATATGTCGTGAGACACACCAACACCGAACACACCCGTCCTTTAATAATACATTATTTTCATTGATATATGCTTTCCTTCATTTTGTTAATATTAAAAAATTCAACCATTATTACTTCATAAGTTTTGAAAGTATGATTTTATTAAACTTGATTAAAAATTTTATTTATGTAAATTATATAAATTGTGACAAAATTGTTTTGCCTTGCGATGGCATTCTAGATTTTAGATTTCTCAAAGCCCTCGCTTTGAGAAATTGCTCCCCGAAAGTACTGGAGAACTCTGAGAAATGCCTCCTTCTCTCAGATAGTGAGCGACGACCTCATGTCGGCAAATCGTCACCCGAGAGTAAGAAGGTTCCAACTGACAAAAGTAAAAAGCTGAGAAAAATGAAGTCAAAGTTTTGGTGGATTCGGGTGTGTATCTTGGAACAAAAGGGTTTTATTCCAATTTCCAGAAATTCTTGTACCGAGAAACGTGTAAATTTTGTCTGGCAATAGTTGGAATAATAAAGTTCTAAGTTTAAATGAATCCTTCTTCAGTTAATCGTGTGTTTTGAATGATCAGATGAAACTTGATTCTTTTCGTAACATCAAAATGACGATAGTTTTACACGTTTTATTTATTTGTACGTATAAATAAGGTTAGTAAGAACCCTTTTCAAGAAAAAAAGCCAAATGTAAAATTTTGTTAGTTGGAACCCTCTTACTCTCAGGTGACGAAATATAGATAGGGACCGAGCGTTGGCCGGAATAAGCTGACCACCAACTTTCGCCTTACCAGGCGTCTGTTGTTTAGGGCACCCTCTTGTCCTGGAGGAGTAAATAATCTCCAAAGGCGGAAGAACCTTCGTGCTCAACGGCATAGGATGTGGAAAGAAACGGGAAACTACCACATTAAAGGCCCAAGTGGCATCCCAAGAACTAAATAGTCGAATAAAATAGTCCCCCGTTCGGATCTCCGGTGGGGGACTGCTCGAGATGCTAGAAACACAAAGTTAATAGTGAAACCAAAGCCAAATGCAAAGAACCAAATAGCGAGATGGGCAACGTGGAATGTCCGCACATTGAATAATCTGAAAGCCGAAATGCAAAACGTAAATTTGAATGCTCTAGGTATAGCAGAGATGAGATGGCCCAATTGTGGAGATTTCTGGAGTGGCGACTACAGAATCATCCACACAGGATGCATAAAGGATAAACCCGGTCAAGGAGGAGTAGGTGTTGTGCTGTGCAAGGAGTGGGGAAGACGGGTTAAGGGATACGTGCAATATAGCGGAAGAATTATTCTATTCAAAATAGAAACTAAGCCCGTAACCACTGAAATTATCTATATATATACACCAACATCTAGCCATAGTGACGAAGAGGTGGAGGAGGTATACAGTGCGCTGGATAAACTTATATTAGAGATAAAGGCAGGTGAAAATCTGATTCTCCTAGGAGATTGGAATGCTGTTGTAGGAGAAGGACGTGAACGAGGAACTTGCGTTGGACCCTTTGGGTAAGGTGCAAGAAATGACAGAGGAAACAGATTGACCGAATTCTGCGAAAAACACAAATTAGTGATAACAACCACTTGTTTTCAACACCACCCAAGACAGCGATACACCTGGAAATCCCCTGGAGACCGACAAAGACTCCAAATAGATTATATAATAGTTAGACAAAGATTTAAAAACCCAATAAAAGACTGCAGAAGTTATTCCGGTCCAGATATAGATAGTGACCATAATATGACCAAAAGTCTCCTAAAACTGAAAAAATTAAAAAAGAGAAAAAACTTCAAATGGGATACAAAAGTATTAAAGATAAAAGAGGTCAGTGACAGTTTTAGGGAAAAGACGCAAGAGTGCAATCTAATGAAAGAGGAGAACGTGAATGCGACCTGGAAAGAGATAATGATGAAGGTTAAAACTACGGCAGAGGAAACTATAGGCAAGGAAAGACCCCAAGCAAGGAAGGAATGGATAACCAATGAAATTCTAAGTATGATAAAGGATAGAAGAGAACTCAAAAATGATAAAAGAGCTGAATCACAAAAGACAAAGTGCTAAGAAATAAAATAAATAGAGAGTCAAGAATAGCCCAAGAAACTTACTATCAGAATAAATACGATGAGATAAATGACGACCCCAAGAGAAGAAATGTAGAAAGAGCTCACGCTGCGGTGAAGGACTTCTTTGGGATGAGAATTGGAAAGGGTAATGCAGTAGAAGGAGAAGACGGCAAAATAGAGAGAGATGGAAAAGATATCTCGAAATGCTGTACAATGGAAAGGGAAATATTGACAGCGAAACATTGATAGAAAGAGAAAATGGTGTAGACGCGGATGATTTGGGAGTTCCAATCATTAGAGAAGAGTTTGACCTTGAACTGAAAAACCTCAAAAACGGGAAAGCACCCGGAATCAATGGCGTTCCGGCCGAATTAATTAAGTCAGCAGGAAAAGGAACCACAGATGCCCTGTTTAAAATGATACAGACAATGTATAATACTGGGAAGATACCAGAGGACTTCGAGAAATGCCTAATTGCCACACTACCAAAGAAGGCAGGTACGACAAAATGCGAGCAACACAGAACTCTTAGCCTAATATTCCATGCCTCAAAAATATTGAATCATATCATTCTAAAAAGAATTGAACCAAAAGTAGAGAGCATCCTTTCCAGAGACCAGTATGGCTTCAGAAGAGGTGTAGGAACCAGAGAAGCAATATTGTCATTACGAATACTACTAGAAAATATAATAAAAATAAACCAAAACACATTCATCGCATTCATAGACCTGGAGAAGGCTTTCGACAAAGTAGAATGGAAAAGACTCTTCGAGATTTTGAAGAGAATTGATATCAAGTACAGAGATAGACGAATAATCCAGGCACTATACAAGAATGAGGTCGCTATAATCAAATGTGACGAGGGTACAAAGGAAGCCAGTATAAGACAGGGGGTAAGACAGGGATGCTCTCTGTCACCTGCTCTTTTTAACGTTTATATACAGAATGCGATTGACGACTTGAGAGAGAGAGAATGAGTCGCAGAGGAAGTGTAAGGATACACGGGCAAAAGGTAGACATGATAAGATTTGCTGACGATATTGCTATGGTGAGGAGGAACTGCAGGAGGCCTTAGCAACTTTGCAAGGGATTCTTCAAGATAGCTACAACATGAAGATAAATAAAGACAAAACAAAGCTGCTGACTGTAGGCCGAACGCAACATCAGATGAGAGTAGTGATGTCAGGAGTTCCACTAAAGAACACCAAGGAGTTTGTCTACCTCGGGAGCAAAATAACATAGGACGGTCGGTCTAAGAGCTAGGTCGACAGCCGTATACATCAGGCTAGGCTTGCATTTAATAAAAGGTCGAAAATAATATAGACCTAAAACTGAGAATACTCCTCATCAAGACCTATGTATGGAGTATTTTGATGTACGGCTGCGAGACATGGTGCCTATCCGAAAGAGATAAGAGGAGACTGGAGGCTTTTGAGATGTGGTCCTATAGAAGACTATTTAGAATTTCCTGGAGGGACCACATCACGAATGAGGAAGTTCTTCAAGGAATCGAAGGAGGAAGGCACCTGCTCAGGACCTTGTCTGAAAGGCGTGCAAGATGGATTGGCCATGTAATACGTCAAGCAGGTCTCTTGCATGCCATAATGGAGGGTATGACCGAGGGGACAAATTCTAGGGGACGCCCACGCCGAGAGTACCTGGAGGACCTGTTGGTGGACGTGCGCTGCTCATCATATGCAGATTTCAAAAGAGCCCCACAAGACAGGGAAGAATGGAAGAGAAGAATATAAGAAATTGCTGCAAACCAATCCCAGGATTGAAACTTTCTAACTATAATATAATTTAAAATTAAACCACTAAACAATCGTGTCTGCTATTATAAATTACTAAAATTATAATAAAGGTTTGTTAAATAAATAAAAAGATTTGGCTCTCAATTTTTTTAATCGTTGTAATGTACGTACTTGGCTCTTTGGCTAATAAGTTTGCCGACCCATTTCCTGGCATACCCAAGAGAAATGCCGTTGAATACAGCTAAGGATATACTCTGTACTCTCTCAGGTAGAGGGTTCTGGAGAATTTATCTTGAACCCTCTCCAACATTAGAGAATACTGAATTTAATAGAAACCGCCTCAAACCTGCTGAAGGCATCGAGAGCCCAACATCATTGTAAATATCCGAGAACCATGATAAAAGCTCTCCCACCGTTTGAGATTTTGCATTTTAGTAAAGTGGCATGTTAGTAAAGTCAACTTGCTGCAACAAAGAACTCAAGAAGCTGGGTAAGGGGATGTTTCACAAATTATATAATAGTTTGTACTGATTTATGACGAATTATTTCCTTTGTTGCAATTTTAAAATGGACATATCATGCGATAAAAATTTCTTCACAATATACCCATCACATCTTATATTAAAAAAATAAACTAACTACCATTACACCGTTTCCCTGGAGGCGTAGGCAGAGAAGATAGACCGCGGGAGCGAAACCTGTTGGTGTTTATAACGAATGGTAGGATTATAAAACAAAATGTTTATTTGTTTACATGTATTTACGACAGCTGTTTTGTCAACCTATGTGTACATCATTAGGTGTTTCAATATTTTTTTCAACTGTTAAAATTATTTTTTGTGATTTTTCGAACCTTTATGCGTATTTGTTCCAATGTCAATTTGAATAGTTTCTTAGATATCATTTAAAAGTTCGTATAACAATCCATTTACCTGTATTTTTAATTTTAATAGTGTCCTTCTTTCATTAATAATCTAAATACTTATCTGTTTTCTTAGTAGTGATCACGGTCTTAACTCGTCTTAGGCTTAATTTTTACCGTTACTTTGTAAAATAGTCCTAGACAAATAAATAAAAATAAATTTCTTAATAAAAATATCCCTTGATTACACAAAATTCAAAATGAAATCTGAAACAATCAATAAACTAGGTAACCAATTACGTGATATTACGTAAAGTATTCTATAGTCCACGCAAACATAGACGGAACGTTTGCGTGGATTTTTATTATGGAAGTATATTAGATCAGTCAAATACGTTTTTCATTCTGGTTCATTTTGGCGATATTAATGTATCTAAAACAAAAGTTTTTTTAATTTTAGACATTTTATTAAAGTAAACAAGTAGAAAAAATCGTTTATCCTCATATTTAATACTGTTTTACAACAATATATTTATTATTGGGACTCTCATATATATTGCCAACTTATTCTACGAAATACTTATTCAATCGATGGGCCGGACCGTTTCGGTAAGAAAGAGAAAGAGACATGCGTGAGGCTACACGCCGAGGGGTGTGGGACGGGAGTGATAAAAAGGTTGTATCTTTATAATAGAGCCAGTCGAACGAAGGCGCAGGAGGAAGCAGGTAATTTATGGAATAAAAAAGGAGATTGAAATCGTATAAATTTGATCGTGATAAGAAATTAAAATCAGTGAAAGTGATTCAATTGTATTAATTGGTGGAGAGATTTACCTTCATTTACCTATAAACCCTTTTATTATTGCGTCAAGCCCGTCGGGATAAAATAAGTATATAATATTTGTGTTTACAAAACTCCTGCAATGTAAGTTTGATGTTTTAACATATAACATATTATATATATTACTATAAAGATGAGTTGGTTGTGGTTGATGAAATAAAACGGTTTTATTCAATTATATGACTTATACGGCAATAGTTGTTTATATAAAAAGCAAGTACACGAAACATTCAAATTAATCATAACAGAACTATTTTTAGGTTGTGTTATTTTCAAGTTTTTATTAAACTAACTAACTAACTAACCATCACGCCGTCTCCCCGAAAGAGTAGGCAGAAAGAATGGACTGTCACACTTTTACTGATGCGGCACTCCATCCTTCTCTTTTCGCCCCGCGGGAGACGCGGTGTGATGGGTTGCGAACCTCATCGCCACCGATAGGCATCTCCCGCCCACACTTCGATCGTCCAACACTCACAAAATAAATCTAAAACAAATAATATGCAATGATATAAAATAAAATAACAAAATAAAAATAATTTAACACAAAATGTTCTTTTTAGATAGTGCACATATTGTCTATTTAATTTATGTTCCACGTATCCACGTTTTTTTTAATTTAGCACATAATGAAATAATAACACTTAATGTTTTTTTTTCGATGTTGCACATTTTGACATGGACAATCCGGACTTTTGTGTTTATTTAATTTATGTTTATTTAATTAAAGTTTTAATTATTATTATTTAATCAAGATATCACAATAAGCTGGTATTCTATAATAATTACGTTCAATAGACCTTTTTTATCTATCACACACAAAGAATATATTTGAGTATTTGGGTTCAAGTAAATATATATATTTTTTTTTTATTATTAATAACTTGGATAAAAAAAAAACATACCGAGGTAGCCAAATCCTATAACAAAGAGATTGGAAAAGTAAAAGCGCACGAGATATAAGATTAGACTACATACCTACCTATAATGTGCGCCATACCTGTTATTCACACAACAACATGTGCTAATTCCAGGAAACCAATACCAGGAACAAGAAATCGCTGTAATCTCTAATTCCAAAAAGCATGAATGTTAACATCTTATAAACACTCTCACCGAGTACTGCGGGAGAGTTTTGGACTTACATCTCTCATTAAAGGTTATGAATTTTGGTTGAGTTAACATTGCGGCCTTCGTAGCCGAACGCGCTAAAAGGTTTTGATTTGTTTTTCTATGACACGTTATCACTTCCCACATCTCCTGTCTTATTCATATAAACATATTTTTGTTTTCTTTGGTTTCTTAAGGTAATCCGTTTTTGTATACACGTTTATAGGCAAATTTGTCCGATCAATACAGATTCAAGTCGTCAGAATTTGTTGTAATTACTTGCATAGTTTAGCTCGGGATTTAATTCTACCGCACCTACGTCACAATCATGATATTGGACAGTTACACAAATGTCAACTTTCATGTGGCATATCAGGTCTTTCCAACGTTGATAATCACTTTTGTAAAGGCCTCTCTGGAATAACTCCTCCACATTCCCTATTCCAGTCAAAACGTTTGTCTTCGGCCAGGACCATATCATTCCTCATTTTCCGCATTAATATGAGCTGAAGGATCTCGTGCTTGTCTTCACGCACGATGTGACCCAGATAGGAACACTAACGGACCGACAATTCCCTCTTGTCAATTAAATACAATTGGTTAAGCAGATTGCCTATGCAACAGGTGCTCCGAGAGTGTCGATCGCTTTTCAGAGATAATGAAAGACTTGTAACCAGGTTGATATGTGAGTACGAAGAATATTAATGTGCCAAGAAGAGAGAAATGTGGGCTGTTACAAAAACATTAAAAAATGGCCCCTCCCCCAACAGATCCGCCAAGCGCAATGAACCTACTTCAAGATCTTCCACGGTCTTCTTCGGCGCGGAATACTTTAGAAGGTTTCGTCAATTAAAGGGCGGGTCGAGCAAAGAGATTTGAAAATTCAATAAAAGTTTGAAATCGTTAATTTAAAGAGAAACAAAAATTACCCTCGGGTAGATTATAATGTTATTACGATTGACATCTAAACTTTTAAAAATAAATTACTCATGCTGCACTAAGATAAACAGAGTTAGTTTTCTATTGATGAAGCCGGTCAAAAAAATATGTAGAGGTAGAAACTAAAAATACATTTATATTACAGAGTGCTTTTTTATAAAGTGAATATTGTATCACTTACGCACCTCGAAAATACTTAGGTATGAACAATTTGTAAATAAATACATTTTCTTAAATTTACATTTGCAAAAAGAAACGCTCATTGTGACCCAAGTTGACTAAGTTTTCTAACTTATGCGACGGTATAAATGTAATTATGAAATGAAGCCTGCAGTTCACCCCTCTGGCGCACCTCTGTTGTCGCCGTAGGTACGCCCACACTAATACGAGCCTAGCAACAGCCTCAGCTCCCGGGCGTCGCCGAAGCTACGTATAAAATTTATTTTCAATTATTCACATATTCACATCTTCTATCTGGTGCGGAGTGATTACATTTGTCTTGCCTGAATGTCGGTTTTCAGGATAATATTTTCATTGCTTGAGGTTAGGTATCATTCAATCAATCAGAGTTAGTTGAATATAGTTTTTCGCATATATTAGAGAACCGCTCTTAAGCATACTTTTGTTGGTAATCGCACTATTACAGCTTAATTCAATCCACTTCCACCGCTAAAGTGAATCGTTTTTATTCAATTTATTTTAATATGGCAAAATGTATAATAATATACATTTTGCCATTTTAAAATAAATTGAAAGAATACGAAAGATAAAGAAAGAAAAACTCTTGAAAATATGAGTTGATACTTTACAATTTATAAAGTATATTTCAACCATAGGAACAATTACTTACGCTTTTGCAGAATATGATGGAGATTTTGCAGAAAAAAAGTAAAGAAGAGAAAATTAATCAGCTAATGACGTTGCCCATTACGGAGATCAAATTAAAAAGTATTATATCACACCCTACGAAACCAAGAACATTCAAATAATTAATATTTTATGTACGCCATCACTTTGGCATAACTGTAACCAAAAACCGGTAGAGAAAAAAAACGACGAATCAAATTTTAACACGTGAATAAAAAAATGTTCAAGAAATACGTTTGAAAGAAACGTTTTAATATGGATAGGTCAGTATAAAGTTGCGTAAAAAGCGAATACGTTTGAGCATGAATTGAATAGTTGAGATCTCTTTGATAAATGGCAGCTCATTCACTCGGTCAACCACCTTTGGTTCTGTGATTAAGACAATCAAGACAAATGAATGGTATTATTTAGTCAGGCCAGAGTTGATACGAGGGGGAGATTAAAATGCGTCAAACTCATCGCGCTTGTACAGACAGACATCACATCGAGCAGCCCAGACGTCTCCCCCTCCCTTCCGGCCCAACAGGTGGTTGTGTGCACTCTGAAGTTCCAGATTTGTTGTAAGGCAAGGCATAGCATATACACTCGTATGTAGTATAATGCTTAATGCTTGAGGGGTGCTTTGTTAATCATATTTACTTATCATGAATGTCAATAGAAAGGGACCGCTAGGATTATGCAATTTAATTACTTCATTTGATAAAATATAGTTTTTTAGTTGGATTATTAGTTGGATTTATTTTTAAGAATTACCTAATTTTCAAAATCACGAGTTGTATAATCTCAAATGATAATTTTATTTCTTATAAATATATCATCACTCAAGTGGTGTTGATTTTAAATAGAAAAAAATAACCCAATATCTTGTAAATATTAGGTGGACCAGGAATTAAACCATTATTTTGAAACTTGAACCAGTTTGTGTCCTATACGGTAGAGGTAACACGTGTATTAGATATTATTCGTATCGAGCTATTTGCTGGATTTATTTTTCGTGCATATTTTTTTTCTTAACCTGAAAATATCTCAGCCCGAAATCGACGACGAACATCTGCGTCACTGCATGCTACTTTATTTCGACGACGGTTTAAATGCAACGAAGGCTACTTAAATTATTAACAGAATTTTCGTAGATGTTCTTAAAGTCAATGGATGTCAATCCTGATTTCGAAAATTCAAATTGGGTGATAGGAGGCTAATAGACCTTCTTAGAAGTGGACGACGATCGAATTTTGATGAAGAAAAATTAAAATCTTTAGTTAATTCCGATCCATTTCAAACCATTGAAGAATTAAGCCAGAAACTCGGATCTTTCTGGTCTATAGTGCAGTTTTATTTAAACCGATTGGGAAAGTGCATTAGATGATTATTTGGATGCCGTCCGAGTTATCCACCGCTAACAAAAAGCGCGCGTAAACATATGCAGTTCTTTAGTATCACGACAAAGAACCCACCATTTTGAGCATAACTTATAGTAAGGGACAAAAAATGGATAACTTATGATAATGTAAGGCGAAAGAAACGATGGCTTTCAGAAAATCTAGCCCCCAATCCAACAGCAAAGCCACAAAACACTAAAAATAGTTGTTTTGTGCTAATGGTGGGAAATAATATCGTCAGAAGTTTTTTGTCGGCAATTGGAGAGACCCGATCAGAAGCTAAAAGAAAAATTGCCTAAATTTAGTCAACCAAAGTGGAGCAGCAAAAATGACTCTTGAAAAATCTAAGACCTAATGTGGGAGGTTATAAAACACTTATTTTTAAAACCACATTATTTTTAAGTAAGGACCGCCAACCGGTTTCACTTTGTAACGAGCTCCATCTGAGCTATACACAAACTAAACATTAAATACACAAGTTAAGGTGGAGTCAGGGGAAGGAAGCCAAAATAGAAGAAGTAACGGAAAAGTTGGATAAACATAATTAAATATTAATTGTAGTGGAGGGAGGGGAAGGGATAAGAACCCGTAACCTATGTTGTCTCAACAGTAATGGCTTTTCGGAATATGGGAAGAGATTATTAATAATGATGGCCGTTATATTTTGTAACTTTAGAAAATAACAAAATAAATTTGACACTGCTAAATAATGGGTTAATTCCTGGTCCACTTAATATAATTTGTCATATGTTACGATTTTATGTGTCATATTTCCTTATGATATTCAATAATTTTTCTAACCTTTATTTGGTAAAAAAATATATATGTTAACTTTCTAATATACAGCACACAATATAAGTTGCTCGTATACTTTTAATAAATCTCACAAAAGAAAAGATATCATAAACGATACATAAGGTACAAAATCTGTGAAACTTGAAATGCTGCTTAGTGATACTCAAGTTACCTCCGGTGTGCCTCAAGTCTGTTTCTCGTATACTCGTACATCGACCCGCTGCGCTGTGAAGACTTGTAACTGGAGAGGAAACAACTTATTTGCAGACGACACCGTACTCCAGTTTGAGGCAAACACCTGGGAAGAAGCATTCAGGAAGGCTCAAAACTAAAAGACTCAAAACTGTGAAATACTGTCTGGACAATAATCTTTTGACTTTAAATAAAAACAAAACGATTTACTTAACTTCAACTATTGACTATAGACAACCATTAGGGAAAAATAATTTCATTATACATAAATGTAATAATAATAACCGCAAATACCTGCTGCTGACTTAAGTTACTTTTAGCAAATATTATACTTAGGAATCTATTTAAACGATCTTTTTAGGTGGACACACCTTTATTGTAACCATATCGTTACCCCTCTGACCAACTATACGATGAATTTCAAGTACCGGGCATAATTCAACTATATATAAGAAATTTAGTCGGGCAATATCACAAGAACACCGACAGACACATAAAAGGACAACGAACGTACAACACACTCAACAAACATAACCATTCTGTACGAAAAACTAAAACTTCTCATGCACAAAGACATTTCTACTATCTTGGACCCAAACTAATATAACATCATTAACAAAACTATAAACGACACGCAAAAAATGACAATGCACAATTATAAAAAACATGTTACTCCGTAGACATTAAGGGTGGCTTGAATGTAGTATACTATTTAGAATCAAGTGATTAGTTTTAAATAGTGTTATAATATATTATATAAGACAATTAATTTTAAGTTATACACTTTAAGATATGTTTTGTTCCCCTTGTTCATTAATTGTTCTCTAAATTTGTAATTTACATATTGAACGCCTCCTTAGAACGGGTTACCCCAGTTGGGAGGTATTAAAACCTTGCACTTGGAAAAAAATAAATAAATAAAAATTCTATATCTTCTCTTTACTGAGAACCCGTCAGAAACGCATGGCTAGTGAGTGCTTGTCTCAATACATTCATTCTAGAGAGCTAAATCTTGTGAATAATCCAAAATATTTTTGGAATTATGTTAAAAGTAAGCGTAAGAATAATAATTCCCATCCTAAGACAAGGTGTGCTGGTGGAAGTATTTCAATAAAGCATTTGCGGTGGCAATAATATCTGCAATTAATTTTAAATTACTTTCAATACTGCGAGTCCTCTATCATCAATACTATCGCTGGCTGCCCCACTGACAGACTACACTCACCAGATACTTATCAGCCGGGTGGGTGCCGTATCAAAGGTGCTGGAAGCGATAGAATACCACCAATATACCTATCCAACTGTGCTAAATCGCTCTATGAATCCCTTTTCATTATTTTCACTTATTCTCTGTCTGAAAGTTACTTTCCAGATAAATGGAAAAAAACTTTATTACTCCAGTTTACAAATCAGGATCCAAAAACTACATTAAAAACTATCGCCCTATCTCCATTCTATCTGCCATAACCAAGATCTTCGAACGATTATTTATGACAATTTATATTTTTCTCTTAACTGTATTCTGAGCGAACAACTATGTACATGGTTGTCTCTGTAATAAATCGGTCCTATCAAATCTGATACCGTTCACTGATTATGCCATATCGAACACGCACCGCGGACTCCAGACTGATGTCTTATAAACTGACTATGCCAAAGCTTTTGATAGAGTAAACCATAATGTATTTTTGGATAAATTAAGATAAGATGGATAAACTCCTATATCAAAAAATCGAAGGCAAGCTGTGGTGAATGGTGGCTTCAAATCAGACTTCGTGGAAACTCCTTCGGGGGTTCCCCAGGGCTCCTATCCGGGCCTTCTCTCCTTTATCCTTTATATCCACGATATTGGCAACTGTTTTCTCCATTCCAAGCATCTCCCTTTTGCTGATGGTATGAAGGTCTTCTTGAAGGTTTCTGACACTTCTAACTGCCTTAAACTCCAATCAGATCTTGACAGACTCTCTCATTACTGTATACTAAATAAATTATCCATTAACGCGGACAATGGTCCAAAGCTTTCACTGACTTGTAATATGAACCTTCACAAACATGTAAACTCCATCAATGGTTCTATAATTTATTTATTTATTTATTTTGTTGTTGACGGAATTAATTCCAATACATTATTCATAATACAGATAAGTTACTTAAATCTAGGAACATTTTAAAACAGTAACAGTAAACAATTAGCCTAGGACAAGTTAAGAGGATGATCTGGAAGAGAGTAAAGAAGAAAGTTTCATAGATATGTATACCAGAGATGAGCAACAAGAACACGACTGCAATTAGCTAACGACATATTTGATTATATTGTGGAAGGATTACAAGGTACAAGCAGTCTCAGTGACAAACAAATAGTAAAATCTGAATCTGGTTTAGACAATTTAAGGGTTTGATGGAGGTCGATATTTTTTAAGTTTAGACAAAAAAGAATTTAGATTTAATCCAAAAAAATCTAAGTCTTGACAACAGTTTACAAGTCTAGTCATTCTAGGTATAGGTGCATTATATCCGTAGTTTGTTTTATGGAGATTTTCGTGAAAAAGTTTAATTTGCCTTAGATTCCGGGTGGGTACATTGAATTTTATATTTTCGAGAAGACAGGGTGCATCAAAGTATGAGTTTATTATTTAAAAAAAGGAGATTAAATCATTTTTATTTCTGCGATCAACAAATGGTGAAATATTTAGTAGCTTTTCCAAGTCAGAATAGGAGTAATCTTCTCTGTCAAGTCTGAGCATTCGACCAATTTTCCTTAGAAAACGATGTTGTACAGACTCAATATTAGAAATGTGAATTTCATAGTATGGGGACCAGACTACTGAAGCATATTCCAAGTGTGGGCAAACTAGGGCACAATAGAGTGATTTGAGGGTGGAAATGTTTTTGAAGTCGGATGAGATTCTATTGATAAAGCCCAGAAGTTTATATGATTTGTTGACAGATAGCTCAATATGTGTGGTAAAAGATAATTTAGAGTCGAGTGTGATTCCTAGGTCACGTATGGTAGTTTCATTTGATAACTGTATATTGTCAATGTTATAAGGGTAATCTATTGGATTATGTTTTCGAAAAAATCGCATAACTTTACATTTATCAGTATTCAATTTTAGGTCATTTCGTACACACCATTCACTAAATGATATTAAGTCAGCTTGAAGAAGAAGACAATCTTCTGAAGTATTTATGACTTTGAGAATTTTGTTGTCATCAGCAAATAACCAGAACGATGAGTTATTAATTGACATGTGTATATCATTAATAAATAAGTTAAATAGTAAGGGAGCAAGGTGGGCTCCTTGTGGTACACCCGAAGTCACGTCTATAGGATTTGATAGATAATTATTGATTCGTACTATTTGTTTCCTATTATTGAGGTAAGATTTAATAAGTGAGAGAAATGGGTCACTTATACCCAGCGCATATAACTTGGAGAGAAGAAAATGGTGATTTACTTTATCAAAAGCTTTGGAAAAGTCAGTGTAAATCACATCAAGTTGTTTATTTTGTTCGAGACCTTTAACGAGATAATCAGTAAAAGAAAGAAGATTTGTTGTGGTAGATTTTTTTGATCTAAAGCCATGTTGTTGATCGATAAGTATGTGATTGAAGAGTGGTGTTATTTTGGACGTTATAATGGATTCAAATAATTTAGGGATATGAGACAAAATTGATATTGGTCGATAATTTTTTATATCAGCTTTGTCTCCAGTTTTGAAAATGGGTTGAATGTAAGACAGTTTCCATTTTTCAGGAAATGTTCCGGACGTAAGTGAAGAATTAAATAGTGTACAGAGAGGTTTATATAAAGTAGTTTTACATTTCTTGAGAACTATTTCAGGAATCAAGTCCGGTCCCGAGCAAGATTTTCCCTTTAGTGACTTTAATGCGATAAGGACATCTGAGGGTTGTATCTGTAGGAGGTTTAAGTCTACCGTTTTATTATAGTTTAGTACAAGGTTATTGGTGTTTGAATTGGAGGAATACACAGAAGAGAAATGAGATGCAAGAAGGTTAGATATATCTTGACCATTGGATGCTATGATATCATCAAGAAACATATTTGATGGTAGATTGTTATCGGTTCTTTTTTCAGCAACGAAGTGCCAAAACTTTTTGGGATTGGAGTTTAATACTCTTTCTGTTTCCTCAATATAGGAGTTGTGACATAACACGGATTCAATATTACATGCGATGAGAGAATTGTTTATAATAAGTTAAGCGACCAGTAGATTTGTACAACTTATGTACTTTCTTTTTCTCAATTATTAATGTTTTAAGTTTTGGGCTAAACCATTTTGGAAATTTAGGTGGATAGAAGATTCTAGTAGGTATAAAATTTTCGATAGCTTGGGTGAGGACAGAGTTTAAGTTTGAAAGACTTTCGTTTATATCATCTGTTTGGAAGTGGGAATTCCAATCTACTTGTTCCAGGAATTCATTCATTTCGAAATAATTACCGTCTGTATAATTTTTATAAGTAGTGTTTTTCGGGATAAGAATTTCAGTTTTTGTTGATATTTGAAAGATGAAAAAAAGGGGTGGATGATATTTATCAATTGGTACAAGTGTTTCGTCAGCTTCGTGAACTTGAATTGAGGGCATATTACTAAAGATTAGGTCAAGATATGATCGAAAAGCATTTTGAATAAAATTCAATTGGAACATATTCATATATGCAAAGAAATTAGATATTTGGGATGCTTGGGTTGATTGATGACCGAATATTGTGGCACCTTTGTCGTCATTTGACCAAGATATATTGGGGAGATTAAAGTCACCGCATATGACCGAGGAGTCGTGTTTTTTACGCAGTGCTCTATCTAAAACTTGTGTGTAAGATTGATAAACAGCTAATGAGGAAGATGGGGGTATGTACACACAACCGGCGACGAGTTTTTTCGAACCGACTGAGATACTTAGAATTATTTGTTCGTAATCCCTATTGTGCATCTCTAGTATGAGGGATGGGTATATATTTTTTACACATATCATGACACCGCCTCCCCTAGAGTCGTTGGCTCTATCACAACGGTAGATATTGTAGCCAAATAACCCCAATTCCGATGAAGAGACGCTGCTTTTTAACCATGTTTCTGTCAGGAATATTATGTCATATTGAGTAAGTAGTATATTTTCTTGCAAGGTACTGATTTTAGTGTTAAGGCCTCTGACATTTTGATAATAGGCATTAAAGCAGGTCTCTCCATCAGGACTAATAGATTTCAGCAAAAAAAAATAATTTTCGAGAGCTCACGCTTTTCTGCAGCTTGTCTCGCGGGACATTCAGGAGAGCCAGTGACATGAGATGCTATTTTTTTGAAAAAAGAACATGTAGCACATTGAGGGGTAGTGTCTTTCTTGGAACATGTATCACGGTTATGGCCAAGCTGAGCACAGTGGTGGCAAGTGGGTTGGTCAGCTGTGCAGTTCTTGACGTGATGTCCATACAGGTGGCACTTAGTACACTTTAAATTGTCGATCCAATCACGGATCTTATAATATCCGATTCAGATCACGTGAGAGATCTTGAAGTCACAATTGACTCGAAACTCACATTCATTAGTCAGATCGATGACATAGTGGACAAATTTCTCAGAAGAGTTTTCCATTTGAACGAAAGAAATTTCAAAAAAATGATCGGAGCAACCTTTCGGCGTGGATGAGACCACGATGTTGCATGATATTATAATGTATTTTTAAAATTTTAATTTTATTTCCACTATTATTATTATGTTTAACTCTCATTTTGTCTTAGTTTAACTTCAATTTCGTTTTTTACTGTTAACCATTATTTTATTTTTGTGGCCTTACTTTATTTTTTCTATGTGTTTTATTCCCCAAATATATGTTACCGATATCGCTGTATGTTACCCTTAATAAATAAATGTATTATTGTGTCTGTATCCGGAAATGAACGTGTACATTGACACCATACAACGGAGAGTGCTATACCTATCAAATCATATGTATACTCCGCTACTACACATACACCTAAGTGTCGGTCTGCCTCGCGTCAGTGACATTTGAAACGTTTTTCTGTATTTAAACTCACGAACTTACTAACCATCACGGAGTCTCTACAGAGGGGTAGGCAGAAATAATGGATCGCCAAACTGTTCTGTCCTGACACACTTTTCTCGATTATTCTACATTATTTCGAAATATCTAAATATTTTTGAAAAGTTACTTTTTTACAGAGAAGAGCAAATGACAGTTTGTAACATAAATTTGGAGCAGGTGAGTGAATTTGTGTATTTAGGTAGCATGTTCACAGCGGATGGCCGAACGGATAGTGATGCCGAAAGAAGGGATGGTGCGGGTAACAAAGTGAATGGAGCTTTAATATCAATGAAAGCGAAAACGGCCGTTCACAATGGAGTTCTGGTCCCAACACTAATGTATGGAAGCATGGAACTGGCAGAAGAAGGATAAGAGCAGAATAAATGCGGTAGAGATGAGGTCCCTTAGACGTATGTGTGGTAGAAAGATATACGAAAGAATCTCAAATGCTGATATTAGAAAGGAATGTTGAGCGGAAGAAGGTATTATGAACAAAATTATGAAAGGATCTCAGCGTTGGTTCTGACATATGGAGCGCATGGATGGAGAAAGAATGGTTAAGAAAGTATACGTTAATGATGTAAATGGAGTACGGAGTCGAGGCAGATCGAGGAAAACATGGCATGACCAAATTAATCAAATTTTAGAGGTTGGTCATATTAGATGTTGGAAGAATCGAAGTGCGTATATGACTCGCTGTATGAATGTGGAGGAAGCTAGAGAGGTGTGCCAGGATAGAGTAGTGTGGCGGTCCGATGGTCCTCTTTGTATAGCCACTAACCAATATTAATTTCTCTGACTCTAATGAATGTGTGAGGCTTAGAAACTAAGGAGAAAAATATAATATGAAGGGAATATGCCGTCAAATTTCAGTGGAAGTCTAGAGCTCAGGATAGGGTCGGCTGGAGAAACGAGAAATATCATTCGCATTATTCTTATTGTTTTCATGGATGCGTCTTCTTCTTCTCCTCTTAGACCTTTGGTCTGTTCCTGTAGTTAAGGCTGGCGTCTCTTGAGGAGTCGACTCCCAGCTGTCTTCCAATAATATCTTCCACTTTGTAGACTTCGTGGATAGGTTGTGTTCCTTACCCTATCTCAAGGAGTCCTTCCTGCTATTGTCCTCAGCGTCAGCATTTCAGCCACCCGCTCTGGTCTCAATGCCATATGTCTGTATATTTCAGTTATTTGATATAATTAGTAAAACTGTGTCAATTGAAAGAAACGAAGAAAACGAAACCTACCTCAAGAATGTGGCGCACCGCTCTGCCTGCGGATATACGAGTATGTCACGGGCGCTAGATGCATGCTGCACTGTATACGGGTATCGAGCGGGTTCCATTAATTCTCGCAAGGAGCGCTGTTGCAGTTCCAATGCCCGTGTGTATGTGCAGAGTCGCATTCGGTTAAGTGGCGGCCCATACGGCAGCAACCACCTGTGCTGGTCACTCGGGTTCAGAGTCGGTTAAGTAAAATTGCTTAGTAACTGCGGTATACACAAAACATTCGCCATCAAAAGAGTGCTTCGTAGTTGTCAACGTAAATAGTGGGATAATATGCTTTCAAAGTGTGTATACTTATTTATTATGATGTCCACATATCTTTCTTAGTAAATGTGTGTAATGAGCGGAATTGTATTACAGTCTAATTCAATTACTAGTGTGGTTTACGTTTCTACCAACAAAATATTAATAGTGAACTATAGAAAAGTGAATTAATGCAATACGAATGACGCAGTTTAATCGTATTCTCAATGTAGGTCAGTTACGTCACGCGTGCGCAGTAAGTTTTACGGGTATCGTTGAACTCCATAGAAGCTTTTAAGGTTGTGTTCTAAATAACTTTATTGTTTTTACTCATCGGTTTTAAGGGTTCAATTTGATAAAAGTGCCGTGTGTACCCTTTGCTCACCTAGCACTTTTATTCTCAGGTTCGCTTGCCTTTGTCATTTCTTTTGATCTGAATTTAAAATTTTTGCTAAATGTTATGCAAGTATTAGCCTATCAATCAATTGATACGGGCCTCAAGGGGATGTTGTGAGACCGTTTTGCCCTCATTTCGTATAAATACGTGTTTACGTGTTCTTTGTGAGTAAAAGTGTTATCTTATCGTCTCTGTGTGACAACAGTGCTATACCACAGAAATGATCTAGTGACGATTTGGTGATATCAGTGTCGTTGATTTTCGGAATGGTTTGCCCAAAGATTTTGCCTGGTAAGTGCACAGACGTGCCTTATACTATTTGTGCAGGGCTGTACCTGATGTCTTCTTTGACTTCTGATCCTAGTAAGATGAGCACCAATATAGTCACTTATTATGGATTTAAAAAAATTGAATTTAGAAATCCAGCGTGTTACCAGGACCTCAGCTCCTGTTTCGGCGTTCCTTTCGGCGTTTCGATGTTTCTTGTCGGAATTGCTTCTGGCCAAGAAGTTTATCTATCTATCATTGTGATATAATTTTCTTGAGACGTGGGTAAGGGTCCGATAATAACGATGTGGATATGTTAGAATCTGACGGAAAATCCGCAGTGGTGAGTTAGAATGTCCGTTAACCTCTCTTTGTCAATGTATGCATTGTTTTGCCCATGCTTTGACATCTCTGTTTATCACATTTCAAAAGTGTATTTGGGTCATCAATACTATCCCACGAAGTCTCAAGTTACATACAACGGTTAATGCTTGCGAGTTTTCTGTGGCAATTGTTGTAAGTATTGCGATATCTTAAAAACCTTTTTTTTCTTAATTTTCAGCATTTTCAATCCTTTGTCGTTGTATTTAATAAGTGAAATGATTCCAGTACTGTTTTACTACCTTGTATATTGCAAGAAGTTCACTTCTCGACGTCTTTCATATAAGTAAAGTAAGTACGTTGAGAAGATATATACTCTTGACTTTACAGAGTGTCTTGTTTTCCTCGAACCATCTCTTATGCGTTCCTGGTATTTTACTTGTTCTCAAATAGATGTAGTAAACTGTAAATGTGTTTGTAATGTCTTTTGAGAGAGATTAACTGATTTGATTTGATATATTATATTATTCTCGGAATCGGATATCAGTGAGGTATCGTCATTTTATTTACTAATTAACCGCCACAGCGTTTCCCCGAAGATGTAGGCAGAATGAATGCACAGCCACACTATTCTTTCCTAACATACTTCTCACGATTCCTCAACATACAATTCATTTAAAAATTCAGTATTTGATTTATTTGATCGGCCACTTTATCCTCGGTCTTCCCCTATATATAGTTCCATTTACATCGTTAACATATACTTTTTACCATTATTTTTTTCCATGTGTCTAAACCATCTTAATGCTCCTTTCATTATTTTGTACATAACACTTTTATTCGCACTTTATTTATTTAACGGACAATCATCACTCACGGATTCTCTCGATATATTATAAACCACGTGTAGTTGGGTAAGCCCAGGGGCTGTTGCTTGGTCGATAGGTTTCTAATTTGATCGTCTTAAAATAAACTTTTTTCGCGGCCTTAAAATTCTTCTGTTGTTTCAATGTGGTGGCACACGTGGTTTTTGACGTTGTGTTGAAGTTATCGGGTTTCGTAAATTCTGAGAACTCGTTATCGTTTGGGAATGTCTGATATTTGCATGTAGAAAATCGGCACCGTGTATTGGTGTTTTGACGTCGGCGATGACGAAGGTTTAGCGGCATAATCTGCTTGAACGGAGGTTAACTGTCAACCTCTTAAGACATTATATATCGTTATTTCCGTGCCGTTCTTCGGTACCTGGTTCCATCAGATGCTGGATGTCTTCTCTTTCACCGTAGGCCTAGAAGATTTGTAAACTTGTAATTACATCCCTTTATTCTTTTCAACAACCAACCGGTTTGGCTCCCGCCGGAGCTTCGTCAGAGTTACAAAATACACTGTAATTCGTACGAAAATTAATTCGATGTTATTTTTTATTAAATAATAATTCATTGCAAGGTGAAACGAGTAAATTTGGAAAACTTTTCTCATATTTTCTTCATATAATACACCTATGACACCATAGAATTTCGAAATAAAAGTGCTGGAGCAGTGTGTGTTACCTGTGATGACCTATAGATGCGAGATATGGACGTTAACTAAAGAAGCAATGCACAAAATTAAAGTTACACAACGGGCTATGGAAAGATCCATGTTTGGTATTTCGCTTAGAGACCATATACCCGACGCGACGTGGAGATTAGAAGACGCACCAGGGTCACCAACATAGGAGTACGCATTGCAAGGATGAAATAGCAATGGGCTGGGTATGTGTGCCGACGGGATGATGGGAGATGGAGCCAAAGAATTACTGAATGGAGGCCAAGGTTGGGCCGAAGAAGTTTCGGGAAACAGCTTACCAGGTGGAGCGAAGATATTGTGCGGAGAGTGCGAAGGGCCTGTAGAACACTGGCGAGAGACCGAGAGAGGCTTACGTTTAGCAGTGGATGGAGATAAGCTGACGAAGAGATATAGTTGGTTCATCCCCCTGCTTACGCAGAGAGAGGGGGTTAAACTATCAGGGAAATAGCGGGTTGTGTAATATAGCTATATTTTTTATATTGCATTAATGACTCTATTTACTAAATAATTTGTTTTTATTTATCCATAATAAACCATTTTATAGGGAGTTATATTTTATTTTAATATTATTTTAAAAATATATCGAAATCTCTTCATAGAAACAAATGGCATCACCATTATTCTACATTTCCATAAAAATATTATTACCAAATAAAATAGTCTATTCAATAAAAACACGCCGTATGCTACCGCAATACATAAATTCTGGAATATAAATAATGGTAACATATCAGCCTTCCATCAATTCGAAAATCATCGCTAGAGTAAATACGAACTCCGGCTTATTTCTGTTTTTCTTTTTTATACCCTTTGTATATAAACACTTAAAAATTGAAAAACGAACTTCGGGATTATTATATTTTGCGGAACGCGAAAGAATATTATTCTTTATCGATGTTTGCAAAAAAATTGTCGAAGATTTATTATGTCAAAATAACGATTAAATTAAAATATGTTGACGATATACGAACGGGCGGTTTTAAAAACTTTTTTCTCTTTTAAAAAAAATATAACCTCTAGATTTTTATGTAAAAACACAAATTGATTAAAAAAACATTACAATTGTTGAAATGCCCATATTAATTCAACGATTGTCCAAAATATTACATGATAATAAAAAAAAAGTTTATATGTATGCATTAATTCGTGCGTTTTTTTAAAAATTAAGGCTTTATTGTGAAAAAACGGTTATACATTCAATGTTCAAAGTATTGTACATGGAAAGCTACGACATTTGCCCATCTTTCTGGCAGTTTGTGGATTCTATCCCAAAAGAATTTCTCCGGCTTGGCGGCCAAGAACGAATCGAACCAATTTTTGATACCATGTTCTGAAGTGAAGCGTATTCCGGTGAGGGCATTCATTGATCTGAACAAGTAGTAATCAGAAGGGGCCATGTCTGGGCTATAAGGCGGGTGAAGTAGAACTTCCCACCCACTGTTTTCCAAATAGTTTTTAACCGGTCTTGCAACATGTGGCCGAGCGTTGTCATGATGGAAAATTATGGATTCGTGTCTAGTCGCATATTCTGGGCGTTTTTCCGCGATCTCTCTCTTCAAACGAATCAATTGTGTTTGGTAGAGGTCCTTTTTGATCGTCTGACCCGATTTCAACAGCTCATAATACAACACACCCCTGTGATCCCACCAAATACAGAGCATTACCTTGGCGCCATGGATATTCGGCTTTGCCGTGGATGTTTATGGTTGGCCGGGCTTCGCATACGATTTCTTGCGCTTGTGGTTATCGTAATGAATCCATTTTTCATCACCAGTGACAATCCGATGCAAAAATGACTTCTTTTTGTGGCGTTCAAGCAACATTTCCGACATGCAGAATCGGCGTTCGACGTCTCTTGGCTTCAATTCATACGGCACCCAATTTCCAAGCTTTTGGATGAATCCCTATGCTTTTAAACGCCTGAAAATGGTTGTTTGATCAACTCTTAATGATTTTGCATGTTCTTCTTGCGTTTGGCACGCGTCTTCATCGAGCAATGCCTCCAATTCTTCATCTTCAAACTTTTTAGCTGTCCGGGTCGTTCTTCGTCTTCGAAGTCGAAATTGCCACTTTTAAACCGTGCAAACCACTTCTGGCACGTTCGATCAGCTAGAACATGGTCACCATAAACCTCCACTAAAATACGATGACTTTCGGTAGCTCTTTTCTTCATGTTAAAGTAATGAAGAAGAACTCCCCGCAAAAACACTTTTCTGGCACAAAGTTCGACATTTTCAACTGAATATAAAAAAAATGTTTTTTACGCTTTAACCAAATGACATATACTGAAAAAGACGCACAATGACAGTAGCTTTTAAATGAAAATAGTCACGGATGAACACGACGCGAAATAATACTAGTAACGTCCTCACTTAGGAAACCGCACGAATTAATGCATACTCCTTATATACTCGTATATATTTTTTTCAATTACATAAAGAGTTAAAATAAACAGAGAAGCGAAGGCGATTTTAAAATGTGATACTTGCAATATGATTTGTGATTCGAGAACTATTCAACCTATAGAAACAGAACTATAATACGTTGTCAAATCGTTCAAAAGTTATAAATATTGTTCATTGTTTATTGAACAACGAGGTAAAACTCCATTTCAAATAATTAATATGAACGAAAAGGTCTGTCTTCTAGGAGTTTTAATATATTAGGTGAAATTATATGTTTCGCCCTTCTAAGGCTTTTGAATTTTCAATTATCAAATTGAATTAATTAAATTGTGTTTGACAGTGTTTAAGGCTCGACACCAGAGAGCGCCAGTGTATATATCGAACCTCTGCGTGACACCCATGCCAACGGAAAGGCAACGTTCACTCCGATCAGTAGAAACAAGCGCAAACAACATAACAATTCCAGTCAGAGCCAACAAAGCAAGTTTCTATGATCGTGCTTTCAGCGTTGCGGGTCCGTTGGCGTGGAATAGCCTCCATGTTAGTATAAAGTATGACGTTAGTGACGTTAAATTTAAAAAACTTCTAAAGACTGCACTGTTCGGTCAGTCATTTCCTAGTGTGCCCTTGGAGTAATTGATTTTACAAAACGGCGCACTTAAAATACAAGTCATCAGAATAATAATAATAATAATAATAATAATTAGATGAGAGAAACATGCCATTCCATTTAAAATATAATGAAACTTCTAGAAGACAGACGTTTTCATTAATATTAATTAATAAATATCAAATATTTCAGAAATATGTTATTCCATCTATAATCATGTATACGAGTACATTGTGCACCTTGAAAGATGCTTCGTTTTAAATTATATTGTATTTTTTATATACAAGAAAAAAAAATATTTGAGTTTTTTTAATGTCAAACGCAATTGTAATTCGATAAATGATAAAATTTTATCAAAGAAATTCTCTCAAATTAATTATAGTCAGGTCCTAGCGCAGCGAAGTCATATTTTTGTTGGATGTGTAGTTAGTTGCATGTTGGAAGACTAAGGTTAATGATTTCCTTATTTAATAAAATATATCTTTCTGTTATACATATTTATCAGATATTTTATTTTATATTTTAAGGGCATTTATTTTTTCGTTACATCTGATTACACTTTTTGTCATCAGTGATTTTCCCAATTTATTAATATCTGAAAAACACGTCTTTACGTATTTGTTTTACCTCATTGTATAATAATGCGATATGTATTGTATTAGCAATTGGTAAATAATCTTGCGGTGATATATTTATAAATTAACATTATGTAAATTTAATTGCGTTGAATGAATGGTTATTATTGATTAACTTATTGAACGTTAAGGCATTAACACTGTGGGATTCCATAGTAATATACTTTGGGAATTAAAAAAACATTGCCTAAACTACTTTTTGTGAAAAGTGGTTTAAACAATGTTTTTTTAATTCTCAAAGTATATTATTGATTAACCTATAACTTCTAAATTGATAATACATTCGTTTATATTTATTTATTTATTAACCTATAGAACAAAGCAGAGGCGATAAAATGTTGCGATTGTTCAGATGTTTTCATCCTTTAAATGAATTTTTTCCATCTGATAATGGATGAGAAATTGGCTCAAGAGCCGTTTGACTTTACGCACAATCTTTGCTTTACCAAAAAGGTTTATTTCAGTTATTTAAAATAATATTTAGTTTGGAAATTATATATTAAAGTAGTATTTTTTTCTGCGAAACTTGTTTGATTTCATTTTATTCAAGCTTAAAGCCTCAACACTGCGGAATTCCATTGTTAATGTGGAAAGAAAACTTAATACCATGTAAAACAACGTAAAAATTATTTTCATAACAATAAAGAATATATAATAACACATGATTTCATTTCACACAGGGAAAAGTTCTTTCCAATTTCTATTATAATATTTCATCACTGTTTTATTATTTCACGAGTGTTCTGCTGGAGTAAAAGTTCTTGGAAAATACAATTTCTTGACAAACGAAAAGGGCAACTAATCAAAGGTCATTTCTTAAAATCTCCTGTCCGTCGAACCGTTCATCCTCTATCCTGTTGTGTTTCCCCCTTCTCTTGTGGATTGCAAACGTCAATTCAGTTGTCATCGATTACTTCGACATTCAGGTTATGATTTTAGATTCACCAAAGATATCATATTTTTCAAAAGCGTCCTTGTTTAAATTAATGTAAATGAAGTTATTTAAATAATTTAAGTCAATTAATATTAAGGTTATTTTATTTGTTAGAACAAATCCAAAAAATTTAATTTACACTCATCATAGAGACATATTTTTTTAATGAAATGGTTATAATAATTCTTATTTGTTCTCATCTCCATGTTCGTAATAAAAATGCATTCAGCGTGTCAAGCGCGTGCGATTATATTCCGATTATAGATAATGTAATACACAAGGATGAGATTGATAGATGGAACCCAAATTATTTGAGATATAAATGTCTAATAATTAATATAAATGTCTTCTAGGAGTTTTATTAAGTTTTATATTGAATGACATGTTTTGCCCTTTTAAAGCATTATAAAATGTCATATCTTTCATTTGATAATGCCTTAGAAGGGCGAAACATGTCACTATATAAAGACAGACGTTTTCATTTGTGTTAATTATTGAATGTGGAGTTTTACATCATTGTTCAAAAATCAATAAACATCAAATGTCTTAAACAAAATTTTTGTCATTGGATTACGATCTTTTGGTTCCTAAATCATTATATGATCTTCGAAATTCGTACAATGTTATCCTAAACATACTTCTCTATACTCTAATAATTGCTTTCTAATATTTTTGGCCCATTGACCCCTATGTCAGTGATATTTTTTGCAGGTTTTCTAAAGCTTGCGATCTTTTATTAGTTATACTAGTTTTCCTCGAATCTCTAGCTGGTGGACGTTGTAGTTGCGTAAATTAATGCGTTGTTTTCAAATGTATGTGTTTGTATACATGTCCTGACACTTCAAGTTATTTTATTTCCTGTTTATGTCAAATTATCCCAGTAAAATTAAAGGGTAATTTTAATTAATATGCTTAAAAGGCTTTCCCTGTGGCATTCCAATATTACATTTAAACGAACAATGTTTTTTCCTTACTAAAAAAAGTTTTCATTTGTATGATATTTGTATAGAAAAAATAACAAGAGTTGTATTTTATTGAAAGTTATTAAAGAAAATAATTTTCCCGACACTTTTTAACAAAGACACAAGGGGTCAGTAAGAACAAATCAAGGCGCTATATAAGGCGCGGGCAGAGAGGGGCGAGCCATTCCTGGGTCCAGCCTCCGGCCGCACGGGACGCCAGTGCCGCGCGGGCTCCGTCGCCCTTCGTTACCTCGGCGCGTTCTCCGTGCTCTCGGGTAAGGTGGAAATACTTTTATACCTTCATTCTTCTGTACAATCCTTTATATTCCATCCGCCTCGCCTCCTACCAACCCCCGTCTCCCCTTCGTCTTGCCCACTTTATAGGATAGTATATAGCGAAATAGTATTCTAGTATATAAGAGCTATTGTAACCATTTATCGTTGTAACAATATACACGTGTCCTATAATGTTCTGATTTGAACGTTCGGCACAAGCGAGACTATTTAAAATGTCGTGTAAAACGGAAAGCGGATAACATTTTTTCAAAAATTACTTTTTATTTCGATGTGGTATAATGTTTTAATACATTGACTGACTATTGGCGTGCGCGTGTCTCTTGGTCCCTTAGACCTAACTGGTCTAACTGGTCCCTCCCGATGTGATTTCTTTGCAGGAGGATCTCTGGAACCCCTATCCAGGAATGAACTCGACTCCTTGAAGCTTACTCACCCAATATTCAAACTAAGTGAGTAAGCTGTTTGCGTATTTTTGGGTAGTAGACAAATATTTTATAATAAAAGAGAATTGGTTTAACATGGTCGCTGCTTTTGTTGCTAGTTGCTAGTATGTATATATATATATATATATATATATATATATATATATATATATATATATATATATATATATATATATATATATATATATATATATATATATATATATATATATATATATATATATATATATATATATATATATATATATATATATATATATATATATATATATATATATATATATATATATATATACATATATATATATATATATATATATATATATATATATATATATATATATATATATATACTCACATCATTTATCAATTAAAACATTGTTCATAAGTGGAAAAAACAGTGTTTTAATTCTTAAAGAATTCGTCATTATGAAATTCCATAGCGTTAACGCTTTAAGTTTATCTCAAATTGATTTCATTTAACTGTACCAAAACATTTCAACGGAATCGTGATGATTTGTTATGTGTACCGAGATCATCCAATATCAAATTATTCAAACGCCGGACTACAGAAACAGCGATTAATTTCTGTAGTTTATCAGATATATAAAAGGTTTATATTGGTAATGCGCGGGGCAATCACCTCGGAGATGGGCGGTTGCAAAATGTACATAGAATGTTGAAAACTAACTAATCATAACGCCGTTTATCCGGAGGGGTACGCAAGGAGGATGTACCGCCACACTGTTCTATTCTGACATAACTCTCGCGCGTTTTCTACATTCACACACCGTGACACGTACGCTCATCAATTACTCCGACTTCGAACGTGGCCGCCTTATATAAATGGATTAATTTAGTCATGCTATTTCTGCCGAGGCCTTCCTCGACTTCTTTTTGCATTCACAAACCTCTGCCGTGTCAGGGTATCTGAAGAATGTGGTCTAGAAGAACAAGCACATGCGTATCGAAAACAAGGTCAGAATTTATAAGACATGAAGAATTTATAAGACATCATGACGTACGCTGTGTGACCTAAGGGTCTACCAAGGTCACTTGAGATGAAGGTCCTAAGATCAATTACTGGAAAAACTCTCCAAGATCATGTCTGCAACGCAGACAGAAGAAAAAACTGAGAAATAGAGGATATCGTTCGGTGGAGTAGATCCTGAAGAAGATACTGGAGGGGCCATGTAGCCCGAATGGATGGTGACAGACTCGCATATACAGCCGCTTATGAAATCCCCTCCGGACACCACTTACCCGGAAGACCGCCTAAGAGATGGAGGGACAGTGGACTGGACCTCATCGTCAGATCATAGCACAGATCTTCAGATGTGTTATAAGAAGAAGATATATTTCTATTTACAATGATGATTTTAAGTGTACCATTTATTTTTTCCCAACACCAACTCCTCTTGGCATGTCTATTTTCATTTGTCGGTCTCTTATGAACATGCTTCCTAGATAGATAAATTTGGAACACCTTATAAGGCTATGAAAAAAATGGTAAATTGTACCCACGATAACAGACGAAGCGACTATTGCCAGAATTGTTGATTCAGACCTGTAAATGTACATCAAATTGCCTAACAAAGGCTTGTTCTTGTAAAAAATTACAACTAAATTGTATTTCGTTATGCAAATGTATTGATAATGACTGCCAAAATAAAAAAGGATTGATTATTTGTATTTTTTTGGATGACTTATGTTAAAATTATATTTTTCGTATTAAAATATTTTTTTTCAACAATTCTTGTATTTTTTTTAAACTTTAGTTTCTATTTCAATTGACTAGCTATAAGTATCTTTTATCATAATAAATAATTGGATATTGTCACTAAAACAATAATTAAAATAAGTCCAAAGACTTTTTTCAGTCCATTTACTTGGTATCTTAGGGGATGGGGTAGAAAAAATAAATGGACCAGCAAACCTCCTGGCAACATTCAAAATCATAATCTGCAAGCTTTTCTGAGTTCAAAACTATGAACAGAATGCGGTCCTCATATTTTGCATACTCACCTCCCTTTGGCGCCTGCACTATCGTAAAAGCTCCGCACATCCTAAATCTTTCATTCAAATACCCCCCCGCCTCTCGGATTCATTGCGTTCACGCAGTTAGCTAAACAAACATAAACTTTATTTTGAGACTGAGTTTCTTCAAAAGTTTGGTGACCCTAGCGATACCTTAGATACCTTCGTGAGTCATATTTTTTATTCGTTTTGCATTTTTGCAGGTGTCATAAATTTAATGGAGACGATCGCCTGTAACCTCTTTATGGAAGATCATTTTTAATAATAATTATATAAAATCAATGTCCTTTAAGAATTTAAAAATCATTCTTTAACGAAATTATTACACAATGGAAACGTTTAAGTTTAATTATTATTTAATGGAGATGATTAAACTGCAAAGGACTAAAATGTTTTAAAACTTTACAGAAATCTCTTGACGGAAGTAAATTTTAAATACAAGTGTTTTAACGAAGACTTGTTTCCGTTGGTGGGTTAAGCTTGATATTTTGTTTCAGAGATATGATGTTAAAAGCGAGTCAGGAGCGCCCCCGCGTCCCGCCCATCTTGCGGCCGATCCCGCCGAGACAGTCGTTCTGCCTGTTCGACGGGGACCTGGGCGAGGCCATTGTCGACTTGGATCACACCGTCGTCCACTCGCTTCACCGCGCTTTCGACAGGATACGCTGGAATGCAACTGACTGCCTACGCAAAGGGCTCTATCGCTTTCATCAAATTATTATCGCAACTTCTAAGCTGGCCCTTGCTGAAATTTACGACAACGAAAGCTCCGAGAACTACGAACATTTTCGCCAAGTCCACGAGACGATAAAGGCCACCATCCAGCGCAAGTTCGCCGAGGATAAAAGGAAAATTGCCATCATTATCAAGAAAGCGATCACCTCAATCCACGCGTGCCTGGTGATGTCGCACGGAAATATTATCAGAAAGTTGAAGACGGATACTCTGGTGCAAGTTACGAATATTCTCGAGCCGTACAGCACATGCACATTAAAAAAGAAATGCGTTTATAAATTCGCCGAGGATTCAAAGAACTTCATACTCCTCTCTCTTACTAGACTTCAAACAACTGTGTCTAAGAATATCGGACACGCCATTGCCCAATTGTGGGGTTTGGATGTTGATATCATTATCACGGCAATTAAAAAAGTTTTGAATTTAGATAAAGAAGATAATGAGAGCGACGACAATAGCGAGATGTCGGACCACACGAAGCCCAACACAGTAAAGGTAGTCCGCGCCGCCATCAGGGATTCGAATTTGGCCAATATAATACAACTGTTGAAAGCATTCAGTGTCACGAATGCGAAATCATGCCACTACATGTACGGGGAAATTCGCAAAATAAAGAACCATTTTCTGTACAATATAAAAAAATATCACATTAAGTGCTGCGGTATTGTTCCTAGGTAAACGCCCTTCTTAAGAAAACTAATATTTCCCCGAAGTTTTATACACTTAAAGAAAATGTATGCCCCAGATAAATGTTAATAATATAAATAGAGTTTCATATCATTGATCAAGAAACAATACAAAATATCTGTTAAATAACTGGGAATCTATGCCGTCTGTCAATGTCAATTTCAAACAATGGTTCAAATAATCAAATTAAATCGGATGATTTGCTAAGCGCGCTTTAGAAATGCTCCATGTTACAACCAAGTTATGCCTATATATTCTATATGCCTATAAGTATCGATTAGAACTCTGACGGCCCCCCAATGGCCAGAGTGAAGATTGCTCCAGGCTGAAGCCCCGGCTACAGCGAAGGATCGGTCGCCAAAATTTGTGCGAGGACAGCGTTTCAGCACAGCCAACCACCAGAGTAGGCTGCCTCACATCAAGACTATCGCCGGTGCAGCGCTCGGATACGAGGATATAGGTTGGTTCCATTCCACGCAACGCCTAAAGACTGTTTATTACCAAAGTTCCCCTAATTGTTAATTGACGTATAATAAAATAAATATATTTAAGAAATAATTTTGGGTATATAGATTCCTTTGATGTAAGAGAAAAAAAAGATATGTTATAAATATACAATATGATCAAACTGATAACACAGTGTTCAAATGAAAAATTAATTCATAGTTTGTATAACATGTGCTTGATAACATAGTCAGTCGTCTTAATAAATTGTATTAGTCAATAAAATTACTTGTTTTTGTAATGAACTATTTACCTACCATAAATGTACATTTGAAACAATTACATTATTTTTATTTTCATTATTTACTCGCCTTTAGTATCCCGAGCATCTAGTTGAATAATTATTCCTTCAAATTGGTGTTGGTTAAGGAGGGTTTCAATGGTCCCCACGCCAATACTCTAGGTATCCATCTATATGTTCTCTGTCTAGCGACATGTCCTGCCTATTTCTTCTTGGAAACACTGTCCATCACGTCGATAAGCTTTGTATTGGGTATTTTGTCCCGCAGCCTTATGTAATTTCTGCTTGTGCATGGTATTGGCTATCTAACAGTATGCTTAGACACATCTTTATTGGACTAAGTTTGTTCAAAACATTGAAATAATGGATACTTCAAAAGCAGACTTTAAAACCAATATATGGTGTCTGCAAGGTAGGTATTAGAGATCTTTTCCCAGTTTTCATTCTAATAAAACGCAAGCATCTTTTATTCTTCCTGTATGTGAAGCACTGATGTTACAACCCAAGGGTTGCATCGTATCACAACAAATATTTCCCGGAAGCAATGTGCAATAAGCTTCTGGCGTGTCGTCTCCACAGCAAGAAGCCAATTGAGGGATTCTTCAAAAATAATCTTGGAAGCCTGTCAACCTTCTTGTTTCTAGTTAATGCTCGAAGTAGCCTCCTATCCCCCTTTTTTGCAAAGATTACCTTTTTGCGCATTTTGTAACAAGTTACGTGTTACCGGTTAATTTGGAAAACATCGCAGTACTGGCCATATTTAAGCGCCTCGATCCATTTTCCCGACAAGCAGAGCTGCGACGCCACCGCGTGGAATACGTTCCCGTGTGATATTATTAAGTTTATTAACATGCACAAAATTTCATTTCATTCTTCTGTTAAATTTTTGAAAAAACAAAACTCTGGGGTACTTGTTTTTTTCTGGCATTAGTTGAAGAAACTGGGGAGGGGGTGAGACATAACAACAATTTGCAAAAAGGTTTCTGCCGAAACGAATAAGAGAACGCAGAACGCGAGGCGTAAAATGAGAATGTATCAGAGCCCCGTTGTTCCCCCCCTTGCTCAACAGGTCGCGCCACGTGAAAGCTAAAATAAGAAGATTGTTCTGTTATTCCGCACTAAAAGCCATGTTATTGGTCGTTGGGGGCGGGGCGAGAAGAAGCTAAATAAGACAACAGGAAAAGACATCAGAGATATTTAAAACGGATTAATTTAATTCATTATTTAGATGCAACATTCCATATAAAGCAGTGTTTCTTAACCTTCTTATTGAAAGAATCGCCCCCTTTGCTCATTTTCATCAAAACTTTATATTATTTCAATTTCAATTTCAATTTATTCATAAAAATTATAAACATTACAGAATAACACATCCAAATCGTTTATAATCACAAAAATAAAATTAACAATTTAAAAAAACATATTTACAAATAATATAACAAGAAAACAAATAAGAGTAAGTCAGAAAAAAGAAAAACAGAAGACAATTTAAAAAAAAAATATTCGAGAACAGTTTAGTAAAGATTAACATTTTTGTACAATAAGTAGAGAAGCAAATAGTAATTTAATACATAAGAGATAGATGCTTTCTGAGGGTAGCCTCACTATCGTGAAAAATATCCACATCCGAAGAGATGCGGTTTAATAGTATTATTGCCCTGCCCACGGGCATTACCTTAGGTAGATTGGTTCTACACAGTGGCAGGTGAAATAATCTATGTTGCCTTTGTCGCAGATAATTGTCGGGGACAAACAAAGTCAAGTCATTCAAAATATCAGAGTTATGTATTCGACCACGAATCAGTTGAAAAAAGTGAACACCCAGGTGGATGGTTCGTCTAATTTCCAATGATTGGTAGTCCAGCATACCCAGCAAGAAATCAGTTGGGTACAGCCAGGGATAGTAACCGTTCTCTTTAAGGTACAGAAATCGTAAGAATTTTTTCTGTACCTTCTCGATTAACAGACAATATTTTGTTTCATGCGGTGCCCACACCAGTGTACTAAATTCCAACCGACTTCTTACCAAGGAATTATACAATAACTTCAGGACTTTTGAATTTTTAAAATCCTTTCCATTCCTAAGAACAAATCCCAAAATCTTTTGGGAGCTATTACATACTGATGTAATATGAAGACTGAAAGATAATTTGGGATCGAATGTAACTCCCAAATCTTTCGAAGAAACAGTCCTATCCAGTAGTATATCATCCATTGTATAACTGTGATAGATCGTTGTGCGAGCCCTAGTAAAGGACATGCAATTTATTTATTTTACTCCGTTCCAAGACACTGTGTATGTCATCTTGGAGTTTTAAACAATCGGCGACAGATTTAATTTCTCGAAAAATTTTCAAATCGTCGGTAAACAAGAGACTATTGGAATATTTGATATTTTTAGTAATATCATTTATAAAAATTGTAAATAATAACGACCCTAGGATGGAACCCTGAGGAACTCCAGATGGTGTGAAGAACTTACTGGATTGGAAGAGTCCATAAGTTACGAACTGTTGTCTTTTGGAAAGATAGCTATTAAAAAATTGGACTAAGGTGTCACTTAGACCAATTTTACGAAGTTTTACTAAAAGAATTGAATGATCAACTTTGTCAAAAGCTTTTGAAAAATCACTGTATGCAGAGTCAACTTGAAAACCTTTATCCAGGGATTTTGAGACGTAGTTTGTGAACACCATAAGATTTGTATTGGTTGAACGTGCCGGTCTAAAACCATGTTGCTCATTAATCACGAAGGGTTCAATTTTTGGATTAATAAGTGAATGGATTAATGATTCGAATGCCTTAGCAGGAGCTGACAATATTGCAACTGGTCTGTAGTTTTCCACAGATGATTTGACACCTTTTTTGAAAACTGGGGAAATTTTCGAAGTTTTCCAGAGTTCAGGAAATACACTTTTTTTCAGCGACATATTAAAAATTACCGATAATGGATTTTTAAGTATGTGATTACAACCTTTGAGAATAAATGTGGGAACGTAATCCGGACCCTGAGATGTAGTATTTTTAAGTCTTGAAATTGACATAAACACGTCATTTTCGTCAATATGAGAAATGGAAATATCCTGGGCTCCTTGGTGTGAGATATCACAATCACTATCAACGACATTTTGCGAAGAGGAAACGTTATAAACAGAACAACATTTGCAACTTCAGAATTTTGCACAGTCTGTCCTCGCCATGTCATAGAATCAATGATTCCACCATCCTGACGTTTGGACTTTATATATTTCCAAAAGTATTCAGGATTGTGAAGAATATTCGATTCCATTTCGGCGATATACGACTTGTATGCAGACTGTACATTACGTTTCACGATAGCTTATAGATTATAAAGTATTATATTTATGAAAATGTTCAATATCATTCAATGAAATGTTTTAATAATAAATTGGAGGATTTAAAGATGAATTAATCATCTCAATGGCGCTGTAGCTCGATTTTATGAACTAGTTAAAATATGACTATGTAATCGGTGACGTATGATACTGACTCCAGTAAAATATGATAAAACTCCTAGAAAACAATTGAATATTTTATTTATGCTATAAAATAATTTCAAAATTAGAGAGAAGTTTTATTACAATTACATCAAGATATGCTGAACCAATCATAATCGTGTTATTCCTAAATAGCTGCCGTCTGCATTTGGCCCAATGAAACTGAAAATGGTTATTTTTACCAAAAAAAGAATGTGTTGTTATCAAAAATGATTTTACTGTTATTTCGTAAATACAGTTTTAAGAAATTAAATATATATGTATATTACACATACGACTGCCACAAATCACAATCACAATTTGACCGGCACAATCGATTGATTAAATAATGTTCAAAATGACTTCTAATTTCTTGCATCGCAAAGAACAAATATGAACTTGAGAAACATTTCGAAGATTGCATATAAGAAATTAAAAAAAAAAAAATATAAATAATTAAAGAAATTAAACGTCAAGTCCAATATTAGATTTATTTTCTTTTTTGTATGGATCTTAATATGAACATTAAATTTAATTTAAAAATTTAAATTTATTCACAATACTTGTTATTAGGTTATAACAAAAGCGCAAACGTTCCGAAATGAATAATTTTAACATCTGTCAAAACTGACCTTATTCGTTTTTTTTATTATATGTATTTGTATTTATACAACATCACTGATGAAGAGCTTGTGTGTCCGAAACATGTTTGGTTTTTAATTTTTTAAAAATAAAGTGTGTGTTGTATACAAAGTATTTAAAAAAATAAAAAATGCATATTTATCTTTATTTTACTTGTTTGACTTTTAGTTCTGGAATGTGCGGATCGCTGGTATCGGCTGGTCAATAAACAAACATTATGTATATATTCATAAAGATTTCAAAAGAAGAAGGTCCGTTTGTTTTAATTTTTATGAAAGTAACTGAAAAATGACAAAAAATTCGTTTGATTATACTTTGATTTGTATGTTCTATTTACTCAGGACTTTTATTTCTGTAAAAAATAAATTTCATATATGAATTCTAAAGATTGAAAAAAAATTAACAAATCGATATTTTTATTTATTTTTTACAAAATAAATTAATGTTTTAAAATAAGATATATCTTGTTATCGAAACTTTCCTTGAAAGACATAAAGGAAGGTAAGACGGTACAACATATGTGTTTTATCTCCCAAAATGCGAATCAACCTGCCTCTGGTGATGTCGTTGGGGAGAGGATTCAAACTGATGAGTATGATGGGGCAGAAATTTTCTTCCTGACCCATAGGTTATGAACGGGTGAGTTTCCATAGTGCAGAACCAATCACCATGGGGTCCGAACTTTGCACAGCGCGGCGTTATCGGAGTTTTGATAAGGTTTCGGTTATTCAGCATGGCTGACATTCCCCGTTATCATTTTATTTTATCCCACCTCTTGCTCCGCCCACTTGGCGCCACGACCAATAAATAACGTTGCCTTTGCTGTGGAATAACGGAACAATCTTCTGATACTGGGAGTGGTGCTGCTGATGGCCCGACCTGTAGAGTCATATATTTATTGCCTTCAATCTAATTTATAGCAAACCTCTGCAAACCTCTCTGTGTATGGTATGTTGTAGATGAGTGAGGTAGGATTTACTTGCGATTGAATAAATAGATTTTATTTTCAATGAATTATTTTTTGATACTGGTACTAAATCCAAAAGTACCCTATAGCTCAGTGTTTCCAGATCAGTCAGTATTGTCCATTAATGATGCATTTCAATTATAATATTGGTAAAATTCAATTGAAATCTTTCATAGGTAATTCCTTCATTAAGTTATTTTCTTATATGGCGAACTTGTTATAATCGTTTTACATAAGACCATAAATTATAATAATAAAAAATGTGACCATTAACACTTAAAGCACGAACAAACAATTCCATTGTTAATATTCAGAATTATGAGGGATACAGGATGACAGAGAAGTATTGTGTTTTTTGTTAAAAGTTTATTTATTTTGTTCTCAATGTCAAAAATATTGACTCATATGGTGGTCTCCAGAAATACAGTATGAGCAGCACACTGTGTACCTGCTATTTCCCTATCGCAAAGCTTAACATTCACGGATTGCGTTATTCCATTAAGGATCCAACGTCTTAAGCCCTTCCATTTATCTAGCCTTTCCATAATATCTGGGGTGAAAACAACTGTTCATTACCGATGACGTAAGTATGTAACAATTAGTAACAAATTGACATCTTGGTTCTGGAAAGTAGAAGTTCTCTATAGGGGATGGTTGGTAACATTGGTTTGGAGGCTTATTACTGAAAAGAAGGCCACCCACTCGTCCCAATCCTTGAGTAGATTTTTTTGCAAAAATGCAGTTGTGTTTTTCACTATTTTATTTCTTTCTTTTTAAAATTCCTTTCTATATTTTATATAAGCATATCATTTTAATATGGTTTATGCGCAGATCTTAACAGCTGATGGAATCTTAATTAATCTGGTACATTTCGCTCTACTCACTACATTACATTCTAGAATTTGTTCTAAAATTACAATAACAATTCTGATTAAAAAACCAAAAAGGTTTATAATATAAACTCATTTAATGACATTTTGAATAACCGACTGAAAAAAAACACACGTACTCGTACTTAGCGGATGACTGATTGCTTGAGATCACCATGTAGTTTTAGAAATCATCTCGCGATTAGCTCTCCGGTGGATACATAAATAAAAGAAAAAATGCATTGGACTCAGTCTTAAATCGTTAACGGTTTGAAGTTGACGGCTTGCAAGTAATCAGCCCGCGATACAGTTTATCAGTGCGACAACTTTATACTGTTCAGGCGGGCGAGATGAAGGAAATACCGTATAACGTTTTTTTCAAGATCCTATTGACGATTTTTGGATCACTCGTCAACATCAAATGTGCGATGATAACAATACAAAATGCTGAGCCGGGACGCGTGCTGGCCCTAGATTTGTTAAAGTTAAACCACGTGATCGGCAATTCTATATGCTATTTGCTTTTGAGTGGCGAAATCTACATTCATGAAGCAATTTACGAATGTAAATTGTTGTATTTGATCGTCGTCTTCGCGGCTCTGAATCATGCCTTCTCCATCACCCTGTTTTTCGCAATGAAATGGTCCAGCACACCAAACGCCCCGGAAGACGACAGTGAGAGTCGTCGCGGAATGTTCTGCCGGCTGGTTGCCACTCAATGGATCGCTGCCGCTGGCGCCTCCGTGCTTATCGTGGAGCCCTCATTCCTGGTGCAGCTGGCGGAGTGCAATGTTCTGTTCCACATTAAATTGTTCCTCTCGCTTTTTGGGGCATGCAGCGTCTGGATTCTCTGCATTAAATTAACGATCTTTAGGATGGAGACTGCTCCTGTTCTTCTCGTGACTAAGCAAGAGTGGTTTTTAGATATTACTAAAACGTTGTGTCAGTCTTTCATGCTAATTGGGTGGATCATTTTGATTGTACCTCCACCCTGGCTAATGGAGTATTGGCCTACGCTTTCAAGAAATTATTCAGTTTTCTATCTGCTTGTTGGTTCCATGGTTTCTCCAATTATTATGTTCTTAGATTACAAAACAAATACGCGCCGAGGAAATCTCGAGGAAATCGCAGTCCACACGATAGATATCTATGTTATTCCGTCAGGCAGCTGCACTCTTTGTACGCCTTTTCGTGGATGATTATTTAGTAAACGTTCAACTACTTATTGTCAAATATAGTTTTCTATACATTGGTATAAAATAATAAATATTTAACTAAATTCTTCTTGTATTAGGACATGTTGTTTAATAAGATATAAGGAATGGAAGTTTACTCTTCAAACGCTTAAAATTTGTTATTTGAATAAGTCGTATTCACTTTTTGACATGTTTAAAAAAAAAAAAAGAATTTAAGTTAAATATGTATTTTTATTAGTATTTTTAGACAGTCAATTTTATTTATGATCATTTGCTAAACCATCTTAATTTTATTTTTAATATATATTTTTTAATCAATAAGCCAAATAAATCTGTGTATATGTATTAAATAATAAAATATCTTTGTAAAACATTAGTTTTATTTTGTACCCAAATGAGGTGTTTTCAATACAAAATTGATGTTGCAACCTGTGAAGCAGTAGTAATTAACTTGCAAGGAAATGTGTGTCTTCTTTATAAAATACACAATTTCAAGTATTTCTAGAAGACATATGAATTTGACCTAAGTCGAGACGCGCGTCCTAAATGTATTATACACAGGTGGACATTTCTCCTGAGACCTACGGATGTGTGTTCCGCACAGTTTCCTCGTTAATGTTCTGACGAGTGCAGGTGGCATTGTACATACATATTCATAAAGAATATTTTTTATCTTAGTCAAGAACTCTCTGTTTGTAGTGGAAAGATGTAGAATAGTAACATTCGATTATAGTTTACTCAAACAAACAAACACACCATCACGCCGTTTCCCCCCAAGGGTAGGCAGAGAGAATGGACTCTCTCTGAAAACCTCTCTAGCTTCCTCCACATTCATACAACGAGTCATACACGCACGTCGATTCCTCCGACTTCTAACATGACCAACCTTTAAAATTTGATTAATTTGGTCATGCCATGTTTTTTGGTCTGCCTCGACTTCGTACCCCATTTACATCATTAACGTATACTTTCTTAACCATTCTTTCTCCAACCATGCGTTACATATGTCCGAACCAACGCAGCGATCCTTTCATAATTTTGTTCATAATACCTTCTTCCGCTCTACATTCCTTTCTTATATCAGCATTTGAGATTCTGTCGTATATCGTTCTAGCACACATACGTCTTAGGGACCTCATCTCTACTGCATTTATTCTGCTCTCATCCTTCTTCTGCCAGTTCCATGCTTCGCTTCCATACATTAGGGTTGGGACTAGAATGCCATTGTGTTATATATTTAAATAATATGAACAGAGAGAAAAAATGCAAATTGAGAATAATACAATACAATGAAAATGGCTTCTGTTTCACTATCAATCTGTATCCCAGGACCACTAGCTCACCCGTAGACATCCTTAGTCAGCGCCTCAGGTTGATCGCCAGACGTTTTGGAACTTTGTGACCGATTATAAGTAATATGCAGTATTAATCACACAATCAGTCGTATGATGAGTTCAAATTCAATTTGAACGTGTCTATTGTGGTTTTGCCATCATTTCACTGGAGGTCAAGAAATTGGCAAATCTCTACCTCATGCCGAGTCGAAACAGGAGCAATAGGAAATTAGTAACAAGCGCTATGTTTCTATGTTAAGGTAAAGTTGATATTTTGCGACTATAGTCGCCTGTATAATTAATGGGCTGTTTTATACCTATTCCCATTTCCCAATATTTTGAAAGACTGAACTCTTTGTTCGAGTGTTACGTCAAGAAAGCTCATTCTTACTCAAATGTACCTAATTATAACTAGGTGCATCCACGCATACAGAGCGAAGGAATGCAATAAATTAATAATTAAGTGTCCTTTTTTTGTAAAATCAATTAACTGGAAAGCGTAACCAAAATATTTCGTATTCCCGCATTCTTTCTAGCATTGATATTTCTGAACCCTTTTATTTTGTATATTGCATAATCCCCGTTTTGTTTATAATAATCAATTATCCAAAAAGCGCAACCAAACTTAAGTATTTTCTCACGTCGTGTCAAACAAAGAACTTTTGTTATTGCACAATACAAATAAAGAAACGACTCGAAAGGGGATCAGATTAAATTGCAATACCTTACTAAAAGCACTTCCAGATTCAATTTCAAACTCTTACTTGTAACACGTATTTTCTTATATCACGTCAATATAGTTTTCTTTTCAAAATTAATAATTGTGTTGGAAGTTATTCCATTCCAAAAATCCTTATCTGCAGGATAAAACATAAAATTGGTGGTAAAAAGGCGAGATCTATTATAAAAAAACATAAAAGGGCGATTGTATGCGTTTAGCGTGTACGAGTATATGGATATATCATATACATGCTTTTTTGCACCCGGACACAATTTATAATGCGTTGTAAAAACACAGAGTGTTCCTCTTCTTCGTACTTCTTCAAGACGGAAAATAATTCACATGAAACCTGATTCTTGGTGAGGCCTACTCGGTACATCATTGTTTATCTTTTTTTCAAATCATGGGAATTATACAACAAAGCCGACTAACTTTTTAAATTTTAGTCGTTTTTAATGTTAATGTTTTTAATTTTTAATGTTTTTAATTAATCAAAAACATGGCCATTAAGAATAAGATGAGAATCTATGAAGCATGCGTAAGACCAATAATAACATATGGCGTCGAAGCAAGGGCAGACACAGTAAGGACCAAACAAGTTTTGAGGACTTCCGAAATGAAGACACTGAGGACGATAGCAGGCAAGACACCGGAATAAGAAAGATATGTGAGGATATTGTAAAATGGAATACGAGTGGACAGCAAAAAAGGGACTGGTACGGTCATGTTCAAAGAATGGACACCACCAGACTCTCCTATATTGCATTGCATAATCAGCCTCACGGGACTCGTCCTCGTGGAAGACCTCCTAAAAGATGGAAGGACAGCTGGGAAGCAGCCTCACAGAAGGAACAACACTCTGGAGAACAGACCGCATAGGCCTACAACAAGGAAGAAGAAGAAGGAAAAGAAGAATAGTTCCCGCCACATACCCGAGGCTGCTATAGCGGCGCCCTTTTGTCAGCCTCGCACGTACTTTCCCTGGGCCTGTCTCCGGTCCATTTGGGGCTTACATTGAAAGAAAAACGGTAACAGCAAGGGGGTGCCAGACCGCAAATCGTAATCTTCCCTATTTTCCTTCTATGTTCCGTCGTACTTAATATTTACAAGAATAAATATTAATGTTAATAATATATTTATGGGGGCAACTAAGACAGAGGGTGGGGGTAGCTAAAGTCGAACTAAGATTAGGAGCCGAGCATTTTAGACCCTAGCCGGATAGCGAAGCTTGAGTATAGTGGGATCCTACGGGTATACCTGGTTGAAACACACATTTTTAAAGTTCTTTATCGAAATTTCTTAATAAAAGTTCATCCTTAACAATGGATATTTTGATGAATTTCTTGTAGTCAGTTTTTAAAATTCTTCTATTTCTTCTATGTTCGTTTTTAATTAGTTTTACAATTTTTCACTATTTAGTTGCAACACGACTTCAGAATCCACCATAGTTAGAATTTGGCAGAATTGGATAAGACAGGGTTATAAAATACACCTTTGTGTGTCTTTAATAGCCCTGACGAAGCTCCGGTGGGAGCGAAACCGTTTGGTTGTTAAAAATAAAGTGGTGTAAAAACAAATTAAGAATGTATTTAATAATGCCACATCACAAATTAAGTGCTTCATACGAAAGTTTGATCAAGTTTTTTTGCTTTCATTCATTTTGGATTAAAAATAGATGCTCCTATGCGATTACAAAAACATTTTTACAGCATGTTTGAGTAACTAAGGAAACACCAGCTTTTGTCTGTTTACCTAAACAGATAAAAGCTGATTATCATCTTCCCCGAAATAATCGATACGTGTGTAAATCAGAAAAATATTTATCTAAGTAATTGCAAGGGACACAATATACTCGTAGTATGCTTGCATTCTGGGATTGCGGGTTGCGATGGAGGCGAGGAGCGGAGCGGTGGTGTAGAGGTGATGAAAATGGGAAGGTTAAATAGAGAATTGGGATGTTTCTGAGAAATGCAATTTGTATGCCCCGCATTCAAAAGACGTTTTAGATTTCATAAGGGCATTGATGTGAGAATTACAAATAACATTTGCGTCTGAGTCAACTTACGGATGAAGTAGTGATAGGTACCTAGTTTTTAATTTTATTAAATCAATCAAAAACAATCTGCCCGTGTTGTATAATATTGTAGCTCAATAATTCAAGTGAATTAGAATGAAAACATGATCGGAGTGGAAAAGGTGAAAGAAACAAGTGGTGGATTCGCATTGCTAAAAACAAATTATGTCACTCTAATCAAATATGTGCAAACTGTTGATGGACTCGCCTATATAAAAACTACTATAAAACTGATGTTTTTATTAAAGAGACAAATATCATTTTAAAGAGCTAATAAATAATAAGATTGTGCTCGTAAATATGATACGAGAACGACTTAAACGTTTTTATATAAAATATTAGAAATTTCATGCTTGAATAGACATACAGAATAGATTATTTTGTAAAAAAAAATTCCAACCGATTTTCGTATCGATTCGACAGAGCTTCTAACATTAGACTATTGTAACGCGCCATCGCGGGAGTAGAGCGACATCACAAAGGTTTTCCAGGATTTTCTTTTCATAATAAAATGAAATGTAATCTTATTGTGGAGTGTGCGGGAGCTGTATCCAAGGGAACATCTCGGACAGCAGGACATGTTTCGAAATTGTTAATTCAAGGTCCGCGCCGCATTCCTGTCCAGTGTTCGATGGGCAAAAATCCGCAAAGGGCTGGTTGCAAATGCAGCCCAACAAATACTAGTTGAATTGTTTAATTAACAGCTATTAAAATAATGGAGTGTTCTTCGTTGTTTTTATATATAAAACATAAAAATATCGTAATGACGAATTTTTTATGAATTAAAACATCTGTTTATATCTGTAGTTTTTATCGTTCTCCCGATGATGAAGGTGTAAGCCTTCCAAACATGTCGAGAAAAATAATACCAAAAGTGAAAAAAAACAGATGTTTTAATTCATAAAAAAATTCATCATTGTGGAATTCCACACAATTCCATAACGCCTTAAGTTTGTCTAAAAAAATATTTCGTAATATCATACTATTGCTACCTTCGAGAATGTATTATCATGTTATAGATAATTAATGGAATGAAAACGTCTGTTATCTAGAAGTTTTATGATATTTAATGTGAATGACATGTTTTGCCTGTTAAAGGCATTATGAAAAGAAGTGAAAAATCAAAAAAGCTGCTGTTTATATACACGAGTTAAAGGAGCAGAATATGGTTATTAAAGTAATTGATGTGGCCCAATACATTGTTGAAAACAAATCAATGAAACTAACCATCACGCCGTCTCTACGAAGGGGTAAGATTTCTCCGACTTCTTACATGTCCACTCCTCGATTATTGAAAACAATTAAGGCACAAGCCCCCCAGAGTACAGGAAAGTATTACCTGGTGTACATAAAGAGCAGTGCGTTTGATTTTTCGCTTTATTTGATGATATATTAGACACAGCAAAACATGTCATTCACATAAAATATAATGAAACTTATATTAAATAGACGTTTTCATTCGTATTAATTATTTAATGTGGAGTTTTAAATCATTATTCAAGAAACAATAACAATATCATAGATTTTATTATTATTATTTTTATTTTTTTAAAAACATTAACTCGAAAGTTATTTTTAGGAGTTTTCGTTAAAAACAATTGAAAGAGCATAGCATAGCAGCGCCGCTTATTCTACTTCCCGCCCTGTAGGCAGGCACCTAGGCAGCACGTGTTAAACCGTCATTACCAAAATCAGATTTCGTTGAACTAAGACAATTATTAAAAATATATTCGTCACGGTCTGGGTGGAAAGAATAGACCAAATGTGTCTTTACCTCGAGATTGTCCTGTATCTTCACTAGCTCAATAATCGATATGACTTAAACATTTATGCTATTCCCGAAACTCTGATCTTTATAACTAACTAACTAACTAACTAACCATCACGCCGTCTCCCCGAAGGGGTAGGCAGAAAGAATGGACTGCCACACCTTTCTTTCCTGACATATTTCTCTCGTTTCCTCAACATTCATACATCGTGTCATGCACGCGCGTCGATTTCTCTGACTCCTCACATTTATTTGATCGTGCCACGTTTTCCTAGGTCTTCCTCTATTTCTGGTACCATTTATATTTTAAATTAATAATAAAAATAGGTTTTAAGCATCGTTTACATATCTAGATTATTTAATTTAACCATTTGGTGATTTATTTAATTATTTTCGAAAATATTACCTATTTTTCAGTTTTAACCTATGTTCACGTGCGCATTCAAAGGTTTGTGTTGACATTGACATAAAACGTAGACTTCACTTCCCTTTAGGCATGTTCTCCTTTTGCTAACTATGTATTGTTTGTGCATGCACGACACCCATATATCATATTTGTCGCGTTTCTATTCAACGGTAAGTGACTTGTTCCATAATATACATTTTTGTTATTTTCCACGTTCAATTATTAGCCTTCAATAAACTTCAGCGTATTATTTACTTCACAACGATATGATTTATTTATGTTTTTACGATAAACTATTTTAAAACAAGGGAATTTGCAAAAGTTGTAACTAAATAATAATTATTAATAATTAGTTCGCTGGAAACCTTACATGGCCGACATAAAATATTATATTCATTTGCTTTTATTTATTATTATTTTTATTATTATTATTATCATTATTATTTTGACATAAACCAACCAGGGCCTCTACAAAAATACAGAGAAGTACTAATATACATATGGATACATATAAACAGCGATAAACTCTCATTAATTCGATCCAACACATATATGTAGAGAGATGAATCCTGAATATGAATAAACTCGCTCGGAATCTGGAACTATGGAAATGTCTCTCTTGTGATATATTTTAATAAATCAGCCGGGGGATTGAAGTACATATTATTTGTTGTTAGTTGGGTTTTATATTGTATTTATTTCCTTCCCTGATTGTTGGTATTCTTAGCTCGCAGCCGCTACCTTCTTTGGTTCAGAGCACACCGCCTAGAAACAGGGGAGGGGAGAGATCGCCGTTTATGTTATGTTATATTATGTTATAGTGATAGGATGTGATATTAGTGTAGAGTAGACGCGGCCGTCAATCATTTTATATAATATATGGCAATACTAAAATTTTTTATGAAGGAAATATAATCATATTGTAATATATTATATACCTGCTAGTTGTGTACAGACACATAATGGCAGAATAGCGAGAATTTATGAGAACAAAACAATAGTAACATTGAAACTGAAACAAAAATAATCCATTGGTTTGGCGAAAACACTTTGATATTTAAACATTATTAACTATTTGAATGAAAACACTGTTATAGAATATCACAATTGATTATATTTTGTCGCGACAGCTGTTTCGCTAACCGATGTTAGCTTCGTCAGGTGTTACAATAAACTAAAAATACAACAGAGACACTTATATAGGATAAAAAATCATTAGGAGGGGAAAAAACTACCCACAAAATTGTAAACAATTATAAAAAGATGGGATGCTTATTCACCTTTAGTGTACGAGTATAATACATTAAAACCATTTTCATATAATAATTTAACAAAAAATATTATTAAAATATTACGTTTTCACTTTTGTATATCGACTCACCGGTTGTTATCTAAATACGGTGTTTTCCACCTTTATTGTTATTGTCTTTCACTTTTGTTTTGTTTGTTTATTTCTCTTAATTTTGTTTGATTCATCGCTATTGAATTTCTCTTGTTTTCTAATTCCCGCTTTTCCCATTGTTAACAATATTGTGTGTAGCTTCTTCCCCTCCTAATGATTTTGTATCTTATATAAAATAAGTTTGTTAGTTTATCGGTAAGCAAAACATAAGTAGCGACAATTTCGAAAGAAATATAATCAATTGTGTTTTTCTGTAAGAACTATTTTAATAGTTAAAACAAAACTATTAATTTGAGCATAAAAATGTTAATTGGATATCACATTATATAACAAATGATCACTGTCAGGCGTTTAGTAGCAGAAGAGCTCTTTGAAAGGCTGAATATGCGATGCAAGCCATCAAGTTGTTCAATACATCAAGTCATACACAAATTTGATTGCTTTTGCAGGTAAATCTTGTCCTAGTGGTACTGCTTAACCTTTCACAATTGATTTACTGCAGTGGTGGAATGAACTGTTATTCTTTATCGTTCTCGGCATTTCTCACATGCCCTTAAAGTGTTCCTTTAGGATATGCCCGAGTCCAGCAGTTGCCTGGACTGGGCGAACGCCCGGTTCACGTGGGCCCGTACCACTCTTAATATCATATTGTATTCCGCCATCATACTCGCACTGTCGTTACAAGAAAACCGTAAACTCGGTTAAAACCTACCGACAATTGCATAACATTTTATGTTTTGCACTCAAAACATTTTTCAAATCAGCACCTCGAGCATTTCAACACAAGCGAAGGGTACGTTGATTCAAACGGCGCTCCGTTTTGCACTCAATGCGTTTTACTCGAAGATTTCGATTCGATATGGCAAGACATCAAAATGATAACAATTATTCAGTTATTATTGACCAATGTGTAACTAAACTTTTTTTTACTTATCGTTTCCTGGACAAAGATATAAAGCTTCGTATAAAATAATTAATACGAATTGAACGTCTGTTTCCTATAAGTTTTGTTATATTTTATAGAAACGACATGTTTCGCTTTGCTTTGGTATTATTAAATGTAGCGATAATCAAGCGCATCTTATTTGTATACACGAGTTTAAGATGCGTATCGACAGCAAGATCAGAATTTATAAAACATGCGTACGACCTATCATGACGTACGCTGTAGAGACGCGGGCTGACACTATGCGAACCAAGGGACTACTAAGAACATCGGAGATGAAGGTCCTAAGATCAATTACTGGAAAAACTCTCCGAGATCGTGTCCGCAACGTAGACATAAGAAAACCTTGCGAAATAGAGGATATCGTTCAGTGGAGTAGATCAAGAAGAAGATACTGGAGGGACCATGTAGCCCGAATGGATGGTGACAGACATGCATATACAGTCGCTTATGAAATCTCCTACGGACACCGCCCACCCGGAAGACCGCCTAAGAGACGGAAAGACAGCTGGACCTCATCATCCGACGAGACATGATTCCTATGTCACAGATCGTCAGATCTATTAAAAAAAGAACAAGAAGAAGACATAATACGTACGCTTATTCATTAATGAAGATCTGTTTTTAATTATTTATTGATGACTATAAAAATCGCGTATATATTGGTTTTGTATGAACTGTTATTGATAAACTGAAAATAAACCCAGTCCATTTCTTAATTGCCATTATCGTTTTACATTTCCCCTCTAGGGTTTTATTCATTCATCCCACACGGTGACCCAATTACGGAAAAGCTTAACTTTAATTTAAAACCAGATCTAAGGAATCCAGAAAATATTTCAAAGCTTACATATAATTCATTCGAGGCCTTAAAAGTGCAACATTAAACTGCCAAGTAACAAGCTGAATAAGTTTTGTTGATGACCGGAATACAGGAGGATTGATCAACCAAAGCCAATATTATTACATCACTATTCTCTAATAAATTCGAATGAAACGGTCTGTTTTCTAGAAGATTTATTACATTATTATATCTTATACATCTTCTTCTTATCAGATTATTACTTAGATCCTATGTCAGCAACCACATCTCGGCTCTCGTCGTACTGGTTGAAGACTTCAAGGTTAGGTTAGGTATAATCCTGACAGTTGGTCCATACGTAATTGAGTAAAAATCGGATATTATTGTATAATTTTTTAATGAATTCAAATACCGCTATTTCTATTGTTGATACATTTTTCTCAACATGTTTCGAAGGTATTAAAACTGGAGCCAATTGTGGAATTCCGTAATGCTTATAATGCCTAAGGTTTATCAAAATTTATTAATTGTTTTATTTTAATTTAAATTAATTTAATTTAATTTAAAAAATATTATAAAAACACACAAGTTTTCTCCGAAACATGTCGTGTTTTTAAATATTTTTATATATTTTGTGGAAAATAAACGAAGTTTTTATTCAATTTTATTAATTTTCTAAGTAAATTACTATGGAGTTCCACAGTGTTAATGTCTTAGCTTTCAATAAGTTGTTTTATTTGAGTATAAATCTGATTGCATCCACTGCGAAACACTAACACATACACTTAAATAATAAAACATGACCTCCTCTACGTAGTTGTGTGCAACTTAACAACATAAACCCTATGTACAAGTAATTAAAAAAATGGATTAATCATTTTTGATACGGGATCCCCGAAAGACTCCGAAAATCATATTTCGTGTTTTGGTTCAGTTTGTTTTTGAAATAACTATCAACAGCACAGATTGTTTTATCTATCGGCCGCCAGATCCAATCTGCCTCTGGTGACACCGGTGGGAAGAGCAATTAGTCTGCTGAACGCGGTCTCCAAACGACGTCTTTCATATTATTGAAAGTACGTTCAGAAGGCAAATACTCTTGATGTTAGTATCTTGTATTCCTAATGCCGAACCATCTCTCATGCGTTCCTGGTATATGTTGTATGTACATAATGTCTGTTGAGTAAATAAACTGATTTGAATTGATTTGATTTGAAATAAACTGGATGTATTTTCCCTTTTAATTTGTGGGACTCGAATTTCTCAGTAAGAATTAAAAACAAATTAATTAAAATAATAATTGATTAATTAATACATTGACAGAGAAGTTTCTGGCCAAAAATTGCAAACTTTTCTGTGCATTTGTCGACTTACAAAAAGCATATGATTACGTTAATAGAGAAAAGTTGTGGAAAATATTGTCTGAATATGGAATAAGTACAAAACTGATCACGGCCATTAAGTCGCTATACACGGAAAGCACTGCTAGTGTCAGAGTAAATGGAGATCTTACAGCCTGGTTTGATATCAATAAAGGTGTCAAACAAGGTTGCGTAATGTCCCCGTGGTTATTTAATCTGTATATGGACAATTGTATGAGAGAGCTGAAAGGGTTGGATGTAGGTGCCAAAATGAGCGGAGTGTCAGTAAGCTGTCTCTTGTATGCGGATGACGCTGTCCTACTTGCTGACAACGAGCATGAACTACAAGTCCTGGTGAATTGTATGTATGAGGTATGCATGCGAAATGATCTGATGATGAATGTTAATAAGTCCAAGGTAATGATTTTTGAAAAGGAAGAAACCATGACAGTCTGCAACATTAGCGTGAATGGTGAAAATTTGGAGCAAGTAGTTGAGTTCGTGTATTTAGGTAGTATGTTTACAAGAGATGGGCGAGTGGAGAGGGATATTGAAAGAAGGGTTGGGGCAGGCAACAAAGTGAATGGTGCACTTAAAGTTGTCATCGCAAACAAAAACCTATCCAAAAAAGCTAGAATGGCAGTGCACAATGGTGTTCTTCTACCGACCCTCATGTATGGAAGCGAAGCATGGAACTGGCAAAGGAAGGATGAAAGTAGAATAAATGCAGTAGAAATGAGATCTCTTAGACGAATGTGTGGATACTCTGTGTATGATAGAGTGTCGAATGAAAATATAAGAAGTGAATGCGGTGCAAATGATGGTGTCATGAACAAAATAATGAAAGGATCATTAAGATGGTTTGGACATATGGAAAGAATGAATGAAGAAAGAATGGTAAAAAAATTATATGTTAATGATGTAAATGGAACCAGAAATAGAGGAAGACCGAGGAAAACGTGGCACGATCAAATAAATCAAATATTGAATGTCGGCCATGTGAGGAGTCAGAGAAATCGACGCGCGTGCATGACACGATGTATGAATGTTGAGGAAGCGAGAGAAATATGTCAGGAAAGAAAGGTGTGGCAGTCCATTCTTTCTGCCTACCCCTTCGGGGAGACGGCGTGATGGTTAGTTAGTTAGTTAGTTATAATTTTAATAAAGGCGTTTATTTTTCAGATCCAGAGTTCCCGAATTCGCCAAATAGTTCTGACGACTGAAAAAATCTACCGGATTCAACTGAAGGTAAACAATTTACAAAATATTTTATTATTTCGTAAATTCAAATCTGAATATTGTTTTTTTTCATTCTAAGTGAGGGCTTAAAAGTGAAAGATTATTTTATTTAGCGTTTTGATTTCAATTTCGTTTGTACCAAAAAATATAATTTAAATTTAAACGTAGGCATAGTGTGTTTAGAAAAATGTTAAATGATAACTAGGACTCGGAATTGACATAAAAAGCATATTTTTTTCCTGGGCTCAGCTTTCAAAAAGACGCTCATTTTGGTGTTTAGAGATCTATTTATCCCCTTTAGCCCTAGTTATTAGGGAATATAAAATCATATTTTAGGGTTTAGCGATTATTTAAGAATATTTCAGGGTTCTTGGTGTGAGAGCAATTAAATGAAGTATTTTTGTCCATATTGTATGTAGTCTCCCTTTCGAACTTGCTATTGTTGTGGCAAGAAAAACTGGACATAGCGGAGAAGATACGCACCCTGATATGAGAAAGTGCAGTCTATATGTTGAAAGCCGGATACTGTTTGAAGGTGTTTTACACTAAAATGATTTACGTCACTTGTTAAGCCCACACAAGGTTGCTGAAAAAGAACAAAAATTTTCGCCTGTGGTGCACGTTCTAATTTCAACGACAAAAAAATATCCGAGAAATTTCCTTGTCTCGTGACGGTTTACAAAGAGATGATGCCTCAAGCGCCGCTTCCACCGGAGCCTATTGTCTCGTTAAACGTTAAACACGGAGAAAAGGTAAAGGGGGTGATCTTTACTTTTGACGACGAAGACGTCATGCCATTGACAAAGCTAAATTCACCGAGTTAAATTTCATTATGGCTCATTTTCACAATTGTCCAGCGATGTTTGAAAAGCTGTTGTTGCGGGGCGCCGTTTTTACTTCGTTTATGGAAATTGTTCTGCCACTGAAAAAAACAATCATTGACGTAACCAAAATAAAAGGGGACCTTACCAGGAAAAGATGTACGATGTGATGGGCCTACATCCCGCTTGGGAAGTAATTTTAAAAAATCCATCCTGCTAGAAGAACGTATGGATGGCGCCATCAGTGATTGCACAATCTACAAGTTCGAGAATTCGTTCTCCCCTCTAAACAAATCTTTTGTAAAAAAAAACTGTGTCATATCCTCGAAAATATAAAATAAAATATTCAATTGTACGATAGAAAAAAATGTTTGTCACAAATAAGATCTCGTTTTTTTCTACTTAACAGTAAATACAAGGTTAGAATATAAAATCATATTTTGGCACATACAAAATAATATTTTAAGCTTTTTTAGCGAATATAAATCCGAGCCATAATGAAAACATTTCATTCAAATTTTGACAGTTGCTTTGACAGTTGCTTTGTGTGACGCTCCGCCTTATTTCTGTGTTTAAGTGTATAAACGGGAGTTCTTGGAAGCAGTTTTTGTGGTGCGGTTGTTATTGCTTTGTTCTTTGAAGTGTGGTGTATTATCTTTATTAATTACTATATGAATCGGCTTATTTGAAGTAATTTAAAAACAATGTGTTAAAATTTATACCTTCCCACATTTGCTTTGTATATTTTAAATTGACATAGACAAGTCAACTATTAATACCATAGACAACTCAACTGTTTGTGTACTTCATAGTCTAGAAACTAAATAAAATATGGCACCACCGAAGAATACGCAAGACATTGCTGGTCCGCAGTCTATCGCTCATAAATGTCCGGTTTCATAATTTTTTTTTCATCTTTCTTCAGATAGAGGTAAACTGTGGGAAATATTGTCGGAATATGGAATAAGCACAAAACTGATCATGGGAATTACATCACTGTACACGGAAAGCACTGCTAGCGGTGTAAATGGGGATCTTACAGCCTGGTTTGATATCAATAAAGTTGTCAAATAGGGGTGTGTAATCACTCCATGGTTGTTTAATCTATATATGGACAAGTGTATGAAAGAGCTGAAAGGGTTGGAAGCAACTGCAAAAATGAACGGTGTGTCAGTAAGCTGTTTGTTGTATGCGGACGACGCTGTGCTACTTGCAGACAACGAGCATGAACTGCAAGCCCTGGTGTCTAGTATGTATGAGGTATGCAAGCGATACGATTTGATGATGAATGTGAATAAGTCCAAGGTAATGATTTTCGAAAAAAAAGGAAGCATGACAGTCTGCAACATTAGTGTAAACGGTGAAAATCTGGAACAAGTGAATGAATTTGTTTATTTAGGAAGTATGTTTACAAAGGATGGGAGGGTGGAGAAGGATATTGAAAGAAGGGTTGGGGCAGCAACAGTGTAAATGGTGCACTTAAAGTTGTCATCGCAAACAAAACCCTATCCAAAAAAGCTAAGATGGCAGTGCATTAAGGTGTTCTTGTGCCGACCCTTATGTATGGAAGTGAAGCATGAAACTGGCAAAAGAAGTATGAAAGTAGAATATCTGCATTAGAAATGAGAACTCTAAGACGAATGTGTGGCAAATCTGTATATGATAGAGTGACAAATGCAAGTAAAATAAGTGAATGTGGTGCGAATGAAAGTGTTATGAACAAAATAAGGAAAGGGTCATTAAGATGGTTTGGACACATGAAAAGAATGAGTGAAGACAGAATGGTAAAGAAGGTATATGCAAACGGCGTAAACGGAGCTAGAAATAGAGGAAGTCCGAGGAAAACGTGGCACGATCAAATCAATCAAATATTGAATGTCGGTCACGTGAGGAGTCGGAGAAATCGATATGCGTGCATGACAAGATGTATGAATGTAGAGGAATCGAGAGAAGTGTGTCAGGACAGAACAGTGTGGCGTTCCATTCTTTCTCCCTACCCCTTTGGGGAGACGGCGTGATGGTTAGATAGTTAGTTCGTTTATCATAAATTACTTCATTTCGTTATATTATTGTAATTCACTTGTTTGAATCTAGATTGACTTAAATTTCGATTAACAAGTATATACTGTTAACTCTTCTTTTCATTTATAATTGTGGTAGCATGTAATTGGCCTTATTTTATTGTTTTTATAGTAACATTTTCACGAATAATTAACTTGTAGAATAATAGAATATCTGGGGGAGAAGGGTGGATGTAGCAAAACAAACCAGTTGAGCTCCAGATTTTTTTCTTGTGTCTGGCGATAAGGTGTAACAGGATAACGCCTTTCCGATTGACGATTGCGGGACGCTTTTCCTGTAGTTTTTTTTTATGAATACTTTCCAACTGCATGTAATCGTTTCGTTGCACTTAATCAGCTTGTGATGGTATTGAACCATCGTAGATACGTAAATTCAGATATACGAAAATAAATTCAAATGACTAGAAAATATAACACCTAACCGAGTGGGGATGGATCTAGGGGAGCGGAAAGCAGAGGGGACGCAGGGGGCGAGGGAGGGGTGAGTTTAGCCGAGAGGGGTAGTGGGCCAGGGAGAGAGGTAGATCGTGGCAGTGTGTTTTGACCTGAGATCGGGACGGTTCACTATTGGCTTAAGGAAAGATCAGTCGTAATATTAAATTCAGATTCTGATTATCAAGAACTTCATTGTATTTTGTATACAAGTATAGTGGTACGAGGGTGCGGCATTTGCAGATTTAAAAATACTAGAGTAAATTCGGTTTTAGAGCAGTCGACCAGAGCTAAGTCTAGAATTAAAAAAAATATTTCAGAAAATTGGAACGTATGCGTTCGCCTTACTCCATGATTATATACATAACGTAATATAGTTCGCTAACCCTCGGGCCAACTCATCGCGCCCGAAACAGGTACTCACTAACTCATCGAATACTGAAATCTTAGTTATGGACATGTAGCGTTCTAACAAAATTTGCAATCTTCTATACACACATATAGGTTCATAAAAACTTCGACCCATGCAAATTATGCTACATAAATATGATTGACTGCTGATGGATGAAGATAGTTAGAGAAGCTGGGAAGCTCACTTCAAGAGCCCACGCTATATACAGACTCCTATAGATAGGCAGGTGGAAAACCCTACTATCGCGTCTGCGGGAATTCTGTCGTGGGTGGGCCAGTCTTCGAAAACCCCCGATAGGGTGATGGCCAATTTCATGGGTTTGAATCCCCAGGTCCACTGATTAAGGGTTGGGAAGTAGATCGTCTGGTCACCAGACGATTCTGCTGTGGAGCAGTGGAGAAAAATCGCCAGATTGACGAAGATCTGGGTCAACGCGATACTAACACTATTATGATCCCAGTTCCCACAATTCCTTATATACTTAATATATTATATTTTGACACTGATTCGTTATATAATCTGTGCCTTTCAGGAAACTGTTCTTTATTGCATCATTATTACATTACGCTCTGATTTAAATAACTGTACATCTTATTTCACGATTGTGTTGTCCCATATTGTTTGTGGATGTTTCATTTCAGGGCTACCACATTTTCTAGAAATAAAATTTTGAATTTATATTTTGTAAACTTAGAGATATTTTAGGTTGTTTGGTTTAGCTGTTCCTAGGAAATATTGAGTGACGTATAGTTTGATTACACGTGGGTTTGTCAGGATTGCAGGATTGCTTAGAATATTCGGAAGGGTTAGGAACGATTAGCTTTAGAATGAAATTATCAGTTTTCGCCAAATAAAAGGGCTTGGATTACATCGGTCATAACGAAGGGTTATACAGTATTATTTCTAGACGATCACGAAGGCCAACTTGCGTAAGGTAAAACGCCTCTAAGCTCCGTACAGGTGGGTGAAGAGGGAATGACTGGAGGAAGCTCCACCATTCGCGGATGAAGGTTAGGGGTTCCTTGCGGAGAGGAGACCTCATCACAGTTAGGTGCCTTGGTGGCTAGGGCGGTTCACCACATTGGTGACGTGACGCAGGAGAGGCCTGGAGGAGGAGAGGAATCCTTCCACACTAGGTGTCCTCGGGGAAAGGGCAATTCATCACATTGGCGCCGTGTCCAGGACGATTCATCACAAGCTCATGGTGAATTATGACCCAACCCAAGAAATAAAATATTTTTAGCACACAGAAGTTATTGCGGTTACTCGCTACTCGATCGGCGTGATCCCTCACCACCCGAGTTGTGGTCTAGAGGATATAACGTTTGACTTCTGACTCCTGGTTGAAGCCAAGTCATATTGAAGATTGCATAATATTACCTACTTCTTACTCATCACGTGGTTTCCCCTGATTTCTGAATGTAGAGGCGTACCGCAATACTTCTATATCTTGAGTAGCGATTTTTCCACATCATAAATGTTTTCTTAATATATAAAACTTACTCACTAACCATCACGCCGTGTCCCCGAAGGGGCAGGCACAAAGAATGGACTGCCACACTTTTCTTTCCTAACATATTTCTTTATATTCTTCAACATTCATACATCGTGTCACGCACGCGCGTCAATTTCTCTGACTCAGTATTTGATTCATTTGATCGTGCCACGTTTTCCTCGGTCTCCCTCTATTTCTGGTTCCATTTACATCGTTAACATATAATTTTTTCACCATTCTTTCTTCATTATATATTATACAGGTATGTATATTTATTATTATTAATTTGGTTACGTAGGATGCATCTATTCCTAAAAGTGTCATCATTTGTTTACTTGTATTACTCTTCCTTAAGCATCTAAGTGATTCTCTTAGGATTTAGTTGAAAGGATTTTTTCTACCACACAATGTTTTACATTATGTTCGTCCTGGAGACCTGACACTTATCAATTTTTCAATATTGCTAGCAAGGAACCGTCATACGAGTATAATATCATTATGCTTTTGTGAATTGTAGTGTATAGTAAAATCTGAGGCACTTATGATGTTAACATTGTGATGGCCATTTGTTTATTTTGAGAAAACAGGTAGTAACAAAAACACACGTTCTCACGTTCCTTTCAATATATCTGATTTATTTGACATTCTTACTAAAGCAAAACTAATAAATGTTTTCACCTCGGGTATTTACGAGTATTGTTCATTGTTATTCTGCTTCTGCTTTTTTGTTATAGCATTATTTTTCCAGTGTTTCCAGTAAAAATCACGCTCTCGTTGACTCTCGTTGGTCAGCACGTGGAAAAATACTAAGGTCACTGAGTAATTTTCAGTCTGAGTCATTTTACAAAAATTGCTTTTTGCGTTTTATTTAAAATTATAATATATCTATAATTTCATTAACACAATCAGTTATGGTATAAATCGGAAGAATTAACGTGCATGTACGACTCGCTGTAGAGTAGCGTGGCGGTCCATTTTCTCTGATTGCTTTTTTAGTTTAAAGAATATATTTGAAAACAAGTAAAATATCAGCAATGCATGAGATACAGGTACATATGATCGACTTTAGAGAGAAAATATATTCTCTAAGGATAAGAATATTTGTCTTCTACTATCCTGACACACTCAGGTAGGAGGTACTCGCTATTATGAAAGACGTCTTTTTCCGAGGTAATCATGTTCAGCAGACGGATTGCTTTTTCCACCGGCATCATCAGAGGCAGGTTAGTTTTGGCGACCGGCAGATAGAACAATCTATGCTAGCCCTGTTGGAGGTAACTATCGTTAATAAAAGGACCCACACCCTCCAACACGGCTGGGTTCTCAAAATATCCCCTTATAAATCTTAAGAAATGGGTTATGTGAAACCAGCTCACCATCAAAGCTGTAGAGAATTGGCTCCAAATATTCCCAAAGGGTCCGGTCCGAATAAAGTCCAACATCCTCAGCGCACTGTCATAAATTCTCTCAAAAACGTCAAAAGTCAGTCGGTTCTCACAGATTACAGATAAAAAGTAAACAAAATGTGAAAATGTATTGATAGTACAAGGGTTGCCTTTTATGTTTTTACAATCGAACAATAGATGGCGTTTGTGAGTTATGGCATCACTGTATTTGTGAACATTGACATTTGTTATTGCAAAGACAGTGGCAACTTAGTAATTGGCCAATTAGGTTGTTGATAGTGACGATTAAAAGAAGCAAGTTTGTGCGAAAATCGAGATCACTCGTGAAGGTTTGCGTTGGATGATTATTTATGATTTAAAAAAAGGCCTTACTCGACAACAATGCATACGATCGCTTCGTACAACTTTTGGTAATGAAGCACCATCAGAGAAGACTGTTTACAATTAGTTTGCAGAATTTCGTCGTGGTCGTGCGTCCGTCAGTGATGAATGTCGAGAAGGTAGGCCAAAATCGGTTGTCATTCCGAGAAACATCAATGGTGTGCGCAACATGAATAATGAAGATCGGCATGTGACTTACAGACAGATATACGAGTAGGTGTCTCTTGGCATATTGCAGACTGTAATACAATCGATTTTGCATGAGCATTTAGGTGTGAGAAAGATTTTTTCCAGATGGATTCCGCATAATTTGACCAAAACGTAAAAAAGGCTCTTGTTGATTGGTGTGACGAAATGTTGAAAAAATTCGACTGAGTACGTTCAAAATCCGTTTACAACATTTTTACATGAGACGAAACTTGGATATATTCGTAAGAACCTGAAAGCAAACAACAGTCTACTGTTTTGGTGTTTGACAATGAACCCAATCCCACTAAAATTGTTCGTTCACGAAGCACTTCCTAGAAAATGATCGCTTATTTCTTCAGTTGTACTGAACACGTCGCAACCCTTCCTTTAGAGGATCGAAGAATTGTTAATGCTGAATGGGATACAACAATTTGTTGGCAATGGTCTTCGATTAACTAAGGAAAAACGACAAAACACGTTGCATCATTCTTCATCACGACAATGCCAGCTCCCATAAAGCACGCCAAACAACTGAATATTTGAAGGAAAAAAACCTCGAATTAATGTCTCATTGCTCGTATTTACCTGATATATTGCCTGATGACTTTTTCTTGTTCCCCACTGTCAAACAAAAGATGCGTGGACAGCGATTTTCAACACCTCAAGAAGCTGTTGAAGACTTTCAAAACCATGTTTCTACAATATCAGCTTCAGAGTGGAGAAAATGTTTCCGGAATTGATTTGATCGTATGCAAAAATATAACGACCCTAAAGACAAATTTGTTTTCAACTAGATAACACTTTGTTTTCAACTAGTTTGTTTCTGTTTCACTTTTTGTAAAAACATAAAAGGCAACCCTCGTATTGCACGTGCATTCCCGCAAAATAACCATTCTTAGATATATGAATTAGTGTTGTTGCTACTAATCTGGTAATAAGCAGTTAGAGGGAGCTCATGAGATCTGATTTTATATTGGACCGATCCAATATTTCAACAAAGTCATAGTGTTTATTTCCTGTTAAATACTGATAACAAAAATCATTCCAACTTTACCGCGCGTTGATAGTTGCTTGCGGCGTAATGTAAACAAATGTATTATGCTAATTATATATGGCAGCATAAGCAGATTATTACAAAACTGCATTTTCAATAGTTTTTGTATTATATATAAATATGATGACTCAGTGTTGTTGGTAATTTATTTTAACAATAATATAAATAACGTGTAGATGGATAGTGTTATTGCACCGTAACTGATGGTGATAGTTTGAACAAATATTGAAGATAAAATACATATCTCAGACCTCTAAAACTTCTATACCTGTATTTGTATCACTGCCACATACGCTATCACAAGGGCCCGTTTATTGTAGCACCTTGCCTCTCAAATCTTCCCCTAGTTACTATAAGTATTAATCATTCTTTTTATGTATAAATTATTTTTATTTCTATATTTTGTTAATTCTGTAATATATATTCTCTCTTAAAATAAAAACATAATTTATTTTATATCTATGTTTCATACTTTCTTCTGTGTGTGTTCGCAAGAAACGTATGCCACATTTATAAAAATAATGATAACCTAAATACAAGACACTTGACGCTCTGTATTTAAAGTATATAAAATATTACCTGTAAATTAATAGCTTTGCTACCGATAGATATTACTACGAGATAATGCTATATTCATGAACTGAATTTATAAGTCTGCCCAGTTTATCAACGATTGATTGTTCAATTTGACATGATATATAAATTCATACAATTAAAATAATAAAACACTTTTAATATTTGTATCTAAACTCCCGCCGGAGCTTTGTCAAGGTGAGAAATTATTCAGTTCAGCTCAGTTTATTAAAACAGACGTTTTGATTCGTATTAATCATAACCTATTTAAAAACCCGTAGATTTTTAATTGTCGAGCGACAGCCTGGCATTATATTCATACGGCCTGAAGAAGAATTGTATATACACATTGTATATGAAGCAATATTCAGCATTACCTTCGTATTCAAAACGTTTTTAATACCGATTAAAAATAGCGTTTGTCACTAGTTCCACTCCGCCGTGCTAGGAATTTTCCCAAGCCTTTTTCTACTTGCATAAGACTGCATGATACACTGAAATCCTTCTCTACCTTGCGCCAATACCAGTTGTGTGCTATCACTTACACTTATAGTCTTCTTCTTATTCTTCTTCCTCCGCCTATTCCCGTCCACTCCAGACTGGATCCAGGTTATTACGACGTGTCTGTTCAGATAACCTTTCCACCGAAGTTGCGGTCGCCCTGCACTTCTCTTTGCCGTCCACGGTCTCCAAGTCAGCAGTCTTCTTGTACATTTTTCATCTGAGCTTCTGGCTACGTGACCTGCCCATTGCCATTTTAGCCAAGTAACCTTTGTTTTTTCTCTCCCCGTATCGTTTTTGACTCTGTCTCTTAGGCTTATTCCTAACATGGCTCTTTCCATGGCTCTTTGTGTCACTCATAATTTCTCGACACTTTGTTTTGACACTGTTACAGTTTCAAGACCATAAGTACCAACTGGCAGAACGCAGACTATAACAAATATATTTACCTTTACAATGAAATTTGATTGTAGTACTAGCCTCCGTCTGTCTAATGAGAGAACCGGATATAACCTCTGACTTGAATAACGGCGTGATTATAAGGTGGTTTGCTAAAAATTACAACCCAGTTCTGAATACTTCTAGAACCGTAATTTATCATGATTTTTTTTCACATACCATTTCACATTTAAATATTACAGTAATGCAGTATAATCCAAAGGCCCATTTACTACTTACCATAATGCTTATTATCTCTAGGAGTAAGCAGAATGGATAAATCACCAGGTTCTTCGATCCTACTATACTTACCTACCTCTTAATTCATATAAGGAATCATTTGGTCGTACCCACGTCCATTTGGTCCTTTCATGTTTTTCTCAATCTCATGAATTATTTATTTACCATATATAATAGAGTTTTAGTGCCAACCCTTATGTACGCAAGTGAAGCTTGGAACTGGCAAAATAGGATAAATGAGAAGAGCGTCCGGTAAAACTTTGTTTGATAGAATATCAAACGGAGAATTATGGAAGAAATGTAAGTCAGATGATTGCGTCGTAAGTAAAATAAAAAAGGATTACTTAGATGGTTTCGACATATGGAACGAATGGATAAAATAAAACTGGTTTAAAATTTGATACAAGTAGCTTGAATGGAAAAATAACGGCCGAGGAAAACACGTTAACCAATTTTATCAATTACTAAAAGGCAGCCTCATTCGTAATCGGGAAAATCGATAAGTGTGTTACGATGTATGAATGTAGTGGAATCTCGAGCGGTATATCAGGACAGAGCAGTGTGGTGGTCCATCCTCTCTTCCTTCCCTCCTGGGAAACGGCATGATGATTAGTTAGTTCAAGTATTTGAATTCACAAAAAAATCATAATTAAGTTCATCAAACAAAACTTATTATTGCGCTGCAATATTTTGTCTGTAGACATTAAGCCTTCTATGTAAATATGTTTGATTTTCATAAATAGTAACGCCTTTTTTGTTTCAGATACGCAGCTCAGGGGTGATACGCAGCATCGGTTGAAGAGCGGGGCCAAGAACAGCGGCTCAAGCGCGTCGCTCGAGTACACAATGTTTGAAGAACAAATCATCCGATTGGCCCACGAATCTAACATGGACATTAGCGAGCATTCTGTCGATTTTCTGAACCGTATACTCATGTACGTTCTGTGGAAAATAGTATTTTATTCCCTGCCGTACAAAGGACAGGACAAGGTCATAAGAGGCAAGTATATTCTCTTCCCGAAGCTGAACGCCTACATGACTTCTTTTTATGAAAAACGCTCCGTGGAAATGTTTGGCGGAAGTTTAATGCTGCGAACCTCCAAGTACCTGCAGCGCATTATGAATGAGGGTGGCCACCTGCGGCGCTCGCTGCGCATCAAGAGGCAAAAGTCAGACAAGGTCTTCAAGTATTTATGCAAATGCTTTCAGAATTCCGATCCCCTCGTTCGTGGCATAGAAGCTAAAGATTTTTCTGAAATGCTCATTGCCACCACTAGCGATAATGTTATTGACGAAGCTGTTCGTTTTTATAATATGAATAAGAGGAACTTTAAGTAAGCCGTTCACTCATTTATCTCCGGTGGTGGAAAAGGGTTTCGGTACAAATATATTATTCGTAAGACGAATTTCTTTAAAATTAATTAATGGAAAATTGTATGCACTGCTAGTGTGGTTACAAATATTTTCATTAAACATGTACTTTCCCAATGACTCTTCTCACACTCGTCTTTCCCGAAACATTCACCCATTCGCTGTCACAATGTTTGGAATCTTCCAGACCAGTGGTTTCATCTCTAAACATCCCATATTTAATAAGTACCACGAGAAGAAAATAATGTCTTTAATAAATGTACGTTAATCCATTGTTTTGACCGATGTACTATGATACTAAAACACTATTAAATGTTAAATTTTTTAAATACTCTTATTATACGTATCACAAATTATTTTTATGAGATTGTCGGGACAGTTGTTTTACCAACCTATGTTGACATCATCAGTTGTGACAACAACAAGTTGTTTGTTGTTTCAAAATTAAGACATTTAGTATATTTTTATATAAACATTTAGTATATACGAGTATATACCGTGGTTAAATACAAATTGTTTTATTTTATATCTGTAAGTTTCATTTATTTTATTTAATTTATTTTAATAAAAATTACAAACATTACAGAAATATTTCCAAATCGTTTGCAATTACATTATAAGAATTTAAAAGAGAAGCATAAAAACATATAAATATTATAAATAAAAAAGTTTAAGAATTATAAATAATCATAACATTGATATTGCATCCCACGGGTAATAACTGAGGTAAAGAAAGCGCAGAAATTTTTTCTGCACTCGCTCCACCATCAGAGAATATCGGATCCCAGGCGGTGACCAAATAACGGAACTATATTCCAGCCGACTTCTTACCAGGGAATTATACAACACCCGAAGTACCTGTGTGTTCGAAAATATCTTGGCATTCCTAAAAACAAATCCAAGCAAGTTAAGAATATGTAACCACAAAGTGAGTGCTTCATATGAAAATTTAAAATAAAAATTGTTTTGTTAACTTGTTAAAAGGTTCACTTGTTTCGACAATATAAAAAATGCCAAAATAGTTACTTAATTCTTAAATATCTTTGTATTCAGTATAGGCACACAACTTCATTCGCCTATTTAAAAATAACAAGAGTCAAACGCCATCATATTTCTTCTTCTTCCGATGGCGCTATAGCCCATATGGAACCTTGGCCTCCGTCAACTTTCTCTTCTAGCAGTCCCTGTCCTCAGCAGTCGTCCTCCAGTTTGGCACCCGAAGAAGTTGTGCTGCATCCCTCTTTCCTTCATCCTCTCACCTCAGCCTTGGTTTTCCCACCCTTCTCCTTCCGCTCGGGTGTCTAGTGTCTGTGAGTCCACCATCATATTGACTTCATCTAATTAGTTACTACGTTGATTTTGTATGTTTTTATCTTAGCGATTATGTGATTTTTTAAATTGTGATTATTTATACAATATAATTAACAAACAGTGATAATATATTATTTTCTAATTTTGTAGTAGCCGTGCTCCACACACTAGGTACCTCGTTTTATTTGATCACTTTATATAATGTATCGTTGATGTTGCTTTCTAAAGCTCTTAGATATAAGATACCATAAATGTTTCAGTATTACTCGTATTAAGTAATTATTCTAATTTATTAATTAATACACAAATCTTCTCCTAATTATACAGACATAGATTGACGGCGATGGAAGTAAAGACATAAACTTAAAAAATTGCATGAACCCATTTTTTTTCAAAGTAAAGTGCGTTATGGATTTATGCGTAAACATAAATATTTGGTTTATTTAATTATTATAATTTTCTCATAAAAAATCATAGTTAATAAGTTTTTAAAAAAATGTATGAGTAAATGTATAATTATATGTCAATAAAAAAATAGTTCACATTCCAAAGAACATTTTCAATATCCAAAATTAATAATCAACCTGTGATACTATTGAAAGGAAAAATTAAATACTATTATACTTTCTCGACTATTCGTGAAATAACAACACCTTTCAAACATTTTATTGAGTATTGGACGCACCGCGAGCCGCGGTACAGCCAACATTGCCCGTCGGCCTGATTCACAATATCACTATCGAGGTCCTGCGCACCTTCTATCCATTGTTCTCTTATGTCTCTAGTGCATATAAACTGAATTGGAAATGTTTCGGATAGAAAATTGAAATATAAAAATATGTAAAAAAAACCGCACACATCCTTCACGTATTTCTCTAGGGCAGGGCTACTCACACTGTGCTCCGCGGGAACGTTGTAAGTACTACGCGAAAAATATTAATTAAAATGAAGCTTTTTATTTTCAATATTATGATTTTTTTAGTTTTGAAAGATTTGCGACATTCATCCTGGTGTCACATTTTAAATATTTTTATGATAAAAAAATCAATGTCTGTTAAAATTTAACAGTTATTAAATTTACATAATATGTAATTCAAATTGAATATTTAAAATATAACAATTTATTGCTTGTATTGTTTGTATAGTGCAATGATCCGATTTATAAATACTAAATGCAAAAAAGCCAAATTATGAATGACTTGTTTATGAGTTATGACTTAAAATTCAAATGTAACGATAATATATATTTTTTTAAGATTTGTTGATCGCGTATCATTACCTACCCTGCAAATTACATAGGTGCTCCATCTTAGAAAAAGTTTGCAAAATTCTAGGGCAACGTGTTTCAAATGGTTGAATATAATTATTTTGTGCAGAGGCATGGTACAGCGCTTCTCAATAGCATTCTTTCTCCATCTCTGCTCCAATATATCGGCGCCGTTGATAAAATATTTTATCTCTGGAATGCGAGATTTCATATTTTCTATTTCCAGCGAATGATAGAAATGCGACTCTATTCGCAAACGTGAAAAGGATATTGAGATAAGAGAGCCGCGTCTACTGGGACTATTGAAGCAGAAAAGTACATTCGTAAGTTTTAAATAATATTCTTTTTTGTTATTTAAATTTTGCTTAATTATAATATTTATATTTCAAGGATGGTGTTTTAATTTATGTCATTCTTTCTACCTGCTTTCCAAAATACTTCTTATTGGTCAACCCCGCTACAGCGACACGATTTGGTTATTACAATGACTCTTAAAGCAGCAGAACATAATTACATAAAACTCTTAAAGTTTTCTCCAGTCAACCCCGATGAATCAATTTTAAAGTTTTAAAAAATATATAAGCGAGAATAGGCAGTTGGGATTATCTGATCTAAACACGGTATTTGCACATATTTTAGTGATTATAGCTTTGCGGTAGCCGACTCTTCTGGTTTGTTCGGTGGAATTAAAAAATGTTGTTGTTGTTGTTGACTCTTCTGGTCGGGATAAAATGCCTACAGATTAGGTGTCCGTGTTATCATAGTATTGACAAATACACTAGAACTCAGATTTACTCCAAAATATCACCTCAATTAATATAATACCGCTCGTATAAATAATATCCTATGTATGCAACCCAAAATGCTATATAAGTAATTTGTTACATCAAGTACCTACATAGCCGAATGCATTCATTTGAAATTCTACATTCACATATTTTGAATATCTGCTTACACTAACAATATTAGATATCGTATCCGCGGAAAATAAATACTTTGTAATAACCTCAATCAATATATTTTTCAACTAGTGCGAGCGAGGCACAATATAAAATTCCGTACATTTATGTTGGGGTAGGCGAGAGGCAGATAGGCGAGAGTGTATTAATGTCGCACACTAACTCGCGCGCTTGTTGACATACGCAAATAAAACGCCCTCGCACAGAGTATTATTTCACCTCAAAGACGTAATAAAATTGTAGCTTTCAGCATGGCGGGACCAGCTACAACATCTACAACAGCTACAACATCTACGTTGCAACCACCAGCTACAACATCTACGTTGCATTATTGATACTGTTGCACAATGCTGAGTCTGGAGGTCTAGGGTTCCAGCATTTGACCGAAGATCAGCGTTTAACAAATTCTGGTATTCTGCAGAAGATATTATAAACTAACTAACCATCATGCAGTCTCCACAAAGGGGTAGGCAGAAAGAATGGACTGCCACACTTTAACCGTTGCGGCACTCCATCATTCTCTTTTCGCACTATATTTAAATAATATGGAACATAAATGAATAAGCATAACAGTCACAACGAAACAATAAAAATATGTTCAATTAAGTTTTTAAATTTTTGGTTGAAAAATGATCTATGGTGGATCTGTTGGGCTTTTACTTTTACACTTTTACTCTCCGAGTATGTATTCCCCGTACATTAAAAGTCTCCTATATAGAATACAGGAAAATGCTTTGTATGCAGTGTTTAATAATGTGATTGCTCTGATTCCATCTGACCGCAAAGCGATTATAGCATTGCGGTGAGAGGACTAAAGAATAATAAAGCTCCTGGAATAGACATGATATCCGGCGAACTAATTAAGTGTGGTGGACCAGTGTTGAAAACTTATCCTAGACATTTGGAACCAGGAAATACTTCCTGAGGAATGGAAGGTGGGTATAATAGTGCCCATATTGAAGAAGAGCGATAAAACAATATGCAAAAACTACAGAGGAATCACATTATTAAACACTGCATACAAAGTATTTTCCTGTAATCTATGTAGGAGACTTTTAAAGTACGGGGAAGACATACTCGAAGATTACCAGTGTGGATTCCGGCCCAACAGATCCACCATAGATAATATATTTTCATGAGGCAAACCATGGAGAAGACGTATGAACACAACATTCCACTATACCACCTGTTTATTGACTTTAAACAAGGCTTTGATAGTATTAACTGGGAAAGAATGTTGTATACACGAAAACTATTAGGGGTGCCACTAAAACTACAGAGACTAGTGGCCATCACATTGTCTGAATCAAAAACCGTAGTTAACGTACAAAATTTCATGATTGAATCCGGAGTAAGACAAGGTGATGCTCTCTCCACCATGGTTTTTATCTTAGTGCTGGAGGCTGTAGTACGTAAAATTCAATTAATATACTGTATTGATATAAAGTCGTCTAAAATCTGCGCGTATGCGGATGATATCGTCATCACAAGCAGAGACAAACAAATGATGATAGTGAAAGGTACAGTTCTGAAAAGAGAAGCGGAGAAATTTGGCCTTCAAATAAATGCATCAAAAACAAAATATATGGTTAGTGCGCGCGAACAACATCCTCTTCAAAACATACAAATAGAACAACATATGTACTAAGAGGTCCAGCATTTCACTTATCTGGGCTCGAACCTCAATTCCAAGAACAAGCTGGCAGAAGAATTAAATATTCACGTCTTAGCAGCAAACAGATCTTTTCATGGGTGTAAGAAGCTTCTGGGCTCTAAGTTACTCAGCAGGAATACCAAACTTTTAATATATAAGACTATCATAAGACCGGTAGTCACCTACGGCTGTTAGACATGGTCTCTAACGCAGAGAGAGAAAGGGCAGTTTTTGAGAGGAAAATACTGAGAAAAATTGTTGGACCCACGCTGAGGATGGGACTTACAGAATAAAAAGAAACCTTGAACTTGAAGTACTGATTAACCAGGAAACAGTAGTGAGATTCTGTAAGTCTCAACGCCTACGGTGGGCGGGCCATGTGGAAAGAATGTCAGAGGGTAGAACACCACAAATTATATCCAGATGAGTGCCCTGCGAAAAGGGAATAAGAGGCAGACCGAGGAAAAGATAGGCGGATTGCGTGGAAGAAGATTGGGAGAAAATGGAAGGAGCTGGGGAATGGAGAGAGATGGCCAGGAACAGAAGTCAGTGGAGGACCGTTGTGGAGGAGGCTAGGTCCTACACCGAGATGTAGCCCCGAGAAATGAATGAATGAATGTTTATATTTTTGGTGGTCAATAAAATATAACAATAATCAAAGATAATAATGGTCGTTGGTCGAGAAGAGAGATTTGCAAGCGTTGCTCTGGGTGGCAGCAGCATAAAACAGGTCTTTTAGAAATCTGAACAGTACTTTTAGAAATAATGCGTTATGTTTATTTATCGATGAGAAGAGCTGAAAGTAGTGTGTGATAATAATTTTCTATTAAACTTCTTATGTGGTTAAAACACCGCGAATTTAAATAAGGGCAGCCAATGACAGCTCTACACAATTAATAGTTTCAATGTATATATTTATAATCATTTCTAAACTTTTGGTCAAGCTATTTGAATCAGGCACTCTTATGTGCTCCGGGTCATTCATCCCGCATATTACAGTGCTCACGGACTCCACAATGAACAAGGACCAAACAATTGGAGGAAACTGGATAGACCTGGAGAATGGAGAGGGATACCCAGGTATAGGATCAAGTGAAGGAGGTCAAAACCCCTTATTACATGGTACAATCAAATTAATTTAACAGATAACCCAAAAAATAATGAGATATTAATATTATTTTGTTTAATAGCTCTTCTTATCGTTACAGCTTGAGCCAAATATATGTATAAGAGTCAAAATCATTTTGTGCATTTGATATATGTATCATGTTACTGATATATATTTCCTATTTTTAATTAATTTAAACATTAATGGCGCCGAATGAAAATATTTCCTAATTAATACGAGAACGTCTTTTTTCTTGAAGTTTTATGTGAATGACATGTTGTTTCGCTTGTCTGAGGCATTATCAAATGTGTCGTATATACAATAAATCTTGTACAAAACAGACGTTTATATTTGCATTAATTATTCAATGGAGTTTAACATCGTTGTTCAACAAACAAAAACAAAAATAAAAAGAATTCCTTCTTAAAATTATACACACTTCTATAGAGCACACGTGAGTTTATTTGAAAAATTTTATAATTCAGAAGAAGTACGTTATCAGATAATTTTTAAATGTATATTTTTATACTTCTCTTATATTTTACATAATTGGTTTCCTGGATTATGGTTTGATTTGTTTTAATTTTATTATTAAATCAGCACATTTTATTATTAAGCTAGTAAAGCTTTTTAAAGTCAATTGATTTAAAAGTAAAGTTATTTAGATAGTTAGTTAGGGAGCTTTCAAATATATTCGTAAAATTAATATTTGAAATCTTTCCTTGCGGAAAAGTATTCGCTCGGTACAATTACCGCCATCCCTCGTCGCGGTCCGTAACTAAATAAGGGGCTTGTCTTTACAGTCGGGTTACTTGCTCGCAAGGGTAGTCTGGGCGAATACGTCGGCAACGTGCTATTTTTTAAAATATGTGTGGGGGCGCAAATCTTAAGAGTGAGAATATTTTTTTAATAACCTTTTTAATTATTTGGTAAACGAAATACATAGCAAAGTATAATTTACTTTGGGAATTAAAAAAACATTGTTTAAACCACAAAAAAAATATTAAAATACACGACATGTTTCAGAGGATACCTCCATCTTCAGGTGTAAAAATATAACAAAAACTAAACAAAGAAAGAGTAATAAAAAACGCATTTAAAATTCGATACAAAAATTTAAAAATTAATTTTTAATTCCCAAAGTAGATTACTATGGAATTCCACAGTGTTAATGCCTTAACTTCCAATAAGCTCAAAGCATAAAAGGCGTGCCACACTGTTTGAAACAAACTCTCCACAGGGGTGACCTTGGTGGAGAGCTGTGGAGCCCGCGGTTGGTGTAGCGTCCACACTCGGTTTACACAAGCTCTCCACACGTGGAATGCGTGTTTAAACGCGCGTCCGTCCACAAAGTTTATTGAAGGTCAAACGAATTTTGGTTTCAAACAAGTGTCTACACAGTTTTAAACCGCCGGTGGAGACCGATGTAGAGAGCTTGTTTAAAACAGTGTGGCCCGCCTTCAATTGTTACGATTTTTCATTTTTATTTGTAAAGTGCAAAGTCGCGACCCCGTAATACGATAATTATTCAAAATATTAGTCATTCGCGCTGTCTTTGTTACACGGTATATATAATAGATAGAGCATTCGACAATAATACAAAATATTTTTGTGGAACATAATTATATGGTCGAGTCTGGATTCATTATATTTTACGACAAATCGTTCTGATTAATGTAGTATTTTCATTTTATTTTGATAGAAAATAAATAAAATTCCACAATATTCTAGAGTTTAAATAAAAAGAAGCAAGTTGTAAAATTTACGAAGAGAGTTTCTAAATTTGTCAGAAGATCTAAGTCCAAGACCTTATATTAAACGATATCATTATTTAGAGAAACACTGCGAGCGTCACGCACCCTACACCTCCACTTCCCTAGATATGTCTTAGATTAAAAAAAACTGTGTGTAAATGTATAAAAATTCCGTCTCAAAATCTCTGTTTAACAGGCCATAAAGTTAAATTAAATGGGGGGCCCATCTGATCTGACAGCTGTCAAATGTGTTTTTTTTAAATATCGCGACTTTTTCGAAATAATTGTTAAATATCACCATTTTAACACTGTTATTTCATTGTATTTTAACACAGTTATTTAAAATCGTTATTTCATTCTCTATACATGGACAAGTGTATGAAAGAATTAGATGGCATAAATGCTGGTGCGAAAATGAATGATATGTCCATCAGCTGTTTGCTATATGCAGACGACGCTGTTTTAATCGCTGACAGAATGGACGAACTACAAGTCCTAGTGTCAAGAATGTACGAAGTATGCAATAAGTATGACCCTGTGATGAACGTGTCAAAGTCTTAAGTTTTGGTATTTGAAAGGGTAGAATGTATGACCGATTGTGACATAAGTGGGAACGGTGACAAATTAGAGCAAGTTACCGAATTCGTTAATCTGGGAAGCATGTTTACAAGAGATGGTAGAACGGAGAAAGATATCGGAAGAAGGGTTGGAGCTGGAAACAAAATAAATGGTGCACTCAAAGTCATTACCGCAAATAGAAATATATCGACTGAAGCAAAGATGGCAGTGCACAATGGAGTTCTAGTGTCGACCCTTATCTATGGAAGTGAAGTTTGGAGTTGGCAGAAGAAGGATGAAAGTAGGATTAATGCCGTAGAAATGAGGTTACTAAGAAGAATGGGCGGAAAAACAATGTATGATAGAATATCTAATGATAAAGTGAGAAACGCATGTAAGGCGGATGAATGCGTGATAAATAAAATTATGAAAGGGTCACTAAGATAGTTTGGACATATGGAACGAATGGATGACTGAATAATGGTTAAAAAGATATATACAAGTAGTGTGAATGGGAAAATAAGTCGAGGAAGGCCAAGCAAGACATAGCATGACCAAATTAATAAATTACTGAAAGGCGGCCATGTTCGAAGTAGGAACGATCGACGAGTGTGCATGTCACGATGTGTTAATTTAGAAGAGGCGCGAGAATTACGTCAGGATAGAACAATGTGGCGATCCATCCTCTCTGCCTACCCCTCCGGGGAAACGGCGCGATGGTTAGTTAGTTTTTATTTCCTTAATACTGTTGGTACTGTACAATTAGGAATGATTCTACATCACATTCTTTGAAAATGTTTCGTATAATCTTCAGTGTGGTTAGAGAGGTAAGGCAGCTAAATTGATATACCAGCACTAAGGAAACACAAAAGTATTATATTAAATTGTCTGTAATACGTGCATAGGAGTAATAATACACTCGTAGTCGTCTTTTAGATTCATTTCCCATTTATAATCGAAACAAAATAAGTGCCTCTTCATAATAATGAGCAATTTTCAGCTTATATTGAAGATTGTAAAATAAATTTAAATATTTTCTTCTTCTTCGTCTTTTAATACATCTCACGATCTGCGACACAGATATCATGTCTTGTCGGATGATGAGATCCAGCTGTCCTTCCATCTCTTAGGCGGTCTTCCAGGTGGGCGGTATCCGGAGGGGATTTCTTAAGCGGCTGTATATGCGAGTCTGTCACTATCCATTCGGGCTACATGGCCCCTCCAGTATCTTCTTCTGGATCTACTCCACTGAGCGATATCCTCTCTTTCACAAGTTTTTCTTATGTCTGCGTAGCGGACACGATCTCAGAGAGTTTTTCCAGTAATTGATCTTAGGACCTTCATCTCCGATGTTCTTACTCCATTCGTATTATTTAAGTCTAGCGTAATTTAAAATAAGTACATTTCATCGCTTATTTTGACTGTTTAATATCAGTATTAAATATTTCCTAAAATTTGTATTATTAGTAGAAGAATAAGATTTTTATACTGATTTCGCTTTATTATTAAGTTAGCGTGGATCTCTCGGTGATAGTGAACACGACAGTGTATATCTTTTCTGGTTTTATGAAAAAATACGTAATACATATTATAGAATATAATGCTCTTGAATATCCATAGGAAGCAAATGAAAAATAGAATAGACCATTTCGAGTTCGAAGGGTGCACCTCCCAATATTTGTGTTTTATTATGTATAAATGTAATGCTCACTTAAATGTAAAAGAAGAAAGGAGTGTAACTAGTATTTAGATACGAGTTACATAATATGTAGGTATATAATATCTTAAAATATTTTCCGTGCCGTTTGACTGAGACATTCTTGTCGAAAGTTCTAGTTTTGATTCATAATTTGTGTGAAATGAATAATAAGACTCCTTAAATCATCATTGGTACACGTACAAAACAATCGTTCTTCTTTTGCTCCTAAAATCATTTTTTAATGTTAATTTAAGAGTTTTTTGCTGATGGAAAAAAAATAATTATTCATACGAAAGAAATTTCTGCAAAAAATATATAGGTACTCCTATAAGGTGTGCGCTCTTTTTCGTCGTAATTTTATGTAAATCAATGAAATTAACATTTTCGCATCACGCTTAACTACAAATCGTCGCAAATTCCAAGCGGTGATAACTCATCATTTAAAACTACATTTCACTTCTAGACGGCTGTGAGTACCTACTTACTCTTGGTTCGTGTAATGTTTAGGTACTATCTTGTTAACATCTGATCCGCAAAATACATTTTAACGGGGACAGTTAAGAAGTATTTATATAGAATATTAGTGAGTCTGATTTTACAAGTAGCCATATGCATAACGATTTCCAATTAATTTCCCGCTCGACACGGGGATCGGGTTATCGCCGGAACCGGACCGCACATCTATGGGATACGTAAAACTTATGTCATTTTATTAAAAGTTGCGCCAGCATGAATAGAGGTGCGCCCCGCCATCTGCCAGCCATTGTTTGTGTGGAGGCTCATTGCCAGTGAGCAGAAAACATTACGAGCAGTGCATTAACCAATCCACCGAAATGTCTTTACTATGACAGCTTATTCAGTAAGACATATAATTAAACATCTTGAACAAATTCGTTGGATTAGAAAATTCCGGGGTATGTCCCTCAATTTTCCTCGGATATGTTCCGATGTAATTTTTCTAATTTAACTGTAGGATAAAATAATTATTCCGCTCGCTCTTGTTTGGTGAATCGTGTTTTAGATAATCGAATTGTGATTTCAGGTGTCGCTGACGAAACCAATGAGCGAGTAATCAATTACTTTGTTTTCTTCTATATTCCCCATAATTTATACTATTATTTTTGAATTGATTGAAAAACTGTTTTTATTAAAACGATTTTAATATCTATCAGAACTGACCACATTGAATCAATTGTATTTTTTTAAGTCGGTGTTGTGTACAAAGCTAAAAAAGTTCATCAATACATTGTTCAATTACTTTCTTGTTAACGCCGTCATATTCTCAGGTAAATTTTTAAAATATCTATGTGGGTACTTCTTAAAGATACTATACCGCATGTTCAAAGGTGCACCATGAATTATTCGCTGGTTTCAGAAGAAACCACTGAACACGTTCAAAATCCAAAGATTAATTTCGTGTGATATTATGTATTTGTTATATTACAAGACAAATTAAACCAAAATGCAGCCATTCATAAAACGTAATATTTATATTTGGACTTCTAGCCTGCTGCAGACCAACTAGGGAAGCGGTATTGACTAAAGCGTTATAAGCTATAATAGTGGAGCATAGCATCTGGGGTTATCCGTGTCTGTAAAATTTAGTGTCCTTGTAAGATTTAGTGCACTTTACATCCAGATAAAATGTCCACGGATGCATGGTTTGATATCCAAATAAATTACGTTTTGCTTATCTTCAACCAGAATTATTTACACTAGTGTACATTCTGTTTACAATTGGAAAGCTGTCAGAGTAAATTTCCAAAAATAGTCGCTAACGACAATGATCGTGAATGTTATTGTAAAAATATCATGGTTTTACTATTCCATAGTTCTAATATAATTCATACTCTAATAAATTATATCACACATTTGAACAATTATGTCAGACTCCATAAAGTACAGTGTGTGCCTATAATATGTAATAATGATAGCGTAAGTATTCTAGATTTTCTATTAACACATTAAAACTTCCATAAAATCATTATTCAATAGAACACGTTATTAAATTTTTAATTTTAATATTTCCACTACCCTGTGATCTTTATGCCGATCACGCAAGAGTGTGTGTTGGCAATATTCAAGCGCAAGTAGTAACTTCGCCAACCCGCCACTAACTTGTTATAGATTTTGTGGAGGGATGTCACTAATTCACCCGGCTTGATTTCCGATAATGAAATATGGTAATAATAACAAATTTAGTTATTTTAAACTTTGATATTGTTTCAAAAGTAACTTATAGAGTAAAAAATAAAAACAGTAAACGACGAAGAAAAAATGATGGTACGCACTTCAACCCTGTCACCACCCCGACAAGAGAGTATTATAGACAAATGAGTATTATAGAATGTTAGAAGTCGGAGGAATCGACGTGCGTGTATTACTCGTTGTATGAATGTGGAGGAAGCTAGAGAGGTTTGCCAGGATAGAGTAGTGTGGCGGTCCATTCTCTCTGCCTACCCCTGCGGGGAAACGGCGTGATGGTTTGTTGTTGTTGTTGTTGAGTATTATAGAGAATAAACCATGTTTGCTATGACTTTGGCAATTATCTATATAACATACATAGAGGGGCGTTCAATATATTCTCGGTATGGGTATGAAGGAAAAGACTTAGGTAAATAATTATTTTTTTATTTCGCAATATAGTCACCCTTAATATCTATGCACTTCTTACTTCTAGTAATCGATTTATTTAAAACCTCAAAAAATATGATTCCGATTTGTTATTAAAAAGCTCATTAATCGCCGCTTTTAGCGAGTCATCGTCGTCAAATCGTTTCATTTGGGAACAGAAAAAAATCACTTGGTGCCAGGTCTGGACTATACGGTGATGATTGATTTTTTGCGAAACCACATTCACTAACTGGAGCCTTTGCAACTTGAGACTTGTGCACCGGCACATTATCCTGGAGGAGCAGGATCCCTCTGGCCAATTTCCCCCGCCTTTTCTCTTTGATCGCTTCCCTCAATTGATAAAGGATGCTAGAGTAGTATCCGGTGATATTGATGCCCTTTTTCTTGTAATCGATCAGCGAAATTCCCTGGGAATCCCAGAAAACTGTAGCCATGACCTTCCCTGCGGATTGTGTCACCTTGAACTTCTTTGGGTGCTCTGTACCTTTTCGGTGCCACTGCATGGACTCCTGCTTACTCTCAAGATCATAGTGATATACCCAGATTTTATCCCCAGTAACAATTATGTCAATAGTTTCTTTAAAATTTTCACCACAGAGCTCCAAAAACCTTGTGCAACTTTGAACGCGGTGAGATTTTGAAGTGGCGTTAGGAATCTCAGTACCCATCTTACACTGACTTTTGACATGTGTAGGCGATCGTGTAAAATAGAAACAATGGTACCAGTGAATAAGCTAGTAATCTCGGCTATCCTTTTCATCGTCATTCTGGCATCCTCCAATACTATAATAAATTTTCTATTTTCTCCACATTTCTTCATTACTGTTCTCGATTGGCTGACCGGATGGCTCGTCGTCTTCTATGCTCTCTCTGTCCCTCTTAAATTCACCGGACCACTTTTTGATAATGAAGAAGCAGCCTCCTCGTGAACTTCGGACATCTCTTTTTGGATGTTTTCTGATTTGTTCCTTGTTTGTTTAGGAATTTTATGACGGCACGGTACTCGAGTTTGTTTAACTTTGCGAAATGACTCATCTTGCTTGTGCTTAGAGAACAGCTACTCAATAACTAATGATCCGTTTGTTATGAAACTTGGTACTTACACTATTAATGAGTGCAATATAACAAGGTTGTTAACTATTCATTCATAGTTGCACTCCTTCATATGGATACCGAGAATATATTGAACTCCCCGTACACGAATACGTTTTCTCAGCCACAGTTGATTGTCTGATTAATAAATAAATAATGTGCCGAGAAACTACGAGTGACCCATAGATCCCCGGAAAGAGCCATGTTAGGAATAAGCCTAAGAGACAGAGTCAGAAACGATACGGTTAGAGAAAAAACAAAGGTCACTGACATCATCGACGACGACTCTAAAATGGCAATTGGCAGGTCACGTAGCCAGATGAAAAGTGGACAAGAAGACTGCTGAAGAGAAGTGCAGGGGGACCGCAACTACGGTGGAAGTATGATCTGAACAGACACGTCGGAATAACCTGGATGCAGTCTGCACACGACAGAGTGACATGGAAACGAATGGGGAGGCCTTTGTCCAGGAGTAGACGGGAATAGGCTGAGGAAGAAGAAGAAGGAAGAAGAAATCTTAATATATAATATTAACTTTTGCAAATTTCGCAAGTTGTCGACTCGTTTGTTTGTATTTAGGCCACAAGTGCCAGAGTAGGAGTCATAATGAACACCCGGCGAACCAGCGTATGTGCGCACTATGGGACTGGCCACATTATACCCTCCAGGGCATGATCACAAGCGAACTGTGTCTTGACTCCTATCCAGCCACTCCGGTGTGGGCGTACCCTAAGAAAACGAAGTATTTTTTCTAAATTCTATGGGATGGCTTAAAAAACAATCACGGCTTCTTTTATTTCTGTAGAACAACAAAGAAAATTGAATGATGAGAACATATTAAACGTTTAATATAGAATAGGAAGGACTTCTTTCAAATAGTAAAACTTATATTATTTAAATGATTTATTATTGTATTATGATCGTTAGTGTTTTGGCGGTAAAAAATACTTAGAGTCATTGGTGTAGGAAGTGTTTCAATTTATAATACCTGCAGGTTGGGTGGATGCATAATATATTTTTATTAATTCGCTACACACAAATACAAAGTAAAAATGGACTATTTGACAAAGTAAAAAAACATTTAAAGAAGCTGAAGTACCCAAAAAAGGAAAAAATGAACTTCTATGAATTGAACGAAATTGAAAAAAGAGAGTGTATTCATAATTATTTTCCTCCTTACTTCTCCATTCTTTTCCTTTAGGGCTAGTTAGTAACTGGTATTTTTGTAAATTTAATTTAATGATAAGACGTGCCCCAAAGGGAATGAAAATTGAACAAAATTAGATAAATTCTTAAATTTTCGCAAAAACCATTTTATAATTTTGTTTCAAATTCAAAACAAATATTTAGAAGTAAAATAACTGAAACAATGTCTAGAACTCCGTGACCATAAAAATAAGTTTTTATACATTTAATTTTAATTTTAAAGGTTCAATAATTTACTGATAATGAATGCTTTGAGCGATATGGAAAATGGTTTGGATAGTATTCACGACTTGGAATCGGTATTACTTCTACTCCTCATCTTGTCCTACGATATTTCTGTATTCTTACCAACCCACCCGAAATCTAAGGAAATTTAAAACAGAGAATGACTAGACTGGCAAACTCTTCTCATGACGTAGATTTTTTGGAGTAAATCTAAATTCCTTTATTTTTACACTTAAAAAGTATCGACCTCTACCAAACCCTTAATTTTGTAAACCAGATCAAGTTCATTAGCCAATTGTCAGTCATGTTCACATTGTTCATCTAAAGTACATTATTTATTAAAATTAATTTTCGTCAAACCTTCATTTCTAACTGTTATGTTATCATTTGAAGTTCATATTATAATAAACTATATACTCTTAATTTTATAATTGTACTTCTCCTGTTAATAATCTTTATATCTGTATTCTTAATTTTAAACGTGTATTTTCTTTAGTATTTAATATAATAAAAGTGTCCTTCTTTCATTAAAAACCTAATACAATACCTACCGGTATTCTTAAGACTGATCACAGACTTAACTCGTCTTAGGCTTAATTTAAAATGTTCTTAGATTTATGTAAACTGTCTGTATTTAAAAAATGTATTGTAATTTGTTCCGTTTATAACAAAATAAAAACATATAATAACACACACAAACCATACATCATATGAGAATAGTGGTAATACTTAACTCCGCACAACATAATGCAATCTGCGTGTTATGCACGTACATACGAATATGTTTCGATGCTGGTGCAAGTGACTCATTGTCGAAGAATGTCAAGTAAGATTAAAATTAAAATGATCTAGAGTTACTAAATAACAAAAACAATACTCCTCTGTGACGTACATTTAATAACTATTGAAACATAAGTACTAAAAAATTTCTCTACTAAAATTTAGACTAATAAAAATGGTACACGATAAATAGTAAACTACAATAGAAAACAATCGTTTTCGTTCCATAGCACGAAATTTAAAATAGTCAAACGGGGAACAAAAGCTAGACTACAAAAGAGATTAATTCATAAAAAAGTTTCAAACGTAGAACTATTAAAAATGGAGATTGTCTTCTGCAATGAGAATAAACAAAACAAATGTTTACCATTTGTTACCTCCTCGACTTGATCGAGTGTTTTGGAGCAGATTGTCGAAAAAGATCTCGGAGTTGTTAATAGTAAATCACCTGCATAACCAAATGACTCTAATTCTTCTGCATGGAAGGCATTACTAGTTGATTTTAAGTGTATATTACTCTGGCAGGCCAAATATGTGCGCCATCAGCACGGCTTTGGAGCCGGCGAAGGAAAGAAGCATGACTCATGTCTCAGCTTGTTACTGAGGCGGCAGTTTCAATAGACGCCATATATCACCTGTTACTAAGCGCAGTGTATTTTATATTAGACATACAGCAGTGGCCATATGAATGTGAACAAGAGGAGTTATACACATAATTTAACTTTATGAGTTTGGCAGTCCAGCTGGTACTTACCTCCATTTATGCTCACCTGATACTTACTTGTCGCTTTTAGGTTATTCAGTTGTTTTGTTTTTTGTGGCATTCGACTCTTATAAAAATTGAGTTGTTCTGCATTGTTCTGTGGGTTGTATGTTAGCCTGTGGACTTTGCATGGATAGATATGGTATATCTCATTCCACCCAAGTTACAGACAATAAGCATTGGATATAATATAAGTAGATACAATAGGAATCTACCTTTGGTTTTTCTGTTGGGAATCTAGTGTGATAGAAATAAAAACATCTCAACACAATTTTACTTGTATTTTATTGAGTATGAATTACAAATTATAATGCTGAAACTTAATTAAACATCAAACAACAAAAGTGTATTACTTGTTAAACATAATAGCTATAGTGCGTACAATAAACCAATTTAAACCTCCAAACATGTCCCGTGATTTACTTTCTAACCATTAATTTATAAAAATTATCGAGGTTGGTTTAGTAATTTAGAAATAATAGCTACTTTACGTGCACAAAAAAAAAACAAATTAAACTACATACAAAAAGGAAATCTTGGAATCTTATGTAAACATTATGCTTGACCTCCAGATGTTTATGTAAAAAAGGCTTCTTCTTAAGAATCACCGATGGAATCGGAGCGGGACGCGGTGTTTTCGTATCTGCGTAATTCTTGCGCGGGTCGTGGTGTCCAGGGAACAAAGATGAAGGCCATGAAAAGAGAAGCCACCAGTAAAGAAAACACCGGGTAGTCTTGCAAGTACTCCGGCAACTGCGCCATTATCATCACGGGCGGCACGAGTAAGACGACGAGCAAGGTGTAGAGGAAGGCCTCGTTGGAAACAGCCGAAATGAAGCCCATGCAGTTGTTGCATTTGTCTATGGCTTGGTCTCCGTTGGGTACATTTTCCACGGTTGCTGTATACTTCGGCGGGTTGCGGGTTTCTTTTTGTAAGGCCCGGCGGATGTGTATGGTCCAAATCAAAGAAGTGATAATAATTATGGAAACGTACTTTACGCTGAAATCCAATGCGTCAATGTGGTTTTCACTATTCGGGCACCCTTTCCAGATTCCGCCGTCATTCCGCAGCAGCGCTATCGGAACTATTGCGAGTAGTCCCAGAACCCACGGGATAAATATCAGCTTGGCGGCTCTCTTTTCGTTGACTTCGTGAACGTCCAGAAAAAGGAACGCAAAGAGCAGTGAGCTCGAGAACGTTTGCACGATAGCAAAGTAGATCAGACACAGCTGTAGGGAGTAGCACTGAAGAAATGTCGGTTCAACGAAGAATAAAAGCACGGATACCGCAACGATGTAGGCTTCGTTCGAAATGACCATGTTGAGCTTGTAGACATCAAGTAAAGTTAAAACGAATCGTTCATTTCTAAGTTTTAAACACGGTATGGCATTAATTACGAATCCCAACAGTAATAATAATGTCACCAAGACATATTCCACGAGAGAATCTTCGATGTGTCCGCCGAACATCTTGCGAAGAAAGAAATCCCCAACAGTTACCGAATGACGACTTGTTGCCACTAAGACAGAAGTAATTCGACTAAATGAGTTCGCGAATGCAACTCATAATCTAGGAGGCTATATAAAGGCGCATCAGTCACATTAGGGTGACCAAACTGTGGCGTCGATTAATTTTTCTATTGTACAATACGTTTTGTTCTGCTATACTCAATATAATGTATCACGTCATATTTACCTTGATGTTACAATCAACCGACTTGATTTCGAAATAAATATAATCAATTGTGATATTCCGTAGCAGTGCTTTAATTTAACAGTTATTTATGTTGAAATATCAAAGCGTTTCCGCCAAAACAATGGATTGTTTAATATTAATAACATTTATTTCCATTAATGGACAATATGAAATAGCGAGGTTTACATGGTAAAACTAACTCAGAGTTGTGTAGAGAAAAGTTTAACGAATCTTCTAGGAATATATTAGGTGTTCCCGGAATTGATGTAGTTTTTTTTAGAAAAATTATAACTTAATTTTTTGAAATTAATTGTATTTTTTTAAACAAAGCAATTTTTAGTATTATCTACGACTTTTTGCCATCTATTTGCTAAATATAAAATTTCTTTTACTTAAACTGCTTTTGGTTTATATTCGAAGAACTCCGATTTCAGTTCTTCGATATAGACTTTTTGTTGTTGTTTTTTAATTGCATTTCTTAATAGCGCAACGTTTTTGTTTTGCTATTAAATGTCTGAATTGTGATGTTATACACCGCTAACCAATCAGAAGAGTTTAAAATTGTGGATATTTTTAAACATAAAATGATGTATGTAAACATGAATTTTATGAATTAAAAAAAAGTGATTATTAACTAACTAACCATCACGCCGTCTCCCCGAAAGCGTAGGCAGAAAGAATGGGATGCCACACTTTAACCGATGCGGCACTCCATCCTTCTCTTTTTAATTATGTGATTATTAAGTATTTATTTATTATATCCTTTTGTCCCAGATTGAGTAGTGTACTCATGGGAATACATTTTAACCACTATATGTCTATAAAAAAATTATTCATATAAAATATATTTATCAAAACATCTAGGAAACGTAAGTGTTTCTAAATATTAAGCTATTATTTACTTTGTGAGCATGTTGCATTAAAAAAAAAAAATAGTACCAAAAAAGACAACCGTCGGGTCACCCTAGATTTCAACACGTGTTTAAACTGAATAAGTCATCATTCTTCAGGATTTCTTATCGACAACACAAATAATTATGCCAACTAATTATTTATTGATTTCCAAGAAAAATACACGGCACAAAGTAAGGTAATTTTTATAAATGTATTAAAAAGACGAATAGAGGGATTCTTTAGAATACATTACTCGGTTTTCACCTATACTCTTATACTTGTAATACAGCTATATGTCGGACTCCTGCTCCAATTTGGATTGTGCCTTATATTAATAATTTAGCAGCTGATCAGCTCCAGACCGGTTCTATATTTTAAGCATTTCCCTCATAGATATCGCATGTCTGCAAAAATAATCGCTTTTCTCGCTACTCACTTATTCTATTATTCTATCAGCCCCAACCAACCCAACCCCACCCGCGTTTCCTTGCAATATTATTTATTAAAAATGTAAACTGTATTAACAATCCAATTTAATCTCTTCACTCAGAAGTTAAAACCATTTTTAGTCATTACAAGCCCTGACACGAACTTCATCAGTGATATTATATGAATATAAATATATAAAATATTATAATTTTTTTTTCAAATGGGACATTCGACATCGATTGTTTTGACAGATGTTAAAATCATTTATTTTGGAACGTTTATGCTATTGGTATAACAAATAATACGAATAAATTTCAAATAATAATTAAATATTGGGGTTCAGGTATTAACTTAAAACAAAGGAAATAAATCAAAGATTGGACTTGGATTTTTTTTATTTTTAATAGTTTTTTTTATTAAAAAAATTTCGAGATTGTTCGAGGAATATTTCTATTATTTACGTTCAAAATTTCAACGGGATTATCTTTATTTTAATAGAAGAAATAATACATTTAAATTTCATTTTGTTAGTTACATGCTATTAAAATCATCATTATCATCATCATTCGAATCACGTTTAGAAAAAAACTCAATATATTGGGTCTTAAAAGCATAAAATATTGAAGCGTAAATAACTACACACTTATTTGACAGCGTGTCGACTGTAGGTGTATTACAATATTATCTAGGTCCCTCGCGAGGTCTGGTATACGGATGAAGAAATAAAGCAATATTTTTTAAATTGCTTACCCGAGACATGGAAATGTTGCTGAAGTGGGTAAATACAATTCCAGAGCATTAATAAAGTAGTCAAAATCGACCTAGACAGAGAAGTTGGAAAGGTTTCCGTGAGTCCATACTCAATGGTTTGACAAGGCGTATAGACGATTTTAGCGCAGTCCAGACAACATATTTTGTTGGGTCAGCTTTACCTCAAACCTATATATTTTTTGTTTTTCATTAAGAATATTAATATTAATTTATAAGTATGTTATTTTATTTAAATAAATGTTAAAATTAGATAAAAATAGTGTTTTTTCGGCATGGAACGCAATATCGTATTTTATATTGATTTATATGCGAGAGTTGTTTCGCTTAACGAGTGTTTCACATAACGAATAAGATTTTCAAACGAATTACTCCCGTTATGAGAGATTCCACTGTATATTTTTTTACCTTCAAACTATCACGTTCAGTATGTGACCACAGATAGAAATATAAGTTCATTAGTAATATGAATTATAATTGTACAAGTATAAATCAAAGACAACAGTACATTATCTACCTAGCCACCCTAACGGAGGTAAGGAATGTGTGGAGCGATTAGTGGGGTCGCTTCAGCCACCCAGTTAGTGACCAGAGACCCCTTCAAAAATTAGTACGGATAAACCGTACAATGTTATAATTTTGGTAAATTATTTCATTGAGATAACCACAAGTGTGTACACCAGTCTTACGCGAACACGGGCGTCGGGAAGTATATATACTTTATTTTTCTCATTTCATATGGTGGTTTTAACGGGTGCCATGCATTACTGCCATCTATGAAAGGGAGGAAATAAACTATATCAATAGGAAAATTAATTGTAAATCAAAGCTCCTTCTAATAGGTGGAAACTCTTATTCAATCTAAAATTATAGTGTTTTTTTTAGCATTTTCTAATGTTTACCCCCCAAAATAAAACAGTATTAATTATATTTAAATAAAAGTGAAATCCGTTACTAAACGATATATTCGCGCGCTTCCTCTAGAACACGCTCAAATGGGATTTTCCGCACAAGACTAATACCACCAAAATTGCTACGCCATTTGGGCCTAGACAATCTTAGCGAATGTAAAATATATAAGGGATGCAGATCTATCCTTTTTGGTGAACGACGTTAACCTGCAGTCTTTAGCCGAATTTTCTCGAGAGTCTTTTGCAGTTTCGTTTTTTATTTTATTTAATAAAGATAAGCAGAAGTAACGAACGATCAAACTGTTATATTCTGAAGTCCAAAAGAGTTGATATTTAAAATTTGTAAATAATGAAACCAATTTTTTTTTTATACAAAATATCTTTATTATTATGTATTTAGTATGCTTCCACTTGTGTTTGTGTTCGACTGGTTTCGGGAGCTTGCTGCCATCTTCTGGTACCTACATTAAAATTTATAGTTTATATAATAAATGATAGTGGTGGGGGTTAAACATTTTCCCCCTGATTCTATATAATGTCAATTCATTATGTTTTGGTTTAGTTTGTTTACTATTATATATATTAGCAATTACTAGGGTGGCTAATTTTTGAAATGATTCTATATAATTAACATCATAAAAATCGTATATAGCCCTCATCTTATTGATTCCACTCTTCTAAAAAAACAAAAAAGAACCTTATCAATACACACATATATTCTCATCCACATAACACCAATATTTCATGCAGACGTTTCCTATATATTAACGGCTTATCCAATTACCTCCCATAACGAGAGTAATTCGTTTCAGAATCTTGATCGTTATGTGAAACACTCGTTAAGCAAAATAGTTTTCCCATATGAATCAGTATACGAGTAGAGTGCGATATTGCGTTCCATGCCGAAAAAACACTATTTTTCGACAAATAACATTTTGTATAAATTACAATCCGCCTACAGACGTTTCCACTCAACGGAGACGAGGCTGCTTAGAGTCATGTCGGATTTAGTACTGGCAAACGAGTCAGGCAAGTTGGCACTGCTTTCCCTTCTGGACATGAGCGCTGCGTTTGACACAATTGATCACTCATATCTTATCAAACGATTAGCGATCACGTATGGTTTAAGAGTCAATGCCATAGACCGGCTAATTTCATATCTGTCTGATCGTTCACAAGCTGTGCAGCTAGCAGGTAAAAAATCCTCATTTATTAATATCCAACCTGATGTGCCACAAGGCTCTGTACTAGGACCAATTTTATTTATCATGTTTACGAATGACGTTGCCAAAATAATATAATCCTTTGGCCTCCTCTCACGTTGCTATGCTGATGACCAAAAACTTTATTTTTTCTGCAACCCTGATGACACCAAACATCTTACGTCAATAACTGTCAACTGAATTGATGCCATATCTAAATGGATGGCATCAAACAAACTTTAACTAAATCCATCCAAAGCGGAATTTCTCTGGACTGCTTCCGCAAAGTGTCAACATCTTATCGGTCATTCTTCAATTTCGACACCTGATAATGATATCTTTCCCAAAAACTCCACAAAGCTTCTTGGTGTTTATCTTGACGCAAATCTGTCTCTATAATCCCTAATTAATAACACGGTCAGCGCAAGTTTCTTCCCCATGACACTTTCATAACTCCTGTAAATTCCTTCGGTGTGTCACGACTTGACTATTGTAATGGAATTTATGCAAACATTCCAAAACAACAATTAAACAAACTACAATATGCGTTCAAAGCAGCAGCAAGACTCGTTAAAGGCATTCCAACAAAGTCCCATATAACACAACATCTCAAAGAACTTCACTGGCTTAAGAGTCTAGAAAGAATCTAGTATAAACCCTGCTGGACAACCTTCAAAGTGCTACATGGAATGGCTCTAAATTATACATCCAAACTCTGTATAACGGACAGCCTAAATCCACACTTCGCTCGGTGAACTCCTCGGCAATAGGAAGATTAGTTGAGCCAAAGCGTTGCCCTAGTACAAATTTTGGGGATCGAGCGTTTGCGGTAGCCGGTCCATCAGCTTGGAACAATCTTCCTTTACACCTCAGATGCATAAAAAATGATCCGACAGACTTCAGATCTAAGCTGAAAACCCACATTTTCATATTTCATACCCAATTTAAAACTTGCATATTTTGTTATATTATACTTTCTAATCGATCGCGAATATCAATCAGATGCAGCGTTCACATTTAGATTTAAAACACGTCTTAATGCGCCCTTGAGGTGATTACTATTATTATTTATTAGCATATTATTATTATTATTTATTATAACATTTAAGCACACTTAAGTTTAACCCAATTGAATATTAACTGCGTCGATCCCGCAATGTCCAGCGCATGGCCTATGAATAATGCTATTTTAAGCACGAATCGCACGTTACACAACATATGAAATCGTGATGGTAAATAATTCTTAAAAAATCAGTTCTTGAAATATGTGGATACGATAAGACTTTTTAAAATGACAAGTCATTATTATTCTAATTTAAATAGAAGAAGTACGAAGGTTCGACTAACTTATTTGTGACTTGTATGTGCATCTATCACACATTAAATAATCTGTCGAAATTTCATTATTTCAATTTGAAAAAGCTGAGACTAAGTTATATAAAGACATTATAATATGTTATAAAGTCTTATTTTTCTTCTTATAAATATAGCCTTTACGTATTAGGTATGGCCTTGCATAAATGTTAATGTGAACCGTATTCTAACTTTTCAGATATTTTAAACAGCTACAAATTGTTCAGCGGCACTTTTCCGAAACTAGGAAAACTTATTAAAAAAAAATAATAAACATATAGATCAACAGGGTTGCGTAATGTTCCCGTGGTTATTTGATATATTTATGGAAAAGTGTATGAATGAGCTGAAAGGGTTGGATGTAGGTGCCAGAATGAGCAGAGTGTCAGTAAGCTGTCTCTTGTATGCGGATGACGCTGTCCTACTTGTAGACAACGAGCATGAACTACAAGTTCTTGTGAATTGTATGTATTAGGTATGCATGCGAAATGATCTGATGATGAATGTTAATAAGTCCAAGATAATGATTTTTGAAAAAGAAGAAATCATGACAGTCTGCAACTTTAGCGTGAATGGTGAAAAATTGGAGGAAGTAGATGAGTTCGTGTATTTATGTGTCTTGGTCTTGTGCCTTTCGTCTTGTGAATATCATCGGACCATCGTGTGGGTCTCCCTCTGTTTCTTTTATCTTTGCGGGATCTCCACTCCACCACCCTTCTGGTCCATCTATCGTTCACGAATCTGGCAACATGTCCCACAAATGACCATTTAAGCTTAGCCACCTTTTCAACGACATATATTACTCCCGACCTTCTACGTATTTCAGTATTCCTTATTATCTGTGCTACACGGAGTCTCCTTATTGTCGACTTGGTGAGGGTTTGCGTTTCTGCTCCATATGTCAGTACTGGAAGTACACATTGATCATACATTTTGCGTTTCAGTTTTTTGACGTCGACCTATATGTCAAAACAAATGAATGTCCAAGAATTCCATCTGTACTCAGATAACATTGTAGTCGTATCTGACCGAGACATTTGAAGAGTCTTTATTTCTTCAGGCTTCATTTCTTCTCCAGACGTTGAACATTGTATTAATTAGATATCAAAGTTATCGCGGGTTACAGTTATTTATATGCATAATCACCCACTTTCTTGGGAACTGAACGACTCAATAAAACGTTTGGAATTTTTAAATAAATTAAATTAAATCATTCAAAACATGACACAACGCATTTAAATCATAGATCTCTCAGTTGGTCCCAATATTGATTCTTATCTTCCAAACAGTATTCCTCATGATTGGGGTCGTGTCCATGCGCTTCTGTCACGGGTCAGTACTGCAGGCCAGGCTGCAGCTGATGTGAGACCAGTCAGCGCCCTGGTTTGATCGGACCAGCCCGAGCGGCTTGGCCCTATCAACCTAACGAAAATACCTTTCTGCTAGTATAATTTATTTCATGTGTGTCGACGGGATGATGGAAGATTTCATTTTTCATTTCATTTCATTTCATTTATTTTGATAATAATCACAAACATTACAGACATGCAATTCCAAATCGTTTGCAATTACATTATAAACAGAGAAGCATTAAAAAAAAATTAAGCTTAAGAGTAAGAAAAAATCATAAGATTGAAATTGCATCCCTGAGGCAATTCACACTATCACGAAATATGTCGACCTCCGAGGCGATCCGATTAAGCAATAAGATTGCCCTACCCACAGGCAAAACCATTGGCAGGTTGGTTCTGCAGCGTGGCAAATAAAACAATCTATGCTGTCTTTGACGAAGGTAATTATCAGGGACAAATAGACCTACATCACTCAGGACATCCGAGTTCTGTATACGGCCGCCAATTAGCTGAAAGAAGTGAACTCCCAAGTGAATGTTCCTCCTTCTCTCCAATGATTGGTAGCTTAGCATACCTAGCAAGAATTCAGTCGGAAAGAGCCACGGGTAATAACCGCGCTCCCTGAGGTAAAGAAAGCGCAGAAATTTTGTCTGCACTCGCTCCACCATCAGAGAATATCGGATCCCAGGCGGTGACCAAATAACGGAACTATATTCCAGCCGACTTCTTACCAGGGAATTATACAACACCCGAAGTACCTGTGTGTTCGAAAATGTCTTGGTATTCCTGAAAACAAATCCAAGCATTTTAATGGAACTATTACATAGAGCAACTATGTGAAGATTGAACGATAATTGAGCATCAAACAGAACACCGAGATCTCCGGATGTAGAAGCTCTTTCAAGCTGTACCCCATCCATAAGATAGCGAAAGTATAATGTTTTCGATGCCCGTGTGTATGAGATAACTAAGCACTTGGAGACGTTAAAGAATAATTTGTTACGTTTACTCCATTGGGTTATGCTCTGAATGTCACACTGAAGCTTTAAGCAATCTGAGGAGAAAACTTTTATGTCATCAGCAAATAATAAAAAAAATTGAAAATTTTATTTCGTTAGAAATATCATTTATGAATATCGTGAAAAGCAATGGTCCTAAATTAGACCCTTGTGGCACCCCTGATGAGGTGTGAAAGGCTGAAGACTGAAAAAGTCCATATGACACATATTGTTTTCGAGATATTAGATAGCTAGAGAAAAGCTTGAGCAGATTGTCACTAAAGCCAATCCTTTGAAGCTTTCGAAGCAAAAGTTGGTGGTCCACCTTATCAAACGATTTTGAAAAATCGCTATACGAGCAGTCGACTTGTGCACCTTTATCAAGGCACTTAGTGACAAAGTTCGTAAATACCATCAAATTTGTAATGGTTGAACGCCCTGATCTGAATCCATGCTGTTCATTAATTATGAATGGTTCTATCTTTGGGTTAATAAAATGATGTATTAACGCCTTAAATACCTTCGCAGGTGTAGATAAAATTGCTACTGGTTGATAATTTTCAACACATGATTTTGTGCCTTTCTTGAAAACTGGAGAGATTTTAGAGATCTTCCAAAGTTCCGGAAAGACACCCGTTTGTAGCGATCGATTAAATATAATTGACAGTGGTTTTTTGAAAATGTGGTTGCAACCTTTTAATATAAAGGAAAATCTGGACCTAATGAATTCGTGTTTTTGAGTTGATTAATAGCCTTGAAGACTTAACATTCACTGAAAAAATCTATGGAAATATCTTGAGCGCCCTGAGTCTTATTTTGCGAATCAGCATGGACTGCCTCATTTGATGGAGTACTGAACACAGATTTAAAATGTTCAGCGAACGCATTCACAACTTCTCTATTGTGAACCTCTTGACCTTGCCACGTCATCGTATCAATAACACCACCATCATGGCGTTTGGAGTCTATATATTTCCAAAAATCATTGGGATTTCTCAAGATATCGGCTCCAATGTTGGATATATATGATTTGAAAGAAGATCTCATTTTACATTTTACCGTAGCTCGAAGACTACTAAAGAGAGTGTAGTAATATGAATTACCAGAAGACTTTCACTTTTTGTGGTAACTATGTTTCATTCTGATGTCACTGATAATATCTCGAGTGAACCACCTCGGATATCGTCTATTAGTGGTAGCCGGGGGTTTCCTAGGGAAGCAATCATCAAAACAAGAATATACAATGTCATAAAAAACTTGTACGGCCTCATTCACGTCTGTTATAGAGCGAAGTTGATCCCAGTTTGCCTGAAAAAGTGCATCATAGAGGAAACTGAAATCACCATTGGAAAAATTCAAGCCCCTCCATGATACCGTGTCTGCAGTAGGGACCCTAGAATGTGGTCTTGAAGTCTCTATAATCAAGTCAAAATTTAATGCAGGATGGTAAGAGTCCTCTTTCGTGAGGGAGATTCGCCTCGAGAAACGGATACCGGATCTGTCGAAAATATTAAATCAAGTATTCTTTGTTTGGTATTCAGAATGCCATTGCACTGGACGAGTCCCAGCACCGAACACATAAATGAGATCTCCTCATCGACATCCCTGCTCTGTGCCGAGTACAAATTAAAATCGCCCAGTAAAATGACACGCTTATCCCCAATTATTAGCAGATTACAAAGAATCTTATTAAAAAATAATCTATAAGACTCTAAAGAACTCTGAGGAGGAAAATATATTACGCATATGTAAACTATCGTACCTCTATATGTGAGCTTAAGCCAAAGATCTTCATTGACCGTTTCCAACATAGAAAATCTCTGGATATCCATAGATTGTCCGTGTCTCACGGCCAACAAACACCCCCCACCCTGCCTGTGAGCACTACAAGAGGACGCGCGATCTCTCCTAAACACAATAAAATCCGACGTGAATAGTTCCGAGCTCAAAACGCTATCACTAAGCCACGTCTCGGTCAAACATATTATATCAAAATCACATCCTGCTACCTCATTGTATTTATTGTGCGTCCTCCGGTGAATTTGATATTTAACCCTCGTGCGTTTTGATAAAAACATTTTAATGAAGAGGAACAAGAGACAGGGGGAACAATACTGGCCTCGCTTGTGTCTAGTCATTTGACTTTAGGCAAGTGCGGAGTTACCACCCTATTATCCCATTCCTTAACATATGAATGACGTGGCCAATGACAGGGCTTTAAAACTTCACCAACAATTTCTGAAGGAATACCCAATTTGAACGAGGCATAATCTCCCCTCGACTTGATTTTGAAGACCTTGAATGCGGCCGTACTGACAATCGAGGTAAGGTATTTGATAAGGTCATCTGCTGTGGTATCCTTGTGCAGGGGGTAGAGGTGATAAAATGTCATTTTTTTGTTCACTGAAACGTCATCACTGTGAAGTTTACCGCGCACCACACGACCTCTGCGGGTTCCCTTCGCCACTTTCCAATCTTCCGCCACAGTCGCAGGTGTCGAGGCTGTTTCCGTGGATTCCAGGGTCTACGATGGCTGGTCCTGGTTGGGCTCAGAAGGGCACGTTTCTGGAGAGGAGCGCTGGGAGTTGGCCTTCCGCTTACTGGAACCGGCAGACACAATGGTAGTAGATATGTCCCCCGTCCCTCTCAGCACACCAGCCGGAAGGGACCTCGTCATCATTCTTCTCGGTTGGCCAACCGCTGCTGCAGTCGAGTACAGCCTAGGAGCAGGGACCGGGACCACAGCAGGAGCCCGAGTGCGACCAGGAGCGATGACAGACGCCACAGGGGGCGCTGGGCAAGTGGGAGATACTGTTACAGCAGTAGGCGGAGCGGAGACGGACAGAAGAGATGCAACTTGATTGCTCGGTGGATCCTCGGCTAAGGGTAAGCCATTCCACATACACATTCACTCATTTTTTGTATTAGTATGGCCACTGCGAAGTTAATTAAGTCCACTTTTAAGTGGAGTGATTTTATCTCACAGAGCATATTTACAGAATCACTCATTTTCGAAATAAATAATTTAAATAACAATTAACTGTCACTTATTGTGGGAGCGATCGTGGTGACAATCGTGGTGTAATGGGGGTAGGCTGCACAAGTGTCAAATAGTTTTGGGTCAAACTCGCAAACACTGAGGAGCAGCTCCACGATAATAAGATGGAGCCAGAGGGTTACTAAATGGAGGCCAAGGTTGGGCCGGAGAAGTGTCGGGAGACAGCCAACCAGGTGGAGCGAAGGGTCTGGAGAACACTGGCGAGAGGCTTTCGTCCAGCAGTGGATGGAGACAAGCGAACACAAGACGAAGTATAATTTAACTAGAATATCTTTGTGGGAGAGTGGCAGAAGCTATGACTGCCACACCGAAGGTCCAGGGTTCGATTCCCGGCGATGGCAGTGTGATTGTCACACTGTTTTTGGTCTGGTGTAGAATTCAAGCGACAATAAAATGGCGATAGATTAGCTATGAGAATCTATATCAATCGTTAAAAAATATATAATAATACAGTTATAACCTGCTGTATATATAATGTGGTAAGCAACGGGAAACTATCACATTAAAGGCCATCCCAAGAATCAGTAAAAATGATACACTTTGTTGCGAACCAATCCCTTGGATTGAATCTAGCGGAAAACGAGTATAGTTAAAGGTAAATATGATTATTTATTTATTATGATATATAATGAAATGTGATCATTAGATAACATACTATAAATAAACGGTGAAAAGGTTATAAATCAGAAAGCTGAAAGGAGTCAAGCTGAAATTGATATTCGGAAAATATTTAAATCTTGGATCATGCCAGATATTTATCGGAAAATTAATTATTTCGTGTAACAATATTCTCGAAATAATATTTTTCTCTTGGGACAACGGATAACAATTTATTATTATTCGCGAAATACAATACTCGTATAAAGGGGAGGAGGGGACATAGTGGGGTCGTTAAGGTTAGATGTTTCTTAAAATCGAGCATAGAAAATCTACACATCATATCTGAATTTAAATTTACTATTTGGTATCTGATGCATGATTTTGTATATTTTGCAATAATATTCTAAATTTGGGCCTTATGAGGAAAAATAATGGCATTTGCCCCGGTATGTGGGTCGATGTGGGGAAGCAAGTGGGGTAATGTGGGGATACAATTAATGATAAAGCAAAACATCGGATTTTTATGAATTTGTTGGGTTAACAACCATGCAGGACAAAGTCGAAAAAACAAGAGACCACTCGAGTGGAGGCAATGGACTCAGACTGCTGTACCAGCATATTACAATAGCGAACTACATTGCACCAACAAACAAAACACCTGACACAATAGATTCTCAGCCTAACGACCACATCACCCCAAAAAATTAAAGGGTTATTAATCAAAATTACCAGTTATAACAAATGAAATGAAAAACAAAATTTAATGACTAATCCTCAACACACTTCTTCTTCTTCTCAGCAATACATACCGGTATGGGACTTGGCCTCCTTCACAAAAGGCCTCCACTGGCTCCTGTTCCTGGCCATCTCTCTCCATTCTCCAGATCTTTCCAATTTCTCCAAATTCTCAACACACATAGGACATATATGAGTCGCTTCGTTATCCTCATCATCCTCCTCTAAGCAAGAGCAGTATGCTCATAGATTGCACTGTATGCGTTTTATCCATCCTTCAGATAATTGAGATCACAGATAGCCAAAGTTAAATGCATTTAGCATGTTCACCTTCCTCATTGCCGAGGACGTATTTGGTGTCGTATTATATTTTCGTATTTTGCCCCTCTCTCCCCTATGTAATATGAAAGTAGTACTATTGAAAAGTTATTCGACACGTGTTTCTTCTTAATTTGTTGTTTTCACTTAAGCTATTTAATCTGCATAGGTATACTCGAATCGATGAAATTTTCCTATTATTTCTATTCCATGTATGTTTATGCAGATTTAACTAATTATTTTGGGGTTTAATTAACTGTTTTCAATATAAAGGAAAATGTTATAAAAGTTTCGTTAATATAAGAACAACAAATGCATTTCGTAATACTTTGATTTTATATTTCAGAAACGTACCATGTTTTATCAAACATATCGGATGGAGACAGAAGGACTGGGGGCGTTAAAGTCACCGGTGGGTGAGGCTGGGAGATGGTCATAGCACACAATATATTAATATTATTTCAACCCTATTCTTAAATGGTTTCTCAGTTTGTAATGTACGTTGTAATCATTATAATGCGATTCGCGAGAGGAGGAATTAGCGGATTTATTTATTTTAATTATAAACATTATTAAAATAACTATGTGTGATATAATGAAAACAACTTTAAAATTTTGTGTTTTAACGCTTTACTACCATTATCAACTTATCAATATGTCTTTCTCTAACTCGAAATTCATCGGGGTAACACAATTTAAAAAATGTAAAAACAAAGTACCGGTCTATTGTTTCTTATAAGTCCATATTAAATAATTAATACGAATGAAAACATCTGTTTTACACTAGTTTCATTATATTTTATGTGAATCATGTATCGCCTATCTGAGGCATTAAAAATGTCATTTGGGAGTGGGAATTTACACATCATTCTTATAAAAAAAACTATTGAATCCGGCCACGCGTTGCTATAGCTCAGTTTAGTTCAATTGAAAAGAAGAGCATACATTTATTATATGTTAAATTTTAAATACTTGTGGGTATAAAATATTTATTGTTTAACAATAATTTTTCTAAAAATAATCTCTTAGGCAAACGTTTTCCCTTTCTCAGTGAACCAAGGTTTTAGTTGTTTAAATAAAATATGTATTTATTTTTTGTATATTTTAATTTAAATTTCAAATTTTATATTCATGTAAGTATTATCTGCACTTCAAAAGCAGGCAGATGCAAATGAATAATATTGAGTTTATCAGTAGTGACAAAATCATATTTTTGTCTCGAGGAATGATAACCAAATATTTGTCACTCTGCATCCTTGTAATGCTGGTCCAATAATCGCATTACAAATCACTGTCGCGTGAGATAACACCGATCACCGCACGTTATTAGACGTAGCGGGGAGGGGAGGGAACCCGATAGCATAATTGAATGGCACGCAGCCACCGTAAACTAGCGCCGGCAGATATCTCTCCTCACTCGCGTATCTACCGCAGATTACGATAATGCTGGAACGTGTTGGCTCATAATTTTCATTATATATTATAGACGGTGATAACGCAGTCTACCATTTCAAGATGCACATTTTTATCTGCCTACATGAATAGAATACCACGTAATTAAAATTAAAAACGTACATTCTCGTCTTATATAATACAATAATTAATGTCTGTTTTCCAGAAGTTTTATTATATTTTATGCGAATGACATGTTTCGCCTGTCTAAGGCATTACTTAGTACAAATACTTTTCCTGATCTTTAAAAAGTTTCCAGGATCAGTCCTTTTTTCAAGAGCGGCGCAAGGAGTCAATCGAAAACTACAGACCTGTAGCGATACTGTCGGCTCCAGCCAAGCTATTTGAATCTATTTTGCACAAATTGATATTTCCCAAAGACGACCCCTATATTATAATAGAACAGAATGGGTTCAGGAAGGGGCGCTGAAACTAATCTCATATTATTCACAGATTACATTTCAAGGGCCTCGGATAACGGTCACCAACTTACAGAACAACATACAGAACTCCCCCGTGAGGTCACCAGGTTAATAAGTCTTATTGTGCGTATTGCTATAATATAACTCATGAAACAATAGAATTTAAGCTATAGATGAGTTTGGTTGATTCGTTGGCTATATGAAAGAGCATCCCTGCTGCCAGATATGTCCGTGGAACTTGCCGCTAGAAATAAACTAAAACAACTTCTAAAGCCGTGACCGTAAGCCGCGCCGGAATAAAGTGTATTCGAATTTACGGGAAAGTTTAAACCGAAACGGCAAAATGTCAAATGCAAAATGACGTTTCGCGCTCAGAGTTTGGCGAAGTTTCGCCTGGGGAGCCGGTCAGTCGGAAATATATCCACAGGGCGAGTTACATTCGCGTCCACAAAGAGAGTGCTTGCCGCCGGCGTCCCCGCAGCTTGTTTTGCAGATCTTTACTATTTTTGTTCGTGTAACTGCTACCAAAGATTCCTTTGTACTCTGCAGCAAGCTTCCGATTAACATTTCCGCGAATCTCGGAATATTCATGTTTTATTTTTTAAATAATACTTTATTTGATCCTTATATTACTCGTATTAATATTTAAGGATAATTATTCTCTTCAAACTTTTCGCTTGAATCTCCCAATAAGTTAACCATAAATCACGGGAATACAATGTAATTTTATATGTAAATTAAGAAATAACAATGTTAATGAGAATGGTACTTCAACAAATCGACTATTAGGAATGAATGATAAATATAGACGTTGAAATGGTTTACGAATCAGCAGAACAACGTATGATCAACGATTTTGGTGGAGCGCCTACAGAAGGCACCATTATTCTGTACATTGAAGGAACTCCCATACCGCAGACCACAGAATTTAATTATATCTCCAGAATTATATCTCCTATAGGCCAGGAAGCACCTTGATGATATTGCATATACCCGTTAGTAGATCAAAGAATAATGATCATCAAGAGTATTTTTTGGATTTTTAAATTAGTTAACTAACAATCACGATGTCTCCTCGAAGAAGTAGGCAGAAAGAATGAACCACCACACTCTTATTTCCTGACATGCTTTTCTCATCTCCGCAACATTCATATATCGTGCCATGCTCGCACGTTTATTTCGCCGACTCCTCACGTGGCTAACATTTATTATTTGATTGATTCGATCCTGCCACGTTCTCCTCTAATTTTTTTTACATTCACATAGTTGACTTAGGTATACTACTATCCTCTCTTCGTTGCATTTTAACGACTTTTTTGCCATCTTCACGGTGGTCGGTCTCGTGGTCGGGATCCTACCGGTTTTCTTTCTCGGGCTATCTTTGGGATTTGTTTTCTTGTATAAGGGAGACATGCTCGTTCCAGAATTTTCCTTGGGCACCCTATCTGAAAATGTTTTCACCCTCAAAAATCCTTCTGATTCTGTATTTCTCATTCAGTCACGAAGGCTTTTGCCGGTTATACAGCGTGGTGTTTTTATCTCGTTCACGCGCAGGAGTTGCATGGTTTGAGCCGTATCGGTTTTGGATTCTATTGCGTTAAGATGGGTACCCACTACCCATTGATTTATAGTTTCTCATTTTGCCCTTAATGAGCTAATTTTTGTTAAAAGTTTTCCTTGGATAACGCGATATTGTTGCAGCCCTTACGCAATGTACATTGCTGTAGCTCGCCATCTTGATACCAGGTATTTCAATTGCATCACTTGGCCTATTGCAAATAGTCTGATTAGACCGCTGGCGCTGGTCTTCCCTGGCTATCGTCATGCATTTTGTTTTGCAAAAGAGAAAATCCTATTATATATTTTAGACGCTATGAAGAATCTGTTTAGTATTCTTCTTCTTCTTCAAGTGCCCTGTCGGGTCCCCCCAACGCTGGCGATCACCTAGGCGAACCTGTCCCTGTCCTGCGACGCTCGGAACAGCTCCTCCACACTTCACGAAGGTGGTACTTTTCCCCACGCAGTATATGACCCAGATGTGTTTAGTATTGATTAAATTAGTTAGTATAATTATTTTAAAAACCCGCCTTAATCTCTATCGCAGTATCATTTTGACCTTTAATAATAATATTTTACTCAGTTATCGGTGCCCAGTTCTACCTTTATTTCTGGATTAAAACCCTCATCGAGTTTTAAAATAAAATATGTTTCTGAGAATTCATTACGCTATATTCAAACGAATGAGTTTAATTTCTCCGTTTAGAACGGCAATTTAAAAACACGACTCGAGCAATGAAAAAACCACCCCTGCGTTTAGCCGACATTGCCAGGACTGCACTGGAATGACCGTTTTAATTGCCTAGACATGGCGATAGCGGTAGGGGGAGGGGGAACTCTATTGCTCGTTTGCAAAGAGCCATTTTAGAATGTTGTTTGCTCTAATGAATCTCTTAATTAGGATTTTTAACTCAGGTGAATAGATAAAATGTCCGCTCAAGTATGAGTTGGTTATATGAAGGATACGACAGGAGTTTAAAAGATTATATTTTTATTATAATTTTGGAGCTTGATGATCCTGGACAACCGGCATGCTACCAGAATTTACAGATGAAATTCTCTGCCATATCATATAATAATCGTGTTAGTAATTTCTAAAAAATACATAATACAACAAAGAACAAAAAAATCTTCACCCTAATTAAATATATATAAATCTGAAGTGTTGGCGTCGAAGAATGGACATAATGTTAATGGTCTAATCAGTATTCACTGCGATAAGGATAGTGACTAATGGAAAATCCGGCGGAAGCGGAACCGGTTGGTTGTCAAAGACTAAATTGGTGTAAAAACAAATTAAAAGTGTATTATTATTATATTTAATAATGCCACACCACAAATTATAATAAGTGCTTATAATAAGTGGTTGTCAAAGACTAAATTGGTGTAAAAACAAATTAAAAGTGTATTATTATTATATTTAATAATGCCACACCACAAATTATAATAAGTGCTTTTAATAAGTGGTTGTCAAAGACTAAATTGGTGTAAAAACAAATTAAAAGTGTATTATTATTATATTTAATAATGCCACACCACAAATTATAATAAGTGCTTCATACGAAACTATTGGTTTATTTACCTAATCCGTTATTCAGTATATTTTAGACAATACCCGTGAAAGTAAATACTCGTAACCGAAACAGAACAGTTGCAGAACATTGCACACAACGTAATTGCATACAACTCAACAGTCGAGAGAGTTTCCACTCTCGAAAGTTCTAGTAGGCGAAAAATTCGCGCCGGAGCAGCTGTGTCAAAGTGCTCGGAAATAAGAGATCGCACTAAAGTTAAACTTTGAAGTTGGTTGAATATTTCAGAGAATTACCAGAAAAAAACCCTGAATAGTTCAAATAAAATGTTTGTATTGCGTATTAAACCTTTACACTCCTCAATCATTATTATTTTACATGCCACCAACTGGTTAATTTTTTTTTTTAAAGGGGGCAGTAGATTTTAGCAGAGTGTATTATAATTACTAGCAGTATTTAATTTTAAAAAATGCCTCGTATAATGTCGCGTTACACTCGAGATTGCAGTGGTAAGGGTTAAAACAAAAGTTCAATCTTATGAATGTATACAAATATTTGTAGACGAATACTGGATTTTACCCATTGCGGGTTATACAATCTTCATAGATGGCGTTAGTGTGTAGATTGAAAAACCTACCATGCAAATGGTGGTGTTGCAGATTAACATATATACAACTTCCACAAATTTGTCAGACATGGTGGTCATAAGAAAAAAAGGTGGAATGGGGAATGTTGTATTACATAAAGCGTGCGCTTAACCCAACCAATCACAGGTCATAAGTCCTGTAAACACCTCGATCAACCATATTCTGTTTCCAATTTGCATCTTCGTCTCTATTGAAATACAATTAATCCTCAAAAGTTCAATGTTTAAAATATAAATTTATTGAGAGAAGTTAATTTTAAATCGTGAAAATAATAAATGAATCTTTAAAATATATATTCAGCTATGTTCCACTTGCTCGTAAGGTTGTTTGTTAGTTAGTTGTTTAATAACAACTCAGTTAGTTAGTAAGTTGTCTCTGGGATGAAGATGACAAGGAGCTGCTGAAACTGATCGAAACTAAAATTAAGTGGAATAAAGCTAAACATTATATTATAAATATATTTTTGTTTTATTTTCATTTTCATTATTAAAAATAAAACCATTTACATAAACAGTTAATTTGTACATTGTAGGTATATTCAAATAATGTAACTTTTAAGTTACATACTTTTTTATTTTACCTGTTTTAAAATATAATAATTAAACATATAATTCTTATTTCTCTCGATCTAGGCGGTATGACCTGTTTGTGACGATGGGCTGTCCTATGATGATGACGTCCAGTCAACCCTAAATCTTATGGTAATCTCTAGCTGCGTGGGTTTTCTTTTTTAACATTGAATGTCTAATTTAGTTTTTACTGGGGTTTTCATTTTAAAAAATCAATGTACTGTTCCCACCGATCGAATCTTTCCTCCGCCGTGCTTCAGTAGTTCAGACTCAATCTGCAAACTCTAGAATCAGCACCTGGACCTGAATTTGATAGTTATTTGATTCGTCAAATAAATATTATTAAAATAAAATTATTTTACACATAATTTAAATTGTATATTTCCCGTTTTTTTTATTCGCATTCTTTAACAATTGAATGAAAATCAAATAATATGTTTAAAACTTATTAAAAAAAGTATTTATCATAAATATTCTCAAACCTATAAATTATTAATAGTGGTTATATATGAATTAGTATTTTTTGCAGAAAAAAATGCAAAAAACAAAGCCTTCTCAGTATTTAGAAAGAAATTTAACATTTTTTCAAAATCTTTTCACGTGGTTTCGGCAAACCATGATAGACTGTTATATTATTGAGTAAAGTATGCAGAATATGAAATATATCATACGACAATTTGTTATTATTTATCTGTAAACACTTAGAGTTACCACAAGCTACAGTTACCTTCCGAGCTGATTCTTTTTGTGGGTTATACATTGAATATATAGAAATGAGTAATAGATTTGTTGAGATTATGTCTTCTATTTATTATATAAGCATTGTTATTTAAAATTAAGAATTCGAAACGAGTTGAAAACATTTAAGAAGAGATTAATAAAATTATGAAAGGGTCAAAGTTTCTGTAAATGGATTTTAGATAGTGATTCTCGTGACATGTGATAGGTAGCTAATCTATCGCCATTTTATTGGCACGTGAATTCTACACCAGACCAAAGACAGTGTGACAATCACACTGCCATCGCCGGGAATCGAACCCGGGACCTTCGGTATGGAAGTCAGAGCTCTTAATATATAATAATAACCACTCTGCCACGAAGGTCGTCAATTTTTTATTTTACACCACTTTATTTTTGTCAAAGGAACCGGTTTTGGTCCCTTCGGAGCTTCGTTAGGGTTACAAAACAAACGGGAGCGAAACTGGTTGGTTTGGCAAAAATAAAGTGGTGTTTATACAAGTTAAAGTATTTAAAAGTGTTGGCATCCATTTTTTTTTTAACATACATACACTTTAAATGTAGCTTAGTTAGTTGTTCAACATGATACAGTGTCTGGAGAAATGTACTTTTTGAAAACAATATTATTGTGATAGTAAAACAGCACTTGCAGTCACATGTAAAGGATAAATAATTGTTATTACCAAATGTTTCTCGTAACTTCACAAGACATTATCTCACTTAAATGCAAGAGGACACGCTGGCAAGACGAAGATAGCGTGAAGGGGTTAAATTTCCCTAATAAACTCGCGGAATATAACCGGCACACCGAGTTCACGTTAGGTACGTTATATGACATTTATGCCGCGCGACGAGCGTACGAGTCCTACGGCGGCGCGTGAACTTTTCGTATTTAGTTGCATGTTCGGGTACGCGAATATTGAGCCTCAACTGTTTGTAAATTTCTCTTGCGTTTTGAATTAGTAAATTTCATTTCACACCTTTATACCCCAATGAATTTTTTAAGAAATAATTTGTTTTGCATTTTGGAATTGAAAAATAACGCTGCTTATTTTCCACTTAAATATTAAATATCACGACGTGTTTCGAAAGAGACCTCCGTCTTCAGATGTAAATATTATATATAACAAAAAAAGAGTTATTAAAACGCATTTAGAAATCGATACTATGCAACTGAACAATACATTTGAATTTAAAAAAATAACTAAACTTATTTTAACAGTAATCATGCATAATATAATAATTATAAGTGATAATATAAAATTATGTATTAATACTGTTAAAAATTAAGTATTAGTTCTTAAAGCAATTATTCCAGGTATTTTTTTTTTAATTCAAATGTACTGTTTTTTTGTATTGTACCGATTTTTGATTGCGTTTTAATAAGTATTTTTTTTGTTATATATTTACACCGAAACATGTCGTGATATATTAGACGACCTTCGTGGCCGAGTGGTAAGTGAATTGACTGCCACCCCGAAGGTTCCGGGTTCGATTCACGGCAAGGGCAGTATGATTGTCACACTGTCTTTGGTCTGGTGTAGAATTCACGTGACAATAAAATGGTGATAGATTAGCTACTTATCACACGTCACAAGAATCACTATGATAGCTATAATACCCTTTACATTGATTTGGCTCGTGCTGTCATGATGTAAAGAGCGATTCAACAAAATAATAATAACAATAACAATAATAATTTATTATTTAGGTGGAAAATAAACAACGTTATTTTTAATTCCAAAGAATTGCAATGGAATTCCATAGTGTTAATGCCTTAACTTTCAATATATTCATTTGTTCTTTTTTTTATATGTAATCACATGTTTTTATCACATTTCGAAGAATACATATGGTTAAATGTCATCTTTGAGTATCAGCTACACGCTACCAACAGACGGCATCTTAAAAAAACTTCATTAATAAATTATTATCTCAAATACGTACCTGGAGGGAGGGTGAAATATTTTATGACTTGGAAAAATTACATAAAATGCTCTGTGAATATAAAATATTTGGATGATAGAGACAGTTTGTAGTTCAATCTTCTTGTTATTTTTCGGTATGGCATCAGCATAACACCGGTATGGCATTAATATATAAAAATGTTCCCATAGAATGTATAACATGATTGTTATTATAAATGTTTTTTCCTTTTCGAAAAGTGTAATGGGGGTATGTCCGCCATCATTAAAGCATACTTGCTACTGGTTTCCTATATAGGGAAAGAAATTTATCTGTAAGTTGAATTATGTACCACCCAGACGCTTTCCTCAATTTTCATCCTTTTCCCTATATTTTCACGATTATCTCAAAAAGTGATGTATGTGCCATGTCTCGTAATATGGCCTAAACATTGAACCTTCCTTTTAAGGGAGATTAATAGTCTTTCCAGCTTTGGAAACTCTTCTTCATTCTTCAAGATGGGGTACTGGCTTCGTTCTGGATACAATCAATATTATCCTAGACATATTTCCTCGCCTTATAAAATACATTATATTCAACATTTTTGAATTACTTAGTTTATAAGTAAACAAAAATAAATACATTTTCAAAAGCTGCACACTTTTCACGGGAAGTGAATAAATAATAACCTCATTTCATAGCCATTATATAACTGAAATCTAAAATATTACAAATAACTATTTTTTGTTTGTTTAAGCGCAAAGGATGGATCGCATTCTTTCTAGATCTACTTCTCTCGCATTTTCAGAATTTAAAACTTACTTGATTTGATGGTGCTACAACTTTCTCGCTCTGCTCCTGTTTGGGGCTGCATTCTCCTCGTTACTGTAATTTTTCAAAATTAATAACGTACCAAAGTTGTCATATTTTAATAGTGGAATTGTCATTTGTAGGTTTTCAGAGACACCCGGGTCCTTAGAACTCTGTATAACTCCTTAGTCAGAAGCAGACTCGAAGGAGGTGCCGTAATATGGAGTCCTCATGAGGCTCAGTATTCTCTCATGTTGGAGTGGGTTCAAAAGAAATTCTCGAGAGCCCTCTACATGAGAGAGTACGGGGTATATCCTTGGCTCTATCCGAAGGCATTTCTCTTGGGTATGCTGGGGTATAACTCCCTCGAACTGAGGAGGGAAGGATTACTGTCCACACATTTTTTCAAACTGATTCGGGGCTCTATTGAGAACTCCTATGTTCTGGAGCAAATAGGTATTTTTGTTCCTGATCGTTTTGTACCTGCGACAACGCCGACATCAATTGTTCTTTACTCCGTCACGCAGAACCAACCTCCCTTTGGTGATGCCAGTAGGAAGAGCAATTCGGACGCTGAATCTAATCATCTCGGATTTGGACATTTTCAGTGTCAGTGAGGCAGTATTCATTAAAAAATATTGCAAATACTGGAAAGAGTACTGCCTCACTGACCTCGACATATTTGGATTCGTTCTGATATGTATGATTTTTTTGGTCTCATGTTGTTTTGTTTTATTTTGTCTTTGTAATACCGTTTTGTGTCCAAATGAGTCGCCTAAATATTTCATCGTTTGTAATGTCTCATTTGTGTATAATGTATAAATAAATAAATAAAATAAATAAATACTACACAATGATGGAATTGGCATTCTACTTAAACCCTTAAAAAGTGTGGTAACGAGTTGTTTTTATCAACGTTTCTTCACGCTCTATCTCTGTGTGGTTTAATTCACGCTTACGGCTTACGAGTCGTGCACTGGCTGACGTCCTAATGAAGCTGCTCCACGGCGACTAGACTTAGCCCCTCCCGGCGATGCGAGGCGCGGCGGCCGGCACTAGGCCGGGCCGGGGGCAATAGCGCTGTGTTCTGGATCCTTCCCAGTTCTGGGTGCCAAAACAGATAATTGGTACAACCTGCTCTGATCCTGCGCCAGCCGGCTTAATATTACACAGATCTGGGTGCATCACAGGTCTCTAACTAAGTGCCCCTAACGTCAAAGTGCTATATTATGTATCAGTACTTGTAAACGAGCGGACATCAATTCAAATTGTTAAAATAAAGCTCCTTCATAGTACCCAGCATGGTTTATTCTATTCATCTTATATTTTAACTATCCGTTTAATTAATACATATTCTGAAAAATCGGATAACATTATTATTGTTTATTCTCATTTCCAAAAACGCCTTTTTGGTAATGATTAGTTTATAAATCCCAAAACTTTCCAGACAATTTTCAGGTTGGAATAGTTTTCAATACACAAAAAATCCCGGGTTATTATGGTAATAAGCGGTAACAGAACCAATTAAGAAAGCAATATGTTAACATGATGCAATATAGTTTCGCGTTAATTTGGGTGACGACTCGTATTCAACGCCAAATATGCCACAAGTATGTAGGTAATGATATTTCTGCAAGCTGCGACGTTTGTTTCAAAGTGCAGATATTGCTCCCCATTGGGGCTCTAAGAACCGGCGTTGCCAGCTGACTATCGCCTTCATTTGGCATTTGCGCGGGTAACACTTTTTTTAATATTTTAGAGTCAATATTACTTTTATTTATTATTAGCGTTTCCAATAATTTACAAATAGAGCGATTTTATATTGCCTAGAAAAAACGATAAGTTTCAGTACTACCAGGCAAGCGTATCATGAAACTCCACCAGTGCTCTGCTAATTATTCAGCTCATTTTATCTGTACAGAAAAATATACGGAAAATAATCAGAATATCTTTCACCTCTCATCCAATTTAAAGCCGTTTCACCATAGAATTTTATAAAACTAACTAACTAACTAACTAACCATCACGCCGTCTCCCCGAAAGGGTAGGCAGAAAGAATGGACTGTCACACTTTTACTGATGCGGCACTCCATCCTTCTCTTTTCGCCCCGCGGGAGACGCGGTGTGATGGGTTGCGAACCTCATCGCCACCAATAGGCATCTCCCGCGCACACTTCGATCTTCCAACATCCACAAAATAAATCTAAAACAAATAATATAAAATACAATGATATAAAATAAAATAACAAAATAAAAATAATTTAATACAAAATGTTATTTTTAGATGGTGCACATTTGTCTATTTAATTTATGTTCCACGAATCCACCGTTTTTTTAAATTTAGCACATAATGTAATAACACATAATGTTTTTTCCGATGTTGCACATGTTGACATGGACGATCCGGACTTTTGTGTTTATTTAATTTTTGTTACACGTATCCACCGTTTTTTAAATTAGCTGTTATATGATTTAATTAATGTTCCACGTATCCACTTTTTTTATTTGGCAGTAATTAGGCACTTAAAACCAACCAACACCAGCAAGAACTTTAAAAGAATATTGAAGAAATTATTCAAATTGTCATTGGAACAAATGAAAGATTTATTTTTACACCTGTCAAAATTCTTTATATAAACGAAAAAACTTTCATAATTTTGACATCAAAACAGTAAAAACGTATTACGTCTCACAATTAACTATTATAAAGTACGGCAACAATCAAATTGACCAAAACAATTCACTTATACACGTAATTTCTCCAAATTCACGGGAGCACCAAATGAACCAAACCAAATTTTCAAAATCAGAATTAGTAATTTATAAAACTAAGTGAATTCAAATGGGAAAGAGAAAAAACAGCTATACCTTCTACTGTCGTGACTAATATTTTCGTAGACATGTCTTATGATGACCACGTATGCGTTTAAAGAAACTGCGTTAGGATCCTGGAACCATGAAATACTGTATTTGAAATCCATATATGTATTTTCAAGTATATCGATATTTGTAAGGTAGTTCGGTTGTCTATGTTCTGCCAGTTGGTACTTATGGTCGTGAAACTGTAACATTGTCCAGATAAAGTGCCAAGAAACTACGAGTGACCCAAAGAGCCATGGAAAGAGCCATGTTAGGAATAAGCCTAAGAGACGGAGTCAGAAACGATACGGTGAGAGAAATAACAAAGGTCACTGACATCATCCACCGGGTAGCGACTCTAAAATGGCAATGGGCAGGTCACGTAGCCAGAAGCTTAGATGAAAAGTGGACAAGAAGACTGCTGATTTGCAGACCGTGGACGGCAAAGAGAAGTGCAGGGCGACCGCAAATGCGGCAGAAGGATGATCTGAACAGACACGTCGGAATAACCTGGATGCAGTCTGCACAAGACAGAGTGACATGGAAGCGAATGGAGGAGGTCTTTGTCCAAGAGTGGACGGGAATAGGCTGAAGAAGAAGAAAAAGAAGAAGAAGAGTTCGGTTGTGTGTGTCATAGCGATGTGTCCCTCTGTGGATTTCTTGTTTCTCACGGTTGCCTGGAAGGTATACCTACATGTCGTCAAGTATAATTGTGCGCAGCCGGTCATGTATTTTGGGATGTTTGTCTTGATCGTTTCATGCACGAGCTCATCGATCCAAACTGTGTCGAAGGCTTTGATTAGGTCGACTTGTACCACTGCGGTGGAGTGTTCTGTGAGTGGTGAACTCCTCTTATGTTTGCTCGGTGTCTCGTGTGACTTGTTAAACTATGTAGCATCGTTCGGTAGTATTCGGCTGTTGTCAGCTTAGTTAGGCAGTCGGGATGGAATTATTTTTTCACATCATCTTTGGAGAAGAGAATACCCGCGCGGATTTCTCTTTTGATTCGCTCCTACCTTATGCGTCAGTACAGCATGTGTGTCTGGAAAAATGTTTTAAATTACAAGGAACATTTTTATTTCGTTAAAATTTATACCTGATTTTGGATTCAATGATCTGCATTTTCTAGCCAGTTGCAAATATGCGTATTATTTAAAAACTAGAATAGAAAAGAAATTCGATTGTTTATTTATTTTTTATTAAAATAACGTTTGTAAGTGGCGCATTCCCCGGAAAGGGCATAAGAGTATTTGCTTAGGATAAAGGAAAACTGTCCAAATGTTTCTAGCTGGAAATGGGGCTATTATTGGGGAGAGCGAAGAGGTTGGGGCGCTCTGCAGATATGTCGTAAATCGTAATACATTATTTTTCTTAAATAACGTGGCCTTAGATTTAGACAGATTCATCACAAGGTCACTATTATTGAATACTTAATATCGACACTAAACCTTAAAACAGATGGCCCAACATAAATCGCTCTCTTGCCTCAACACCTTTCAGCTTTTCAACAAGCACACCCCCGCGCGTTTTCTAGCTTCGGCATCCATTAGTTCTTAAAAACAATGGTAGAACAGTGCCAGCTTTCAAATAAGTAAAATAATCTAATCTAATCCGAATTACTTATATCTGAGATCGTTTCCAGTTGTTCAATGTTTATGGAATTATGTCGCAAAAATGAAAAATTGTGCAAATGTTTACAGATAAAACCATAAAATGTGCAACATTGAATGGATATTAGAACATAATTGAAAGTGTGCTTTATGACGTCACACTCCGGGCGCGTCCCGCGCGGACTAACGGTACAGGCCGGAGTTGTGTTCGCCTCGCGGAAGAGCCCTGTAATTTACGACACACGGACAGCAGAGAATGGGGGTGCAAAAGTTGAATAGGAATTGTGGTATTTCGGCTCCCAACATTAATACGTTGGATGAAAGCAGTGGTAAAAACGAAACAATTAAATTATTGCAAAGTTTTTTTCAATTGTACCATAAAACGGACCATTCCATTTTATTGTACAGCGAAATGGGTTATTGGAAAAATAGAAAATGATTTAGTGACGTGCTATACCTCTTCAACGAATATTTAATAATATTTTTTGGAAACATTTAATAATGCTTGGCAGAATACACTTTTCTATAATTTAAGATAATGTGATTCTGTTGGATGAAAATATCTCGACCATCGATGTTAAGTACAATACAAGCAAATGAAATTTTCAAAGACGTAGAAAGTTGGTTTATACAAGTATGTTTTACTTCATGACCACTTAATACAAACAAAAACGTCTATTTTCTTGTAATATCATATTTGGTAAACTTAAGACGTTGAAACCTATGACGAAGGTTTAAAACCTTCGAAATATCTAGAATATATACTCAAAAGTGGAAAAAACACAGTTTTAATTCATTAAACCATTCGTTAGTTTCGAGAAGTTTATATTTTATGGAATCTGCTTGCTTATCAAATGTTGAAGGAAAATAACCTTCATTATGGCCTTAGCAAGGCGAAACTTGATTTCCGAGATCTATTTTTTTGTTTTGTACTTCTCAACACAGCTGTCTGGCGAGTCACCCCTTCTCATATGTTTGTTGTGTCGTTTTAAGCCGTTGGAAAAGAAACTTCGATTCTTTCATTTTTCTTTACATTATATGTCATATTTTGACCGTTTGAGAGACTAAATCAGTTAGGTTTTCAATATTGCTACATTAAGTGAGGTTATTTTGCTTCACTTATTGATCCAGAAATTCTTTTGATCCACTTATCTTATATTATTATTTTTTTTACTTTCGAATTTTTGTGTACAACAGGTCGTTTGAATCCAATTATTACAAACATTTTTTTTAGTTAATTTATTGTCGTATTGATTCTCATGACATGTGATAGGTAACTTATCTATCATGCCATTTTATTGTCACGTGAATTCTACACCAGACCAAAGACAGTGTGAAAATCACACTCAAATTAATTTTGTTATTTAAAAACGACAAGTAGTTCTCCACTCCATTCGATCCTCAGCAGTCCTCTTCAGCTTCGTGTATGAGAGTTCGATCATCCTCTTGAGTTCGTCCCATTAGTCATTTCCTCCAATACAATGTGGAGGAGGTTTTCATGACGCATTATGAAGGGTGCCACCCTTTTTCGACTCTGTTCGTGGTCCCTCCAGAAAATTCCTAGGTTTCTTCTATACTTTTATCTCGAAGGCCTCTAGTCTCATTCTCTATTTCTGTTTGGCACCATGTCTCACGACCATATAATAGAATACTTCATAAGTAAGTCTTCACAAATTGTTTATTTGATCAGACCCATTAGACCAGATAATCTGGAACTATTTGGCCTTTTTAATATTTTGACTAGGTTCACTTATATAAAAATAGTGAACAGAAAAAATATGGAGCTCTTCGAAAACTCAATCTATAACCAGGTAAAAAGCTTTGAATTACGTACGAACCTACTATATTTTGGCAAATAATTTTTTGATGTTATGCCCAAGTCACAGGGTATCCGCATATAAGTCCCATCATGTATATGGTAAACGGAGATAGGCAGGTACAAATACGCTAAGTTAATTGGTCTTACTAATGGAACGAATATAAATGTAAATCTAGCAATATGTCTAGTGTTATTAAAAAGATTTACTATAACAATTATTCGAATTTGACTAGCCAAATGTTTAAATTTGGTTTAAAAACGAGGTATCGTTTTAGCTGAAATAGTGAGTCAAGTCGAGAGTATCTACAAAATATTTCTTTCTAATTAATTATCTAAGTATTAATACTGGAACACTGATAGATTCTATATATTGTAATACTGGTAAGTAAAGAGGAAGTTAAAATCTTCTACAATAATTTCTTTAAGAACTTTCAAATGCCGTCTCAGACAAAAAAAAATAAGTGAATGTATCGTAGCGTAACCAAGGGAACCTTTGAACATATCAATTGGGTTCACGGTCGATCGAGTGGTCTAGGAGGCGCTGTGACTTCAGCGAAGGGATGTGTGCCTTTCGCTCTGACCAGGCATTTTCCGGACTTGGGGTTCAGTCGATTGTTCCGCATGCAAAAACATCATACGGCATTTTATCAAGTATTGATTTTCGTAAATTTCGCATAAATATTTCAAGAGCATATAAAATAATACCTCTCTTCTGAATATTTCTCTACACCTTGCAAAATTCTCTGTTACAAAGAGATAATCTCTGGTCTGTATTGTTCACAAGTCATAGCATTTTAATCAAGAAAAACTGCCGCCAGCCAGAGGGCAGTTCTGCCGCTGAGCTTGTTGCGTGCTGGCCGCTAATGAGTTCGCCGTATGCCTCCTTGTAGCGGGGAGAACAGCGGGCTTCAAACGCCATTATTGTACAATTTAACGGATTCCTATTTAACCACGTGCTGGGACGTTTGGCTCACGACCAAGGGCTTGTGGAAACTATCCTTGGCACAGCTCTAGTGCTTCTTTAAATACCAATAATACAATGATTCCAAATGGCATGTAAAACTGGATGAGCTATTATAATATAATAATATGTATATATTTACTAAACCAATAAGCTACTTATTATATTATTTCGATAATAGGTAATTTGAAACGATAATTAAAATAAAGACGTTTTACTGAGAGCAACTAGATGTTTACAGTTGAATATTTTCTAGCAAATTAATTATATACGAGCAATATCATGGTTTGACTTGCTAGTGCATTATCATGGCGAAACACGACACTCCCTTAAAATATTATATAATAAAACTTGTAGAAAGCAGTAATTTTAATCACTATTCAATATATATATTTAACCTTCACCGTAATATAAACATTTGTTTATACGCATAAAACGACATTAATGTAGTGTACCTATTGGTGGCGATGAGTTTCGCTACCCATCATACCGCGTATCTCGCGGGGGCGAATAGAGAAGGATGGAGTGCCGCATCGGTTATAGTGTGGCAGTCCATTATTTCTGCCTACCCTTTCGGAGTTAGTTAGTTAGTTAGTTACCTAATAATACAAATTATTCGTAAACAGTTTCGTGTCCACACATATGGATAGAATTTATGAAAGACACACATTTTTAATCAAAATTACGAAATAATCATAACTGATGATTTAACTGGAATCTCTTGATGGAAATTCATTTAAAAAAATATTTAATAAAACAATGTTTATTATTAACTACTTCCACCTACTGTTTCTGACAGACTGCTCTCTATTTAAAGTTACGAAGTTAGTTACGAATATGTCTAGTATATCAAAGAAAACTGTTGTTTTTATGAAATATATTTTTATTTGGTGGTAAATACTGGAATGTTGGAAACGTGCAATGAGCCCATAATTATATATCATTTTACTAATTACATATTTCAATATTTGATGATAAAAAAATGATCACATTTCTTCTACGCCTACTATACCGCGAGCTCGATAATATCGCTATCTCGCTTGCGAGTGACAGACGACGCGTTGCGTTTAAATATTAATCGCCTAGATTTATTCCTCGAATAAGAATATACTGGAGCGGTGAAAATATAAAGTCTCGGGCTTTGTTTTTTGTCATCTTGAGAAGTGTATTTTTCTCATTACTTCCGTATTCAGCCGAAGATGATGACGATAATGATGATGGTGACCTTAAAATGGCTCGACTTTAAGAATATAAGACTACCTTATTCTGTCTGAACGTTCTTTCACTAATATGAAACACGTCGATTTCCGAAGTTCAGCAGACTGATTGCTCTTCCCACCGGAATCGGTTGAGGCAGGTATGTTCTTACAGCCAGCAGAAGAACAATCTATGCTGGTGCCGTCGGAAATATCTGTCGTCAACAAAAAGACCCACACACCCTTCAACACGGCTGAGTTCTAAACAAAATTAAGAAATAGAGAAATTTGTATCCTCGAAGCTGCAGATATTTGGTTCCCAATGTTCCAAAAGATCTGGATTATGCTGATGACCTCTGTTTGCTTTCGATAAACGATGTGTAGAATTCACGAGGAAGCGGCAAAAGTAGGTCTCAAAATTAACATGTCCAAGACAGTAGACCTACGAGTGTCCACAAATGACGAAAATGTCTGTTTTGTTATTATATTTTAAGGGGATGGCATGTTTGCCTTACTTGGGTATTATCAAATGTTTGATACTGCCGTCTCAAGGCAAAACATGTCGTTCTCATAAAATATAATAAAACTTCTAAAAAATGTACGTTTTTATTCATTTTAAATATTAATGTTTGAAAAAAATTAATAAAATATTTTTTGATGTATGTTGTAGGTATATATGTACTTGAAATTAGTTGGTTTGAGAGTTACGTTACGTAAATATATTAAAAATAGACGTAGCCTCGCCACCCTCCGGTATGTCTCAAAAAACGAGACGTTGAAATCGCTTGACACCACAAAGGGGCTTACGCAAACCAAATTGAAAGATACGAGAACAAAAATACATTTAATATATATTACGAAACACAACGGTGAGTGTGTTTTTCAGTTTTAAGTGTACATACTTATTAGATTCAAATTAAATGATTTGTATTCATTTCGTAACGTAAAAAGGCAAGAAGATAGTTCTCGTCCAATTTGAATTTCTCCTCGTGTAAAGTCCCCCCAAATCCCATCAACATCTCGAATGGCCTAGACTTGGAATCAGTGCCAAAAGGCAAACTCGACTTAAACCCCCTAATAAGAACAATTCCTTGCGCTGGCTCTCTCGAGGATCGAGGTACAGCCCAATAAAAAATAATTGCATATATTCACGGGGTGTCACAGTAATCGGCTGTTGAATTTATTAAAACTTAAAGCAATAATAATGATTATAAATAATCGAAATCAAGTCGTCTTATGTCAATTTTGAAACACATACAACAGGTCGTTTGAACCTACAAACTGTAAAGGTACAATTTGTGTTTTTAGCTACGATTTGGATTCTCATGACACGCGATGGGTTCACGTTTGTCACGTGAATTCTCGTCACGCTAAGATATTAGTATTTTTATATTTTGGGCTACGTACTTTACACCACATATTTTAATACTATATACTAAATATAGACAATTTATTTTAAAATACCTACCAGAAAAAATATTTAACATCTTCGTTATATTAGTTTATTGTTTCTTAAACAGTGATGTAATACTTTTAATTAAAACGAACCAAAATGTCTGTTATTAAAGAGATTTATTATATACTCGTATAATATATAGGGAGTTTATAAACTGAAATATAATGATTGCTCATCTTTTTATATAGGCAAAACGAGGCGTATTTTTAAATTGAGAATAAAAGATCACATAAGACGACTCTCTAATAATAATTTTTCTGAATTTGCTGACCACCTCATTGAAAAATTACATTAATTTAATAAAGATAATGGCGTTGAAATTTTTAATGTTAATAATAGAAATATAACTTTGAGCAATGTCAAAATTTTAGAAATTAAAAATAAAGAAAATATAAATAATCAAATAAATTTAACTTCAAGTAGAATCTTTTATTTATTTCCTGTGTTGTAAGTAATATCTTGAACCCCAATAAGAACAATAATTTTTTTTAAATTTTTTAAATTTATTCATAATATTTGTTATAACAAAAGCATAAACGTTCCAAAATAAATCTTTATAATATTGGTCAAAACTGACCATATTTGTAAACAATTTTATAATATTTTAAATATCTTTATAATATCACTGAGGAAGGACTGGGTAGTCCGAAACGTGTTTTATATTTAATTTTAATATGTTTAAAAAGTGATTGTTATACACCAAGTATATAAAAAACATATAAAAAAGATTTATTATAGATTATGGAAGTGACGAGTTTCACTTTCTAAGGCATCAAATTGATATCGTTTTATTTTTCTTCTTCTTATTATTATAGATCTTGCGATCGTTTATGCGTCTTTCTTCCTATGATGAAGACGACCAGATTTCTCTCCATCTCTTTGGTGGTCGTCCTGATGGTCGACGGCCCTCTAGAATCTCGTTCGTCGCAATCTTAGGAATCCTCGCTGGATCCATCCTCTCGATGTGGTCCCTCCAGAATTGTCCTCTTTGCATATTATATTTACAAGGAAAACGTGCACGATCAAATTAAATAAAAATTATGACAGCCACGCGAAGAGTCAGAAATTAAAAGTGTGGTAGTCAATTCTTTCTGCCTACCCCTTTGAGGAGACGGCGTGATGGTTAGATAGTCAGTCAATATATACTGTAAAGTGGTAGAGAAGATTTATAAAATGACCCTTCTACCTCGGTGAAATATTGAACTACTAGTGGTTCTATTATCGGTCTTCGTTGCAGGTGGCAACAGCTACGACTGCCACACCGAAGGTCTCGGGTTCGATTCCCGGCGATGACAGTGTTAAAAAAACATGCTCACTCTGTCTTTGGTAGAATTACATGACGATAGGCTGCCTACCTATCACATAACATGAGAATCAATAGCTAAAAGAATGTATACAGCAATAAGTTAAAATAACTTATTGTACACAAACAATATGAAAAGCAACGAGAAACTACCACTTTATGTGGTATCCCAAGAACCAGCAATAGACTTTGCTGCTAAAAATTGGATAGTGGTTCTATGACCAAACGTCATATATTTTGTAAGGAAGCTTCATTCACGGCTTACGTGCACGGACACGTTCGTCAGTCGATTTTATTCCTTTTATAAAAATGAGTTGAGTGTAAACAGTTGGGATTTGCCCACGACTCTTGTTTTCCTCTTAACCTTTCTATACGCACTAAATTTTGATCATATATCATATTTTCCTGCCAAATCCCTTTGGGGAATTCTACGAAAACGAAATAGTCCTTTATACACAGCTCGCGGCTTGTCAGGGCGTAAAGATAAATAAATATCCTAAAATAAAGAAATATCGCAATGGGTGAGCAAATATCCCAACGAATAAGAGTTTTTGGTTCCGACACTACATTCTCCGGCTGGAGTTATGGAAATGGAAATTTGCAACGTAAACAGCGTATTGTAAGAAAGAGAACCCGTTATATGGAATTGATGATAGATTATAATAATACTAGATTAAACATTTAAATTAATTTTCTAATAGCCTAAGGATCTTAATAGCCTTAGAGAATAAGGAAACAGTCTTCTTCTTCTTCTCCTTATAGACCTTTGGTCTGTTCCTGAAATCAGGCTGGCCTCTCATGGGAGGTTGACTCCCAACTATCTCTCCATCTTTTCGACGGTCTTCCGGGGAGACGGCAGCCGGCAGGAATCTGATGCGCCACAGCGTGTGGGATTCTTGTGGGATCCATCATCTGCACGTGCGCATTCCAGTATCTTCTGCGCTGTCTGCCCCATCTCACGACATCCTCCACCTTGCAGATCTCGCGGATGGCCGTGTTCCTCATCCTATTTCGAATAGTCCTTCCTGCTATCATCCTCAGCGTCCTCATCTCTGCCTCCCGTACTTTAGCCTTCGTTCTTGTGGTATCCGCTCTGGTCTCAATGTTATATGTCAGTATAGGCCAGGAAATAGTGAGTTTGGTAATCTAATGATTTAACTGAAATCTCTTGATGGAAGTTCATTTTAAATAATAATGAAATTAAAATATGTTTTTCTATAACTACTTCCACATTTGTCTTTATTTCGACAGCGATCGGTTTCGTTAGGCTCGCTGGCATTGACAAACTGATCATGTCGTTCAAAAAAACATCGTTTTATTTAATTATTATTTGGTGATTTTAGGTTTGATTTATGTAATGTTACTTTAAACGTTGATTTTTTAATTAAGTTTATTTATCTAGACATGTATAACGGAAAAAAACGATTGTAGTTTTTTATTCCCCTTTTCCTGACGATGTATGTATAATATTACATATTCAAAAACAATCTTAAGTAGTAACACTATTAACTGTTAAATTATAAAACTTTATGTATGACCATTTTTATTTCTTATTTTTATCTTCGTCGACCTATGTTGACGTAATCATTTGTTACAATAATATATCAACTGTTATATTTTTGTTTGTTTCGAATTTTTATATGTATTTGTTCCTATGTCAATTAGAATAACTTCTTATTTTTAAGTTCTTGCTGGAGTTGAGTTAGAATAAAATTGTCAACATATTTCGCATACTTCACTATAACTAATCACACTTATAAGTTTTTTTGCTCAATAAATAGTATCCTACCGTTCTTCTAATTAATTTTAATATAATTAGGTACATAACTCAACTCCAGCAAGATTTTTAAAATTATTTCAAAGAAATTATTCATATGACATAGGAACAAATAGGTACACATAAAGATTCGAAAATTCACTAAAATTTTATTTTAACAGTTAATAAATTATTGTAACACCTTATGATGTCAACTTAGGTTGACGATACAGCTGTAATGAAAAATAAATATTAAAAATAAAATGGTGATACATAAACAGAGTTTTATAATTAAACAGTTAATAATGTTGAAGTATCATAGTGTTTCGGCCAAAACAATGGACTATTTTAGAAGTAGCAGTGTTTAAATTAATGACGTTTATATCGAAAGATTTCTTATCCTAGCTCCTGGTTGTGTTCTGTGCAAATGGGTATTGATTTTTTTTTTTAAATGAACGCTATGTCTGTCTGATACACAATTCGATACTATAGAAAAAGGAAAAACTTCAACCTCTGGTAGAATCCACACCGCATCAATTATATATCTATTGATTATTCCTAAGAGCACCAAACTATGTGCCGCATTAGCCTCGAGTGTTCAAGATTCTTGTATCGTCTGTATAGAAAAATAAAGTGAGACGGTGCAATTAATGTTTTGTAATATTATCAGACATCGGCAACTGTATGAATTTTCGACAACAACAGGCACTAATTGATAGTGTGATGGGATCATGTACGAATACGTGTTGTATTATTTTAAATTACCTATGCTTCTGATTAAAAGTCGATCTGAACATATTTGAAATATTTTTTGATTTTTTGACAGTATAAATACAAGTTACCAATGGTTCACGACTCCTCTCCAGCCTGGCGTGGTTTGGGGTCAGTTTGGAAAGTGTTCGGCAACAATGTGTTTCCTTCGTCGAAGCGAGACGACAATGTGTAGCGTAAATCATGGTCATGTTTTTAAACCCTTTCTCGTATTTATAAAACATTTTTTAAACTGTATTTAGATATTTCTCTGCAACCAGGCACTTTTTACTATTTTAGAATAATTTTAAATTGCTTTCATTTCACATTAATTTGGTATTTACCTACATATATCATCATTGTCCGTGAACCTGATCACTACATCCCGATCATAGAATAATATATATGTATCGAGAGGTCTACACTAGGGTAAGGAGTCTAGCTGGAACTAGCGATGAGTTAAGGGTAGAGGTCGGAGTTCATCAGGGATCGGTGTTGAGTCCGCTCATATTTAAACTCCTAATGAATCATTTGACGACGGAGCTACAACACCCCGCTCCGTGGAATCTCCTGTGGATGTTCTTATCAGCAAAGAGCGGGAGAATCCCCAACTGACGATTGAGGAGTAGAGGGGGCCGGATTGCGAATTAGTCGCCAAATATCCAAGTGACGCAATGTATCTTCGGTGGCTCCGAAGATCGTGGCCCCCTGGATGCCCCGTTGGGGGGTGACGGATTTCAGGTACCTGAAATCAATTATTCGAAATGCGGGACAGTTGACGCCGACATCACTAACAGAATAAAAACCGGATGGATGAAGTGGCCAGTGCTATCGGAAGTGCTGATCCACGTAAACTGGAAGGTGTACAAGGCGGCGGTGCGACCAATCATGACCTATGGTTCGGAGCCCTAGCCATTCAAAAAACAACAGGAGGATAAACTGCACAGCGCCAAAATGAGGATGGAAAGGCGAGCGGTTGGATTAACGCTTCTTAACCACATCAGGACCATCACATCCGCAGTTTTAGAGTGAGACCAATCTCGGATAAACTTGAGGAGAACCGTCTCAGATGGTGCAGTAACGTCACGCGGCGCCCAGCTGGCCATCTTACACGGAGGGTGATGGAAGCGGACCAGTGACCCAGGGCACGTGATGGGCCAAAGTTGACATGGCTGAGACTCATTCAAAGGAGACTCAAAAGAGATCGGATCCCACCAGACGTCACTAAGGACAGGCAGTCCTGACGACGCCGTACAAGAATAGCCGAGTAAAGTAAACGAGACAAGGCTAACAAAAAGAAGAATTTTTCAAAGGCGTGATGGCGCATTAGTTGTGAAGGAATACTACATAATAATAAATAAAAAAAACTACTGGAATGTAATCAGAATCCAACACGATAAAAGTAAAATAGGGAAAACTATCTGAATAATGAATATTATAACTAGAAAGGCACCAGAAAATAATAGTGAAAGTACCGTTCAGAAGACAAATTCTTTTGACTTTAGAGAGAATCTTTTCTTCCTAATGCCGAACTATCTCTCGTGTGTTCCTGGTATTATATATATTATTTTACCTGTACTCAACAGATGTCTGATGAAAAAAGATTTTGTTTTATAAAATAAGAATGGTCAGTATCAATATATTATTGAAAATAAGTTCCAAAAAGTATAAGGAACATTGGCAAATAAAAATCGTAACCAGCAGTAAGAAACCACTCGCCGCCCGCAGATTGATAAAGACCGCCCTGGAGATGCCGCGTAAACGATATTAGTTCCAAGCCCAAAAAAGTGTCTGTATCGGAAAATCCGCCGAAGCTGTTGCAAACTTTGTCCTTTGAAAAAACCGAGCCCCGCCACGCCATCAATATCCTTGATGAAAAACTAAAGTGAAAATTTCTTCAAAGTTTCGCCCGAGCGCAGTAGCGGCGCGATATTTGCGAAGCGCAGGACTGATATAAGAAAACTAAGTCGAAAGTATGCATTACAAATTTTTCGCTGTCTCTAATCTTCACTTGGTATAAAGATATTGATGACTTCACTTCTTTAATAGAATTTTTCAGATTACAGGGTATCCGTAAAGCGAGTTATTTCTTTTCTAGATTTATTTAATCAATAAATCAAAACTATACAATTTATGGATTTTGAATAGTTTAAATCAAAGTAAAGATGAGATCCCCTAGACGTAAGTGTGATAAAACATCGTACGACCGAATTGTACGACATTGGGAAGAAATGTAAAGTGTAATTAGTATTAGTAGGAATGTAGTATTATTATAATTACCTGCGACAGCGCCTACATCAATTGTTCTTTGCTCCGTGACGCAGAACCAACCTGCCTTTGGTGATGCTAGTAGGAAGAGCGATTTGGACGTTGAATCTAATCGTCTCCGATTTGGACATTTTCAATATCAGTGAGACAGTGTTCATAAAACATATATTACAAATTCTGGAAAGAGTACTACCTCGCTGACGTCAACATATTTGGGTTTCTTCTGATACTCGTATGTATGATTTTTTGGTTTCATGTCTGTTTTGATTTGTCTGTTTTGATTTATATTGTTTTATCTTTGTTTCACCGTTTGGGTTCAAATGAGTCGCCTAAATGTTTTTTGTTTGTTATGTCTCATTTGTGTATTATGTATAAATAAATAAATTATGAAAAAAATATGATAGGATCACTGCGTTGGTTGGGACTTATGGAACGCATGGATGAAGAAAGTATACGTTAACGATGTGAATGGAATTCGGATTCGAGGAAGGCATGGCATGACCAAATTAATAATATTTTAAAGGTCAGCCATGTTAAAAGTCGGAAAAATCGACGAGCGTGTATGGCTGGTTGTATGCATTAGTGGAAGTTAGAAAGGTGTATTAGGAGGTGAGTAGAGTAGTGTGGCGGACCGTTCTCTCTGTTTACCCTTCCGGGAAAATGGCGAGATGATTTTGTTGTTGTTGATAAATCGAAACAATTTATCAGAATAATCGAAACTCCAGCTGGAGACATACTAATCACGTTCTGGGTAACTAGTCACTCATTTACAATACACACTATCACTTTCATTACGCAACATGTTCAGATATCTGGTAAGGTACTCAAATTATTCAAATTGTTCCTTATTAATAATTACTATTTCTTTTTGTACATTAAACATGTCGGCGAGCATTTACAAAACAAAACACAAAACGCGTTGGGCGCGTACTGAACACTTACAGAGACTTCCGGTAGAACGCGCCTAGCGCGTACTTAATATTCAAATGTTAAAAATAATAATAGCTAGCATAATGCTTACGAATACTTTTGCACAAATACCTTATCGCCGATCGAATGCGAAAGCGTGGGAACGCCTCGCGCCTTATGCATACCACACAGTAATAAAAATGTCTCGACGCTGCATACGATATTGTTATATGAAGCATAGGTCGCCACTAAACACTTTCGACGTACATAATACGAGTATATAGTAGGTATGTATTGTAGTTATGCAGGAGTATATACATAGACTACTATGTATATACTCCTGCATACTATATGTAGTTATGCAGGAGTATATACATAGTATTTTTTGGGCTGTTTTTGTGCTTATAATATCAGACTATATTTCGAATTAGGACAAAAACGGCCCTTTAAAAAATTAATCCAGAATTTTATTTAAAATGGCAGCGCACAATGGTGTTCTTGTACCGACCCCTGTATTTGAAGCATGGAACTGGGAATAGAATAATGTTAGTAAATTATATCCTGTAGAAATGAGATCTCTTAGATGAATATATGTAAAATCTGCGCACGAGTATCGAATGAAAATATAAGAAGTGAATACAGTGCGAATGAAAGTATTACAAAATAATGAAAGGATCATTAAGATTTGGACACATGGAAATAACGGTAAAGAAAGTATATGTAGACAACGTAAACAAGAATTGAAATAGAGGAAGACCGAAGAAGACGTGGCTTGATCAAATCAATCAAATGTTGATTGCCGGCCACGCGAGACGTCTGAGAAAATGACGATATGGTTTTTATATCCCTGAGTGCAAAGGTCCCATTATTAATTCCAAATATATTGTTTTAAGTATATTATTATGCATATTTGGTATGTAGTTGATTCGAGAAATTATCTAGGTTCCCAAACTTGGGCGAATCGCTCATACTTGTTGCCCCAGCTATAATTAGAAAACTCGCGTGGACAAGAACAATAAAATATATATTTTTAAGTGCTTAGTGTTCTTTGAAGGGAAGATTTTACTATTATTTAAAAATCTTTTCACATTTTAATTAAAAATAAATAAATTTCAAATTGCAATAGGTAGTAATAATTCTTAATACATTTAATAAAATTTCGTGACAAATATACATTTAAACGATGTACTGCTATGACAACAATAAACCCGGAAATCGTAAGTAGAACGCAAAATATTAAAATATACATTTTTATTTATTTTGTCGCCTTCAATGTATGTATTTCCCATTGGATGCAATACACATATGTCAGCGTTTTTCCACTCTTCGAAACATTTCTGGTACGCACTTTCCGGTATGGTCTTTAACACCTTCTACGAATTTTATTTTAATTTACGGATACTTTATTTTCATGATATACAATATGTTAAATTACATTTAAATTGTGAGATTTTGAATTTTAGTTGTTTCAAAATGGCGTCCGTAGGCGGATTTCATTTGAAATTTCTCACAAAAAAACTATTTTTCTGCATTTTAATTTTAAAACAGTTCAATGGTAGTTTATTGTTTTTTTAAAATGCTTCAACTCGGGAAAATATCAAACGGGGAACACTATCACATTCAAGTTGTGCTCGTGATGCACGTCATCTCACCAGCCAGCTAGCCAAAATGCCAATCTCTGCCTGAATAGGCTCCTTACCTCCCGTGCTGCTGCCACAGTTCCTGAGTATTGTTATAGCTCACTGCTCCATTTTGCCGTTGCTACTATCCTACCGACCAACTGTCATCTCCGTGGCTGCCGCCTTGCTTCTCCTCTCGCCATCGCCACTGCCTCCTCCTGAACCGCTGCCTCATCTTGTCCCGCCAATTCCCTCCGACCCTTGATTTATTACAACGTCCTATGCCCCACTCCCTCCCTTTTCACCATCCTATATCTCAACTCCTTTGCCATATCAGTTCCCACCCAAGACCACCGGACGACTCCCAAGGCCACTCTCATTCCACTCGGTTCTGTATCCAGGGCCAACTGGCACTCGCCCATAGCCCTGTCACCGTTCCTCGGTCTCTGTCCAAGACCACCCCAACCCCTCCACCCCCTCCCTACCAGGGAAGTCAGATCCAACCCCCCACAACCTTCAAGAAACTATCCTCTCACCGTTCAACATTATCCAACCTCAACATCCAAGCAAGATGTTTGCAATATGTGGGGGAGCAATAGCCCCCTGGTTGGTAATCCTGAAAAAATAATATCGATATACTAGTAGTAATATAAATACTCCAGATAACATTCAAAATTAATATTTTTCACATAGTCGTAGAAAAGGTGCACATATTATAACAGGCCGTATTTTATTTTTTCATTATATTAAATATTATAAAATGCGTTATATTTACAATTATTATATTAAATATTATAAAATGCGTTATATTTACAATTATTATTTAAGTTAATAAAAAAAACATTGATCTCGAACTGCTGTATGCTACATTTACAGCTTAGACAGATAGTCTCAGTTCATCATAATATAATATGACGTACAATTTAGTACTAAGGAACCAAAGTACAAAGATAATCAAATGATTTTAATGAAATCTCTAAATGGAAGTTCATTTTAAGTAATAATTAAATAAAACGATGTTTTTTTAAGTTCAATGTGTTATACATCTTGGTCCGTTGAGTTGGCGACGCCTTTTATTTCATATTTTTATCCCTGTTTGAGGTGCAAAGGTCAGGAATCATTTCAAAACAATTTTTGGGCCGTAATGGATTCTAGGAATATTTTTTATTTATTTATATTAGGTATAACAAAGAGGAGTAAGGCTTACTAAAAATACATAACATACTATTATATTTAAATTCAGTTATATTAATAACAAAAGTATTCATTTTTTCAAAACGGATAAACTAATGTGGAATATCAACTTCGTTAAGGTTTTGTAATTATGTGAGTTTATAATTTGTTTCGGGTATCGAAAACAATATTTGTGGACGCGATTGAGAATTGATGGATTTCTCATTCGAGATTTTAGTAGAAAAATAGAATTTATTAAAGTTATAAATTTATTCAATATTAAACCTCATGTGAAGAAAGTATCCGGAAATTTTATTTTAAATTGCTTGGATTTGAAAAAAATTTATATATATTTGCTAAATTTGTAGGACTGTACTTAATTACTATGCCAAAAAATAATGTTATATGTCAACCAACTGCTGTAGCTGGTTGAATAGGTCCATCTTAGAAGTGCTTCACGATTTTTACAATGAATAAAAATATTGGACAAAAAGTATGTCTTTAATTTTGTGTTTCCAAATGAATTTCGTAATGAAAATTATTGCGAATGAGAGAAAAGGCTTATGGTGAATCAGTTTTATCCAAAACTCAAGCCTATGATTGGTACTAAGTATTTAATGGCGATCAGGAGACGTTCGAAGATTTGCCTCGTTCTGGACGACCTACAACCGCTAATACTGACGATAGCATTGAAATAGCGATAGAAATTGTGCTAAAAAATCGGCATGTGAGTGTTAAAGAGGTAGCACGGGATTTGAACATCACACGTGAGTCAATTAGTTTGATGGGGGGAAATTGGGCTTGAGATGCGTCGCTCCTCGACTCGATTGTCAAAGAAGTATTTTTCCATTTTCATTCGATTCCGGTGACTCATACAACTCTAACTTATTCCATATGAACAAATAAATATAAGTATGTACAACAAAATATTAGAAAAAAAATACAGAGCATTAAATATGAATGAAGACTTTTATTGTAATAAATGAGATCGCAGCAGTGAGTTTTGTTTGTGAAATGTGCTGCACGGTGCTGAGAATAAAAAACAACCAGTTAGATGAAAGCATAATCTCTTCTCAAAATACTTTTCATGTCAATCAAGAAAGTTTTGTAAAATTGAGAGTGTTGGACCGAGTTGTTAGATGATGGGGTGTGGGGGAAAGAGAAGCGGGTAGTGGCAAGAGGGACGGGGAGGGCAGTAAAAACAACATTTGCAACTCTCGTTACATTTACGTTTCCCGTACTAAAAATTTGAAGGCGGAGGCATTCTACATGCAAGTGGCGTGCCAAGAAATTTCGAACAGATTTTAAAAAATCATTATATAAGTGTAATATATTAATCTAGTATAGTATATATTACATATTAATTAAACCACAATTAAAAAAAATATTACAAACCCCATCAATCGGTTATTATATAAAATAAGCTAACGTTATGAAGGAAGGTCCAAAAGATTCCGGCTTTCGAAATAGTGATTTATTTAATAATAATTGGTCACTTTATTTTCTATTAGTGCTTTTTTGAAATCACATACACTAATAAAAATTATTTCGTTCTCCTTATTTAGATTAAATATATGACAAAATGGACCATTTGTTAAATAAATAAATAATCATTAAATACATATTTTTATAAATGCCAAAATATATTTTTTAATATTTATATTGTAATGATTTTACTAAAATCTCTTGATGAAAGTTAATTTTAAATAATAATTGAATAAAACGATGTTTTTGACTGATGCCAGCTAGCCAGACGAAACTTATTACTTAAATTATTCAAAATAACCTGTTTATTACTTCACATTTTCCAAAATTAATATCCAACTTTAAAATAAACCGGTTAAAATTGTATACATTGATAAAGGTTACTTGTAACCGAAACATGTCTGATTTCAGTAAAAATTAAAGTGTTGTAATACAAAGTATAACTATATTTGTTCAAATATGAATCCACAACACAAAGTGAAAGCGAATATAGAAGAAATTAAGATAAACTATTTAGTGATACCACATTGCTGAATTACGTACAATATAGTACAATGACCTCACTCACAAGACGGCTTCAGGCGATCGCATATTTCTATTTATTAACGCCGCAAAAAATCCACCACTATCTGCGACAGGAAACTTTCGGAGCTTGTAGCTCATGTTAGGTCAACAGGACGCCATATAATGGTGAGTTCTGGGGATAGTGTTAACGTTCCGATTAAACACGGAGGCAGGGGGCGCCGTACGCCGCCTGTACGTCTCTGAACGGCTAGCTAGCTAGAAAGAGTCCTGTGTGGCTATTGTTATTATTTTATTTGTAAAATATTGAATGAAATAAATAGCTAAATGATCGTATGTGAGAAATGAAATCGTAAAGCAAGGGCCGCCACTGCCGCGTGTATGTACGAGATTGCACGACGTAATGGGCACAACTGAAACGGCCTGTCCCTATTCAACAAATATCCTGCAATGAAATTAGCACGGCGCAAAAAGTAAAGAACTATTACGCTGATCCTTTAAAGTATCAAACGCGCTTTCGGGAGCCTTTTGAGCAACCGGAGTGATTATTACCAGCATTTGCATAATGATCCACCATTTGAAGTTATACTTTTATCTATTTTACTGGGTAAAAATGATATTTCTTCTAATTTTTAGTTTATTGTTTTTCAGAACGTTTGTACAGGGTTACCTTGTATCGTATAGGTCTTACGAGTAATTCAATGGTGCCTAGCCAATGATGAATAGATAATTCTCAAAATTTTGTTTAAACAAAGAATCGTAATTTCTTCAAAAATCAAGGGATACCAATCGGTCAAAATAACCGATTCAGACAAATGCGAATATTTTTCACTTTAATTTAAACTTAAATATTTTTGTAATATTACCAAAAATATTTACTATTTTTAGCTAATCCATGAGAACCCCAAAAAGATTGCTGGAGTGGCACCCAGGTGGTAGAAGACCAATTGGACGACCAGGGCTGCGATGGGAGGATGAAGTTGGGAGAGATGGGGCGAAATTGTTACCGAGTGTCAGATTGGAGGGTCGAAGCGAAGGACAGGAGAAGTTGGAGGCGAAGAATACTGGAGGCTAAGGCTCGATATGGGTCTCTGTAGGGCCATCGAAGAAGCTAATCCATGATTTTACTCGCATTAATTTTAGCTGTTTGTATAGAAGGTTATATCAAATCTTGGTATAGATTGTGTTTAGCTATAAGCGTCAACAGCAGTGGTGTCAGACGTCCTTCTTTTTTTAATTAAATATCAGTTGTAAGATTTTCCCAAGTCTTAATTTTTCAACAATGTCGAATGACACTCGTGATATAGGAATTTAACCTGATTCTATAATTGTGGTAGTGGAAGGTAGACCAAGAATGTTGTCCCGGGCTTAATATGTCTACGGTAATGTTACAGAAAATTGTATAAAGCGGTGAAGTACATGCAAACGAAGATACATGTTTGTGTGTAGGTACTCGTAGACGAAGTTGTGGGTGACTAGGTGTGTGCATGTAAATAAAAGTCATGCATCGGGTAATAAACTATTCTAATCGATGTAAGGTGGGGGTTCTGTCTCTAGGCAAAGTGTGGTCTATTTTTCCTAGATCTGCGCAGGCCCAATTGATAAACGGTGGTGCAGGATTAATCTTCCCGCTACATACATACTAAACTCGTATATGGTATACCAATATGTTCATCGAGAATTATCATAAGCGCGACAACTCGAGGCGCGCCCTAGCTATCCGCAGTACCTACTGACTCAGTTTGTTTATCCAAGGAAGTGGCGTTTATACAATGGTAAAGGACAATACTAATTTTCATCTAAAATATAATATTTTGGGAAAACAGTTAACAGGTACATTCATACGTTATTCTCCTCATGACGCATGAAGGCCGGGGATCGAGTTATTTTCTGTAATTTGATTAAAAGTAGATCTGAAGATGTAAGTCTAAATATGACTTGATTTTTACTCACTGTTCAGGTGGATAAATCCTTTGTAGTGTCTACTAAAGCCTTTCTATACGCCTGTATAGTACACGTCTTTCAATAACGTATATTATGACATTTCCAACAGGGAACTTGAATGCAGAGATCGAAATATATTGTTGTGAGAACTCCGGACAGCATTCTAAATAGAGCGATTTTCCGGTGACTAGGTTTCACTAGCTGCTATCGTCTCTCGGCTCAATGAGCACGCCATCGCCTGGTATGTACGAGTACGTCCAGTTGCTACGAATATTGCTCGAGTGCTCGGAAAAAGAACTTAACCATATTTTCCTTGTTTCAACGGAGGGCGACTGTTTGCGGAGAGAAAAGTAAATTTGCTTTGAACCGGAGCTTTTAACACGCCACAAAGTGCTGCTAGTTTCAAAAGTTCTCGATTTTGTATGGTTCTTTATGCACGAAGTATAATAGGTAAAAGCAATCAGATGTTAGAACTCAGAAAGTGAAAAAAAAGGATTTGTAATCACCACACTCTCGCGACAGTTATTAAGGCCCGTGTGAAGTTGCTTCGTCTCGGATTCAGGTGCGAAACTTTGAAACAAGGTGAAAATTACTATATGAAGATCATCACATTGAATTATCTTGTTGGCATACGAATGAATGTATTAAGAAACTGACTTAAAAAAACTTCTTAAACAAAATATGACTATGATCTGAAATTAAATCTTAAGCTATACATAATCTTCTAATATAAATAATTTGATTTGTTATCAATTCTTCGCATAAGTAATTATCAATGTTTCATCTTAACATCATATTTCTATATTGTATACAAAATGTCAAAAATCGTTATATCAAATGCTACCATAAAGTTGCCATCCGTTCAATGCGATACGATAAAATGAAATAAAAAAAACTCGAATGTGCCCAAACACATTCAGAACCGAATTCCAAATAATAAATATATACTTATAATTTTATGAACAATGATGTAAAACTTCATATCAAATAATTACGATATGAATGAAAACGTATGTTTTATACTAGCTTTATTATCAAATGCAGTAACAGTCAAACGCTTTGTAGTTTTTATTCACGAATTAATGAGCAGAAAGCGGTATTTACGGTAATTGATATGTTGAAAATAATTAAGGGATAAAACACAGAAAACTGGAAAGTATTACCTAGAGCTAGTTAAATTAAAATTAATGTATAAATACAATGTGTACTTAGGTAGTTAAAGCTAAACGGCGTTATGTAAATCAGAAAGGTATTTTATTTCGATTTTAACAATTATTATACTAACGATCTTACATAATTCAAATTTATTAATGATTCTATTGTTCCATAAGTATATCATATCACTCTCCTGTGTTGTAACACACAGGCGAAATCAGACATTTGATAATGCCTCAAACAGGCAAAATATGACATTCCAATAAATTAAAATTGAACTTCATATTACTAAATATTATATGCATTTAAACCTCCAATATTTGTCGCTTGACAGAAACATCTTCAAGGTAATGCATCCAACGTCACTCGATTTTTAAATACATTAGATATAAGAGAAAGACTTCGAAAGAAGGGTTGATGCTGGAAACAAAATAAATGATGCACTCAAAACCACCACGTCAAATAGAAATATATCGACTGAAGCAAAGATGGCAGTGCACAATGGGCTTCTAGTGCCGACTCTGATGTACGGAAGTGAAGCTTGGAGTTGGTACAAAAAGGATAAACGCTGTCGAAATAAGATCACTTAAAAGAATTTACGGAAAAATGATGTATGCTAGAATACCCAATGAAGAAATCAGAAAGGAATGTGAGGCGGATGAATGCGTCCTAAATAAATTTATTAAAAGGGTCACTAAGATGGTTTGGACATATGGAATGATTGGATGGGGGAGAAAAACCAAATTAATCAATTTTCGAAGTCGGAACAATAGAGAATAGAACAGTGTGGCGGTCTATCCTCTCTGAGTTAATAACTAAGTAAACAAATATGATAATATTTTAAGTGTCCGAGTCTAAGGCGTTAACCGACGCGTCGGTCACGCGGGTGCGGTCCGCCGGCGGTCGGGTGGTAATAACAGCGATAAATAAATAGTAAATAGTGCCCATTAAATAACACGAGGCGCGCACAAAACGTCGGGGGTACGTATAACGAAACCGCACCGCGATAACGGGCCCTGGACCCAGGCCAGCGGCCGTGTTGGGCCCTATGTAGTAACGGGCCCATAACGAGGGCCCGCCATAACGGACACGGGCCGACGTCGTATGCATTTAAAAATGTTATTATTGCTGCGGGATGTAGTCGCCTCCCAACCTACTATTGTACATACGAGTAGTCATTTACTCCTTCTGGAAGAAACTGAGTTATTTGTAATTAGTTTTACTGTAATGTCGGGTTTATTCGCCTTACTTATAACGCCAATATTGAATAATTAATATGTATACTGTATGATGTTGAATAATTTTGAATTTGGTCAGGAAGAACACATACGTGCTGACAGAAAACTCAGAATGTGTAAAACATGCTTGCGACCTATCATGACGTATGCTAAAGAGACACGGGCCGATATTGTGCGATCCAAAGGGATACTAAAAACATCTGATATGTTACTGGAAAAACTCTACGAAATTGTATCCGTAATGCAGAAATGAGATAAACTTTAGATTTTCTTTGCTTAGTAATCGGGGGATATTTCGAGAACTCAGCGGTGCAGCAGTATGTTGGTCTTTTTTCTCCGATTGTTTTACCTACCGGCCGCCAGAACCAACCTGCCTAAAGACACCAGTGGAAGAGCAATTAGACTACTGAACGCGATGTCCTCGGAGATAGACGTCTTTCATATTAGTGAAAGTACGTTCAGAAGACAAATACTCTTGACTTTAGAGAGTATCTTCTCTTTCTTATGTCGAACCATCTCTCACGCGTTCCTGGTATTATGTTATTGAATATATTATATTTTACCTAACTCATTAGATATGTGGGGTTAATAAACCATGCAAGACAAAGTCCAAAAACACGAGACCACACGATTGAAGGCAATGGACTCAGACTGCTCTACCAGCATAATGCAATGGTGAAATACATTGTATGGACAGTCAAAACACCTGAAACAATAGATTCTCAGCCTAACGAAGCCGGATACTATCCACCTGTCGACCACCTAAAAAATAGAAGGACAATTGGACCTCATCATCTCAGTAGATGATTTTGGAGTTAGAGATTGTAAGCTCTATTAAAATTAAAATAAGAAGATATTGCTAAAATAAATTGATACATTTTTCAGGCGTACATAAAGGATAAAACAAAGTAATTAATACAGCCTTCTCTCCTCCGATTCCTGCAGAATGTCTACAAGTCCCAATCACCCTCGAAATTTGCATATTCAAAGTATCCAGAGAGACCATGCACCTTCTACTCCTACAGAATATCGTTTAACACTTCAAGGCCTAGCAATAAATACATTTTCTATAATTTATTGTTTCTTGAATAATTAACAACTAATGCAAATGAAAACAGTTTTCTAGAAGTTTTATTATAATTTATGGGAATGACATGTTTCGCCACTAAAAGGCATTATCAAATGAAACATGTCATTCACATATTTATAATCTTCTGTATAGGCGTATGCAGTTGAACTCCTCCTAAACGACGAGACCGATTTTGATGATTTTTTTTGTATGTGTTTGAATTGGTCCCTGGATGGTTAAGATTCACAAGTGGACCCGGTAGGTGACCGTTAAAACCTTCTGGGAAGATCGTGAATAATTGACCTTCTGAGAATAATTCATAGTTATGTTTGTTTACCATAGATGGTGTTGATGTCGAATTCAGTGGTATTTGATTTTGAAGCATGCGCAAATCACTTGCACTGTAGCGTGATGTAATATAAAATTCTGTAGGCTGTGTTTCGATATTCATGTATCACAATTGCGTACATTTTGAGTGTATTATTCATCGACAAAACACATCGAAATAACGTTTTAAATCATAAATTAGAAAAAAACGTTTGCTGAACCAGCAGGCAAGCCAACGTTCAGGCAGGACAACTTCTGTCGGATCCGCTAATTAATTATAAAAAAACAGACGCTACGTTACGTTTTTATTCGCATAATTTTCCTCTAATCTTCGATAAAATTAATGTTTCACAAGGGGTGTTCGTTTGTATTTAACAATTAAAAAATACGCTCTGTTTTTAAATCACAGCATTATGCGTATGTTCCGACATATAATGTCAAAATGGTAACTTTATTGAAGCTAAACAACTTCGCATGTTGATGAAATTCATGATGTAGTAGAGATTTTTGAGATATATTATAAATACCAACATCTCTTAACATAGATGGTATATTTTCCAATTGTGTGATCTCATAATACTCTGATTTGAGATGTTGATCCAAAGAAACGTCCGAAAGTTGTTAAACTCGTGTTTTATAATTAAGGACTATGATTCGGAAATTGTGTTAATTGGAGCATAATTGCCAGGAGATAATCCGGAGAGGAGAGTCTTCTTGCTAGATTAGAATTAAAACAGTCAGTTCTCATTAACTGATCTTATCGCTTCCGAGATTTTCCTTTCTTTATTAAGATACGTCTAGCAAGATAATACATCAATTGGATATATTTGGTAGAGCTTTACCTATAACTTGAGCGTTATAACGACAAGGACATCAATTAAATTATTATTTCAGAAATTGATTCGACTTGACACTCGTAAATCAGAAATTTAATCTAAAATTGAATTTCTCTCTTAACTAACTAACTCCCCGTCTCTCCGAAGGGGTAGGAAAAATAATAACCCGCCACGCAGTTCTTTCCTGACATATTTCGCTCGATTCCTCAACATTCATACGATTTCTCAGGTTTCTCCTCTGTGCTTTTTCCTCGGTCTTCCTCTATTTTTGTTCCGTTTACTTCGTTTCCATATACTTTCTTTATCGTTCTTTCTTCATTAATTATTTCAACGTATCCGAACCATCTTAATGATCATTATTTCACTTCATATATTATATTTGCATTTCTTCCGTAACGTGTTAAAATTCTACTTTTCCTGTTTACAAATTTTGTTGTCTGATTTTTATACCCGAATAGCCAATCACGAATACCATGTTACAAAGTTCAAAGAAAATTACTAGTTAATAATATTGGGTAAAGAAAACGAAATACGAAGAATTAGAAAGTATATAAAATGCTTTCCAACCAATTATAATACAATTAATAGTAAATTGAATTCTTCGAAGAGAGTGATAATATAATTATTTTATAGTAATCTCGGCGCTCTCATCTGGGAGGACGTGGACTGGTTACAGCTTATGTACCTACTCTAATTCTCATCGCCAAATCTGAAAAAAGAAAGCTCTTCAGAGTTTTGATTTGTAAATTTGAAATGTTATATAATATCGCGCTTTAGTTTTTATAAAGTAATTCGTATGTAAACCCACCGATGTGTGTATCCGATAAGATGTTATCCCTCGATCGCGGCCTTAAGTACGCGGCGGTATGTATTCAGCCTCTATCACAGCAATGTAATGTATTCAAACTAAGCAATAGAGGAAATTGGCTTGTTTATTATAATAACTAGTCTACCCCCGCCCCGGCAGAAGACACTCGGCAGTAAACATTTTCTTTATTCTCCTCGCCGGGAAATCTCAACAGGAATGGTAATGAAGGAATTAGCATTAGATAGAAGAGGCGAGGAAACATTTCCCAAAGGCATGCCTCAACATCATTTCGGCGGTTTGATTATGAGAAGGATTTTTATTGAGTTTCGACTGATTGTCTGCGGGGAGGGTATAAATACCCGTTTTGCAAACTCGTAAACTGTTGGAAATGCACATTCTTACTTAACATTTTCCCGCCTCCCTCATACACTATCTTTTTGCTGTTTTAAAATTTAGTTTGTTATATATTTGTCCTATTGTGTATTGTGTATTAATGTGTGTTTTATATAATTTTAATGTGTTTTTTACTAATTTAAGGTGTGTTTTATATAATATTTACTTCTGATTTTATTTCATAATAAAGAGATGTGAGGCCGCGCGGGAGATATATAAGGTAAAAATAATAGATTAAATGTGGTCTGTCATCCTTTCGATTGATGACAAGAAAAGGCTAAATTAAATTAACGTAAGTCCCGGATGGACAAGGAGCAGGCCTAGATAGTGCAGCGAGACTGACGAAAGGGCGTCGCTGCGTCCTATAACAGTCTCGGGTGGTGGTGGGAACCTTATATGTTGGAAATGCACAATATGTGTAGGTCATTTTCGTGGTATATTTTAATTTCATGTAGAAGAATGCATACAGTTGTATGTTATCACAATATTTCAGCTACAATCTTCTTCTTCTTCGTGTGTCTTGCTGGGTCCCCCCGACGTTGACAACCATATGGCAGAGAGCTGCCCTGTCCTGGGCGGCGTGAAACAGCTACCCCACAGTTCGGACGCCGGTCCATTCTCAGATGTTTCGAAGTCAGAAGAGCTGTCTTCTGCCGACCCCTCTGCGGCCCTCGATCTTCCTCTTCATGACGAGCTGAAGTACGGTGTACTTATTGCCTCTCATTACATGGCCAAAATATGATATTTTACAGAGCTTAACAGTGGTGAACAGTTCGCTATTTGCACTGGTTCTACGTAATACATCGGTGTTTGTTAACATATTGGTCCAAGATATTCTTGACATTCTACGGTGGATCCACATTTCAAACGCTTCAAGGCGGTTTATTATATTAGATACAATCTTTGTTTGGTAATATGCGGACAAATTCACATTTTGACAATGTGTTAACCGTATAGTTTGTGTATCTATTTAAGTTTAACTAATTTGCAGAAACTCGTTTAGTTTATCGTCATGCTAATCGTTTATCGTTTATTACGATTTGGTTTATAAAAAAAAAAGTTAAAATATCATAAATATATTTCGAGTGAGAGAGGTAAGAATCAGGTTAGTTTATTGAGATGAAATGTGTAGATTGAGATAAAAACGTATTGGTCATATCCTCAACATGTTCTTCCATCGTGGGATTGAAGGCACCTCGCCTTAAGCAAACCGCGGCACATGAAGCTGCTGTAATAACAGCAAGTAGTCGAAACCAGTCGAGCAGACATGTTTTGCTACTCGAGGCACCTCCATTATAATTCATATATCTAGGGAAATCGTCATGTTTTGCAAACATTCAGGAATACATCGCTACGTATAAATTAATTGGCTTTCCAAGGAAAATTGGTCAAATTAAAAACCTGGCTTAACCACTTAATTGGTTTTAAGCAAATACGAGTATTAAGTGGATAAGCCAAAATTTTAATTTAAAATGTAAGATTGATATATAATATTTATTATATGTATGAAACAAATAAAACTCTTAGTGTTTTAAACAAAATAATGAAAGGAACATTAAGATGGTTTAAACATATATTGTAGAAAGAAATAATGGTAAAAAATATATGTAAATGGTGTAAATGGACCTAGAAATAGATGAAGACCGAGGAAAATGTTACACTATCAGATACATAAATTTTTTGAATGTCGACCACGAAAGGAGGCAGAGAAATCGACGTGCGTGGATTACACGATGTATGAATGTTGAACGAGAGAAGTATGTCAGGAAAGTAAAGTGTGGCAGTCCATTCTGCTTGTCTACCTCTTCGGTGAGACGGCGTGATAGTTAGTAAGTTAGTTAATAAAACTCTTTTTTGACATTTGTACTGTACTTAAGAGAGATACGAGTATATATAAAACCTGCGTAAGGCCTATACTGACATATAGCATTGAGACCAGAGCGGATACCACAAGAACGAAGGCTAAAGTACGGCAGGCAGAGATGAGGACGCTGAGGATGATGGCAGGAAGGACTATCCGAGATAGAGTGAGGAACACGGCCATCCGCGAGATCTGCAAGGCGGAGGATGTCGTTAGATGGGGCAAACAACGCAGAAAATACTGGAATTCGCACGTGCAGAGGATGGATCCCACCAGGATCCCACACGCTCTGGCGCATCAGATTCCTGCCGGCTGCCGTCCCCCCGGAAGACCGCCGAAGAGATGGAGAGATAGTTGGGAGTCAACCTCCCAAGAGGGCCAGCCTGATTTCAGGAACAGACCAAAGGTCGATAAGGAGAAGAAGAAGAAGAAGACTTAAAAGAGATTAGTTCAAAGTTTTCTCTAACTCTTAAATGTCCTGTCATCAATAACTGCCGTTTCTGATCGAATTGAACGCAATGGGTATATATATAATACAAGTAAACAATGAAGATTTAATACTACATAGGTCGTAGGAAAATAATGGTTTTGAAATGAATGTCTTTCGTTAAAAGTACACCACATATTTATATCCCGTATCAGCAATAAAAAAATACAAGGGGTCCCCTCTAAATCAGTGATTCTTAACGGGGGCGCCAGCGCGTTTGGGCGTTTTAGAGGTCCGGGGGGACGTTTATAATTTTTTAGAATCTAGGGGGCGCTGCAAAAGTTTCAGTGTGCGTTATGTCGAAATACAAAGAAGTAAAATTACCCATCATAGCATTTCCTTCGTCGTATTTCGTGGAAAAGAGTTTTAGTGCAGTAATGCATTTATTAAAAAAAATCACGAAATCGATTGCAAATAAGCCAATAAGTAGATTTGAAATTGTATTTAAGTAAATTTGAACCTAATATTACGAAATTGGTGGCAAGCACATGAGGCTCAAGGATCTCATTAAATTAATTTTTAATTAAAAATTTCATATTTCGAATGGAATCGTGTATTTTTTTATTGAAATAATATAATAATGTTAATATGACAAAAAAGGTAATAAAAACGTAATGTTTATAAAAATAATCACGTGTTTAATTTTTATTTATCCAATTTTTTTTATGTTAGGAAATCGAGTGCATAAAATGCATACGTGGAGAAAAGTGTAAATTGTGAATTTCGAATTTTGTGTGTGTGGGGGGCTGGATAATTTTACCGTAGTAAAGGAGGCGATTCTTTCAATACGGTTAAGAAACACTGCTCTAAATCATGTTCCCTGTATTTAAAAAAACCCAATTTCTCTTAAGAATTGTCCAATTTCTCAGTAAAATTTTATTACGATTATTTTTATTAAGTGAACGTTTCGACCTCTCAAAACCATTCCAGACATATAATGGCCTTCGACAGGGAGATGCCTTGGCATGTCTCCTATTTAACGTGGCTCTAGAAAAAGTGATAAGGGACTCAAAAATAGATACCAGAGGCACTATATTCTACAAGTCAGTTCAGCTACTCGCCTATGCAGATGACATAGATATTGTGGGACGGTCACTTGAAGCTACCCGTGAAGCGTTTGTAGCATTGGAGGAAAAAGCAAAAATAATGGGACTTGTCATAAATGAAGATAAAACAAAATTGATGATTGCTTCTAATACCACATATCCATACCCCCAGGTTTTCTCAGCTGCAAATTACAACTTTGAAATAATTAATTCATTTACATACTTAGGCTCAACAGTTACCAGTGATAATAACACCCGAGAAGAAATTGACAGAAGGATAATGGCAGCAAACCGATGTTACTACGCTCTCCAAAAACAGTTAAGATCCAAATTACTACGAAGAACCACAAAAACACTATTGTACAAGACCCTGATCAAACCAGTCCTCACATATGCCTCTGAAACCTGGGTGATGACAAAACACACTGAAAGGTCCATCGCAGCATTTGAAAGAAGGGTTCTTAGGACAATATATGGCCCAGTGAGAGACCACAATGGTTGGCGTCGTCGATATAACCGAGAGCTATATGATATCTATAAAGAGCCCGATGTAATCAGATCCGTCAAAGTAGGGCGCCTGAGATGGGCTGGTCACATAATCAGAATGGACGACGACAACCCTACAAAACGCCTCACGCTCTCAGTACCACAGGGACGTAGAAGACCAGGAAGGCCCAAAATGCGATGGATGGACAATGTCAACACGGATGCATCGGTGTTGCAAGTGAGAAATTGGAGAATGGGGGCATCAAACAGACAAGAATGGAGGAAGCTCCTGGATTCAGCCAAGGCCCACCCAGGGCTGTCGAGCTTAGGATGATGATGATGATGAACGTTTCAATAATAAAGTGCCTCAATTAACAGTCTATCAAAAAAAGCTAAGATCGCAGTGCACAATGGTGTTCTTGTGCCGACCCTTATGTATGGGAGTGATGCATGGAACTGGCAAAAGAAGGATGAAAGTAGAATAAACGTAGAAGAAATAAGTACTTCAACAATAAACACATCACATACCCAAATTTTTAAATTAAATTAGATTCTTTGTTAAAAATTGTAATTATTTTAATGTCCCAGTGAACATCATTATAAAAGTTCGTAGCCAGGACAACTGCCTTCTACCCGACCGCGACGTCCCTCTATTTTACCTATGAGTATTTTTCTCCCCTTAGCACATATGTAAACCTTTCTAACATACACAGCTCTCTATTGGCTCTCGCTTTTTGTAGTAGATTTCAACTATCAGTCCACGGTATACGGAGCATTCTGCCGTATATTTACATCTCAAACGCCTCCAACCGGTTCATAATATTCACTTTCAAAGTAAGAGTTTCACAGTCATATACAAGAACAGACTTTATTTAATATTTAAGCATTCTTTGTCGGAATTCCAGGTTAAGATCATTGTTGCAATATTAGATACAGTACACTCAACTTCAATTCAGCATTTTATTTCAATATCTGAGTCAAGCACTTTAGTAATAATGCTGCCTAATAATGCTGGTAAGCAATTTCGACATTCGCATAAATAAATTCTAAATGAAAATAACATCTAAGAAATGCCATGTGTTAAAATTTATATCGGCTAAAAATTCTAATCGAGTTCTTGGATATCGTTGCTTGCAAAATATACACGTGCGCTTCCAAAGGAAGCCAGTCGAGTTAACCGCCCTACCTTTAGGTTATTTTCCGAGAAACGTGCAAAAAAGGAGGTTAATGAAATTTAATTATATATTAATTTTATTTTTTTAAATACGAAACGTCAAATACTCGGCCGCACACTTCGCCTGCCCCTTGTAAAACTATCATATTTATGAAGACTTGTACTCGAGTGTGTTGTATCTCTAACAGTTTGTACATTTTAGGTACAGTAATTTTTCTCAAGCGCGTGCGTGATACGGGATAGCGCAGAATGGTACAGTCACGGTGAACGTATCACGTACGTTCAAATACGTAGGGTGGTTAATAATTCTAGAAGCATATTGACTTGATGTGTCATGTTGGCCGAGCGATCGCTGTCACGACACGAAACGTTGGGACCGTGACTCCACAGTAACGTATAGTTTATTCACTTCAGGGAGATTAGCAATAGTGTTAGTAGCACCTCCTAAATTGGTTATATTACGCTATCCGATTGGTTCCTGGGTCATAGTAGGCGAAGTTTACGGCAATAGCTTCTAAAATACTCGGTGATCACAAAATACATTAATTTTAACGGTGGAAGCACATGATTGTGTTTGTGGTTTTGTTTTTAATAATACAAATTTGGCAGAAAAAATGAATTTCCAGACTCTGTTTGCCGGGACACTAGATATTTGAAACAATAAAATAAAACAAATTCCTTTAAGGGGAGAGGGGGGAGTAAGGGGAATCATATTGAGTCTTCGAGCGGTGCATGGCCATCATCGTGGTGATGGCCATGCTACGCTGGAGGATTGATCTGATCCCAAGCACCTATCCACACCTCCTCGACTTTGGTCTCCCCTGGAAACTCTAGGAAATGTTAGAGATCGAGTGTGAATAACCTCGGTGGATAATATTGATGCATAGGCAAACGTGGAAGGACACCTCGCCAACCCGTCTGGCAAGCGTGGCGTTGTAATGTCAACCACCCCCCGTACGACATGTCATACATGGAGAAGTATGGGGGAGGCCTATGTCCAGCAGTGGACGACAACGGCTGTTTAAGAAGAAGAAAGAATTCCTTTAAGTTTTAACACTGTATAGTATCATTATGAACATTAGTCACATCACTTGTTTTTTTTATATAAAAATTGATAAATACTATTAAAAATTAAGTTAAAGTTTAATCGTTTTGTTAATATATTTTTTATTTATCTATTCATAAAAAATAAAATAAAAACAGAATCAAGTTTTTTTGTAAACATACTGTCGCTCACACTATTGGAAACAATCTGCCTGGAATGTGATCCTAACCTTACAAACGATATTGTTCCGATTCCATTGCGGTGAATCACGATGATAGTATGTTTCTGTCAATGTCACAGTGTCGCGGAAGAATTGTGACTAATATGTACTCATATTATATTTTGTATTTGAACACGGAAGAATATTTTACGACTTCAGCTGTAGGGAATAATATTTTATTTTATTTTACAAGGATTAATTGTATCTCAATAGAGACGAAGATGCAAAGTGTTTTCTGGGAACAGAAGGTGGTTTTTTTAGGTTAGGGTTTTCCTTTTCTACACCAGACTAAAGACAGTGTGATAATCACACTGGGAATCGAACCCGGAACTTTCTGTATGGCAGTCACTCTGCCACAAAAGTCGTCTGTTAAAGATTTGTGATAACTTTATGTACCTAATGAGTTTATGTTGATATTTCTCTTTTGTGAGTTAGCTCAACACGAATGAAACTCTTGCGAAGAAACTGTTTGACCTATTTAATAATAAACAATAATACGTAACTATTGTTGTATCTGATATAAAATACGATAGGTACAACAAACAGGTTTATTTTTAAACGATTGCAATTGGACCCAGTTGTATTACTGAAAAAGGATTAATTTAAGGATTTACGTTTTGCAATCATTAGCGAAGTATTAGAAGAATTGTAGGTGCCTACTTCTGAATTGTAAGAGAGTTAGTTAGTTCCAATTAGGGTTCATTGCAGGGTCCCTTCCGCTTCTTACTAATTGTTCCGCGAAGGCCATATTACGGGAGACGGTGGTGGTTCCACTGCCTACGTCTTCCTTCAGGATTGCACTCCATAGTCACAGGAGAAGGACAGTCTTTCTCGGATGCTAGTGACAGCCGATGATTACGTAGGTACCTACACAATTTCCAGTAGCTACGGAGGAAGTTTCTTACCTCCAGGATTGAACGACGAGTATCAGGCCCGTTCCTTCTACATTGGGCAGGAGCGCGATACGGAGGATAGCCATATGAAGTATCTATTTAATATACCTAAATGATGAAACTGCGAGTGTTATTTTCCTTACTAAACCGGTACTCGTAAGGAATCGAACACATTAAGAACCGACACTTCTAGTTCTTCTTGCATATCCTATTTATAGTTGGGTAAACAGGAAGATTTAATTTCAGCGATTCAATGTTTTATAATAGATTCCGCCGCTTTGCCACCAAATTTATGTTTTATCCTTCAGCTGAAGATTTTTGGGGTGGAATAACTTCCCACGCAATAACATTTTTATCATAGAAAAACTTTATTGACGTGTTGTAAGAAAATCGTGTTACAAGTAAGAGTTTCCAGTTGAATCTGGTCCTCCTTCCAGTCGTCTCTGTATTTATATTGTGCAATAAGAATAGTTCTTTATTCGACACCATGCGAGAAAAATGAGGGAATACTTTGGTTGCGCTTTAGAATAATTGAATTACAAAACAGGCCAAATGAATTGTTAATTATTGCATTCTTCTGGTTTGTAAGCACGGATGGACCTTGTTGGGCCCACAAAACGACGAACATAGATTATAATTATATTTGAGTAAGAATGCGCTTTGTTTACGTAACCCTTGAACAAAGCTTCAGTGTTTCAGAATATTGGGAAATGGGAATAGTGACACGCTTTTCATTAAAAACAAATGTCACTCATACAAATTAAAACGTCTATTTTCTGGAAGTTTTATTATAATTAACTAAGGCATTATTAAATATTTGATTATAAATCATTAGAAAGGTGACACGCGTCACTCCCATAAATTATAATAAAACTTATATAAAGCAGACGTTTTCAATCATATTTATTATTGAATTTGGAGTTTAACATTATTGTTCAAGAAATAATAAATATGAATTAACATTGTTTCTAATTAAACGAACATGTTTCGGGAGACAGATGCCCTTCATCAGTGTATTTAAAATATTATAAATAAATACAAAATAAATATTTAAACAAATTTTATTATGGAAATGCTCAGTTTTGACATGTGTTAAAATTGTTGTGTTATAAAATAATATAATATATTGTTTAATTATGAGTCCGAAATATAAAGTAATGGTGAATATAGAAGAAACATGTTTTCGTTCATAAAAAAATATTGTAAATTTCGTAGCTTTTAACGTCAATACATTATTATCTGCTGAGCTAGGCTGATACTGACTGACTCGCATACATAATTAATGTGCTTTGCCACGCCCACTTCACGCATTGACCAATAACATTGGGTTTTATAGTTTGAAAAAACATACCTCTTGATAATGGGACCGCACGCCGTCAAGGTTATACCTGTGGCGCCACCTGTTGAGTAAAAGGCGCTTGGCTGAGTGACGAGTAGACCTACGGTTGTCGAGTGAAATTAGATATCACTTTGATGGCGGGTGACGTCATAATAAGTCTTTTGTGAACTTCACAATTGTTGGATCTAACTTATACGACCGTCGGGACCGAGTCTTGTCACGAGAATCACTATGATAGCTATACCCCTTACATGGATTTAGCTCGCGCTGTAATGATGTAAAGAGCGATTCTACAAAAAATAATAATAATAATAATACTTGAGAGACTCACTATTAGAAGGATTATAGCACCCAAAGAAAAGATTTCACCATTTGTCATTTAACTGCACTAAAAGTTTTACACACCCATTAGTATTTGCAAGTCTTTTGTCGATATCAATTGCCATCGGAATTAAATTTGTATTTTGCAAAATTTGGATGAACTAGTTGAAAGAACAGGTGGTATCTACATTGAAGTTTATCCGTTTGATTCATCCTGAAGCAAAATCGCTTAAAAGTCCAACGATGGGATAAGTCGGTTCGAGGTAAGATGCGAGGCTGCTGGAAATCAAATTGTATTTGTCTTTCTTTTTTTAAATTGATTTTTATCAGAAAAACCCAATTGGGTTTAAAAAAAATGGTATTTACAACTTACATGCTAATATACGAATTTTGAGGTCTAGCTTGCTTTTAGTTTCAATAGTAGGTCGCTGTAGAGTTTCAGTCCGTTATACATTATCCTTGATTGCACTGTCTTTGTCCTTGCATTTGGTAAGTGATATCTGTTACAGTTTCTAGCCCAGTGGCTGCGTACGCCTGATTTATTTATCAGTTTTTAGGTACTGTCTGTTGTCTCTTTCGTATTCAATCTATGTACCTACTATTTTTAAGGACTCAAATTTGGTCAGGTCTGATTGTTTTGCTTTGTTTGTCTGTATACTTATATGGTTGGGGTCAGATGTTTTATTTTATAGGTTATTATTATCATTGTATTTTGTTGTCTTTGAGGTTTCGTTGTTACCTTATAGATAGGTATTTAATTATCTTTTCTTCAGCATCTGAAAGTTCACTTGTTGTATTACATTTTTCTTTTTATAACTGTTAATCCAAAAACTTTGTTTTATATCACAAGTTGTATTTATTTTACTTTACGACAGCTGTTTTATCAATCAATGTTAACATCATCAGGTGTTACAAAAATATATATCAAATGTCAAATTTTATTTGAAAATTTGACATTTGATATATATTTTTGTAACACCTGATGATGTCAACATTGGTTGATGAAGCAGTGGCCGTAAAGTAAAATAAATACAATTTGTGATATAAAACAAAGTTTTTGAATTAACAGTTATATAATGTTAAAATATCATAGTGTTTCGGCCAAAACAATGGACATTTTTCTTTATATTAGTATTTCCTATGATAAATTATTTTGCCTTGTTAGATAAACAAATACAAATATAATTTATAAAAACGCGTGTTTTACTTATGGTTTCTTAATCAACGGTGAAGAACTCTTCATCAATTTATTACTGTGAATAAAAATGTGAGTTTTCTTATCAAAATAATAATAAAAGTTCTTGAAAACTTGTCTATTAATAATCTGTGTTTAACTTTATAAGGTGTGTGGTATTCAACATGGCTGATTTGTTGGGTTATTAAGTTTTATAAACTCCTCCCGCCCCGCCCACCTCTCGAGAAGACCAATACGAACCTGAGATACCGGGAGTGCACGCCACGTGCGTCGCCTCACCTGCCATGTGGCGCTACCTGTTGACCGGCGAGGACAACGGTGCCTGGTGATGCCATGTGCCCCTTAACGTGTAGGACTCCGATCGCCAATATTTTGGCTTTGGCGAGCGGCATCTTTGAACCTATGTTTTACCAATTTAGAGTCAATATTCGACACTTTTTATTTTACAATTGTGTAATTAAAAGATTAAATTCTCTATAAAATGTATTAATAGTCAAAATGCATTAAAGGTTTTAGCTTCAACATTTTTTGAAACAATAGCTTCATTTTGTGCCTGCTTTGTAGTTTTTCGAGCACATTTTTGCTTGGTCAGTCGGTATCTGTACATTGTTCGCTGTGGAGATCGTTTCAATGTTGTGACCATTATTTTGTGAAGTGAACGAATACAACAATTTGAGTTTTTTTAAATATTTTTTTCACCATGGATCGAAATGATAACTGTGTTTTTGTTAATCATTTTATAATGTAAATAATTCAGTGTTAAGTAAAAACGATTCAGATAGTGGAAGTAACATCCAAATCCGACCAAGTAAAATAAGACACGCTGTTTTTTCTGAATGTGAAACAAACAGTGCTAATTGAGAAATTTTAAATAATTTTCTTCAACCATTTTTTTTTTAATTTTACCGTTGGCAGTAGACGCGTTGGTTCCAATATTCCACAAGATTGAAAAGAGCCGTCCGATTTTTTAAATTTATTTTTTAGTAGTAATCTTATAAAATCTAAAGAAATTAAGAAAATCCGAATATGGTAATAACTTACACAAAATACATGATAGGCGTGGATATTGCAGACTAGTATACTACAAATTATTGGTGTTGGTGATTGAAATTTCTTGGTAGAAGTTCATTGTAATTAATGAAAATATAAATAAAAAATTAATAATAAGTAGATTTTACACTAAAAATAAACATAAAAAAAATTCTTAATTTTTATTTTTTTATTTTCATTATTTAGTATACTACAGCCTACCCATTTTAGAGAAAAAAAACTTTTAGAGTAGTGAAATTTTTTTTAAATAATTTTTGTTTTGGGTCTCGAAGTTTCCGTTTATTCTCTTATACAGGGGCGGCAAAATGATCTGACGGGTTTCGCCGCCGTACTGTTAAGCGAGTTGGTGGGGATAGACGAGTTTCAGAGCTCACGCGTGGACATTTTTAGAAGCCATGCATTTGTTGTGGAGGCGTTTTTTAAAAGTGGCGATTCCTGCATTGCTGTTCATATTTTCATCTGGATGCTTATGTCAACAAACAGAACTTTCGTTTTTGGTTGGTAACAAACCCTGAAGAACCGCATAAACGTCATCTGCTTTACTGTGGATCCTATGGTTACTGTGGGATGTGGTGTAACGAAAAGTTGTGTCATTGGGCCATATTTCTTTGAAAAGGGTGATCGAACCATTACGGTCAATTTGCAACGCTATCCCTGAACTTCAGAGAAATCGTTTAGTGCGCAGGAGGATCTAGTTCCAGTAGGATGGGACAACTACCCATACAACCAATGAGGTGATGGACTTTTTGAGAAGCAAGTTTCTTGGCCAAATTATCTCGCGTTTTGCGGACATTGCACAGCCAGCTCACTCCCCAAACCTTAGCAGTTGTGATTTTTTCTTATAAGGGTTCCTTAAAGCAAGAGTTTATGTAAACAAACCCAGCGCACTGGACAAATTGAAAGAAGACATAAGCCGAGAAATCGCCAATCTGTCGCAAACCAAAAACCATATACATACGAGTATCTTGAATTTGTTGACAAAATTATCATTGAATTGGTCGGTAATAACAGAGGAGTATTAGATTGTGTAAGAGGCAGACACTTTCTCGATCCCAACAGAGGTTGAATGGAAAATTGCGTATACTTATGCCTCAAAATGGAAAAAAATGTCGTGAGTGTATAGTGTGTTCAGTTAAAAACTGACGAAAAAGGACAATATATTTTTGTAAAACTTGTGGCAATAAACCTGCTATGTGCGTTGGAAAGTGTTATGAAAAATATCATACCTTAAAAATATATTAATGATTAAATTTAATATGACCATATACATTTGGGTTTTTATTTTGCAAAACGTCCCAAACGCATAAATGCATTTGGGACCTTTCGACAAATAAGTATAATAATAATGAGAATAAAAAGTGTTATGTTATATGTGTACAATTTTTTTTTAAATGTGCGAAAACTACAATACCTATATAAACTTATTTCTTCAAAAACACCGTGTATCTTGAGAAGATTCTAACATTAGCCTGCTCCGCCTACTGGGAGGACCCAACTATTGTTTTCGATGCAATCTTCAAATAAGTGACGAATAGAAAATATAATAATAAGTAACAATGCAAACACTAGAGCCAATAAATTCCATGCAGAGTAGAATTACAAAGAGCAGGTAAACATTAGATTTATGACCCCGGACCCAAACGGCTGCACTCACAATAGAGTGGTCACGAAAACATTGTAACTCGTGTATTTGTAATATTTTGGGGATTAAAAATCGCATATTTCATAAAATAAGCTTCTTTAAACTGTCGGAAAATATGTGCCTTATATTTAAATAATGTTTAGAAATAATCATGATTTAAAAGAGATGTGTTCAGTGACTTTTCTGGTAAAATATATTTCAATTATATACTATGTTATTATGGTCACTCTATGGAACAAACAGGTTGTCCCAAAAGATTGAGAGAAATATTCGGTTTCGAATTGATTTTTTTGAGATTTTTTCTACCTCAGAGTGCAAAGCGGAGATTAAATATTAGTCGGGGAAAAACTCCAATATTAATAGTGAAGGAAAGAATCCTTCCGGAAATAAACCCAATGGAATATTACCAGTTCGTGTTTTTTTATACTCGAATATAATAATGACATTAAAAAGCATCGTAGTAAATGATGTAATATTCGCCAGTCACACAATGCCCACACTACCTCTAAGCAATATTCATGAAAATATATATATTTGTATCCAAAACATTAGGAAAATGCAAACATATTAAATGAAAAACATAAAAGTGTGTGTGTGTGGGTGGAGTCCGGTAGAGGAGAACGGCGGGCGAAGGAAGAACCGGTAGGATTCTATTCCCTATCCAAGGACCGCCATTGACGATTTTTTTGTATTATTTCATTATGATATTTTCTTCCTTTGATTACATTATTAATCATCGATATTAAATACTTAAAAAAACTGTAATAATTACATACCTTATATTAATAAAATTGTTGACATGTTTCTACATATATATTCCCTAGAAGGGTGGCCCTTATTTTTCAACTCTGTTTTTTTTTTATGTTTCACCCCCTCAGTTTTTTTTCAACTGGTCTAAAATTAATGGCAGAAAAAAATAAGTCATTCCAATAATTATAAGTGGTGCCACAGAGGCTCTAAAGGTCGTCATTTATACAAATAATACAGTTTTTCACTAATTCATCAGAAAAAATGTGCAATATTTTTTTATGCACGTAAATAAACTTAATAATGTGAAATAGACACTAAAAACAGTAGTAAAAAACCCACCAGCACGTTGGATTCACTTATTCCTCTCGGCGTCGCGTCGCAGCTCTGGTTTGTCGGGAAAACGGACCGCGGCTCTTAAACATAGCCAGTACTGCGATGTCTTCCAAATAAAGCGGTAGCTCTAAGTTTGTTGAAAATGGCAATAATCAAATAATCTTTGCAATCATATATATCTGAAATGTGCCCGTGACATTATTACAGTCACATTTCTTGTCTTTCAATGTAATAGCATTGCTTTATTATCATAAATAAAAAACAAAGTTGTGTATATATCAGTTTATTTATAATAAAAAAATATCCAACGAATAGTGTTGGATTTACATTAGACATTTTGTTTACATTTCAAATTACATATACATTAAAGCTTTATACCCAATGTCGGAAACATGAACAATTGGTAATAATACGACTTTGAAAACTATTGCGAGCACAACCCCAGTTTGCGAATAACAGCGGCGATTGATTAAAGTTCAATCATTTTACGGAAACACTTATTACAGAGATCGCATGGCGAAGATACGGTCGTTAGTAGAGTGATTAGGATATGAAGCAAATTATCTCATAGATCCTTGTAAGCAAAACAACTTAGTTCGTATTGTGGAATGAAAACATTGTTTTTCCACTAGTGAATTCATTTTTCTCGACATGTTACAAAGGCCTTGCACCTTCATCATAAGGGGATAGATTTAAACTCTATTCATAAAAAAATCACATTTATTTATACCTATTGGGTGTAAACATAGAGTTATTTTACACTGACTTCCAATTAATGTTTCCTTAATTAAGTCTTTACATGTATGTTTCACATGTATCTAAAACAGGTATCATTATTTTTAAAACATTAATAGTGATAATACACATTTTCACCCAATTTAATGAGTAGGTACCTTAAATTGGCTTCCATTCCTCTAAAATGACATTTACACAATTTATTATTCGTCGTCGTCGATTTATATAACCTCTTTTACAACAACCGTCTTGTATAATTGTAGATTAATTTGTACTTAATAGATACTCTATTGACTATCTCACTGTTCATCACGCAGTATCCTCAAAGAGGCTGAAAGATGCCGACCACCACACGCCTGTACCTACACTGACAGAACCCTCTATGATTGTTCTATTGAATAATATAATATACAACCTAAAGAACCCTGGCTAGTCTTTGTTTCTCAGTAAAATTTTGTTGCACAGCGCATATCAGATTGTCCTGGTATTCCGCATCTGAGTGGCAGCAGTCGAGGTCTTAGAGATACCGTGTGCCGGATTTGAGGGTTATCACTATGTACAGGTCCCTAAATCAAATTGCCTTACAGCTGATATAAAAATTAACAGTTAATTAATAATTAACTTAACGAATTCAATATTCGTAAAAAAAAATAGTCACATTTTATAAAATGTCTAAACAGTACAAAAAATAATAATACGGTTGAAAACATATATTCTCTATTTTCGTCTATTTTCATTAGAAAGACGAAAAATGTCACTCCCATAAATTATAATGTTGTATAAAACATAGTACTTATTCTAAATAATAAAAGAACATAGTATTTATGGAAAGAGATCAAAACACATCGCGTAAGTGTCATTGCACATGACATGGGACCTTTTCATTTTAACAATAGCTTCCGTGCTGACCTTCTTGAGCACGGCATCCATGGACACGTAGGCCAGCAGTATGAGGGTATAAACAGAGTCCAGCACGGCCCTGCAGGTTTCCAGCCCCGACGCCAGCACGGCGTTGACCAGCACATCGCAAGTGCGAGGTAGGAGCTGTTCTATTGTAGGTTTAAATTTGCCCATTGACTTGAACTTGGGGTTGTTCATAATCTTGGATGCGTCTAACTCAGTAGTTGCCGACAGCTTAGATATCTTGCTGTAAATTATTGCGATACTCTTTTCAACAGGTTTGGAGCAGAATCTTCCGAAGATTTTGTATATAACTAACTGTGCCTCGATGATGGACTCGATGTTCTTCCTGAGTGTATGAGCAATGATATTTGCGATACATGTTTTGTAAAAGCCGCAGCTGTGGAAAGGTTGATTAAGAAGCGCATTTTCGATAAATCTTTTTGAATCTTCGTGTACCTTAATGAGATTATGTTTGAACAAGCGCTCGATTTCTCTGTCTACGTGATTCGTTGTCTTCAGAATGAATGCATCCATGTCAATGCTGCATTCAAGAAAAGCGCTCTCAATTTCTTTAATGAGGTCGCAGTGAAATTCTTCCAGCAATTCCAAGACCACGGGGTCCTCACCATCCGGGATTGCGGTCAGGGCCTGGCGGATGTTCGCGCAAATCGTGCTGTGGAAGCTGCCGAGACCAGTGCGAGTGCAGGCGACAACGCCCTTGCGCACCTCGTCCAGCTTGCGGCGCATGGCGAAGAAGGCGGCGCGCTCCATCCGGAAGATGTCGAGGCCCGTGCGGCTCCGGAACACGCAGGCGGGCATCAGCGGCACCGGCAGCTTTTCGGTGGGGGGGGCGCGCTCCATCGCTGGAACAACAACACACGTCTTAACTCCAACACCGACACACCTCGTCTACAGGACTACACACTGACGACAGTATACAGGGTGTTTACACTTTGATTGATTTTATCACAATCAAATATTTGTTTTTTATTTTGATGATTAAAAGTCCTACCTTGATATAAAACAAGTCGATTTATTTTGTAACAAATTTAAGAAATAAAATATAACGAAACGTTGATTTTTAAACATTTTAATGTGATTTTAGACAAAAAAAATGAAAACAGAAGAAATATACAAATGTTTTAACATTCAGGAGTTGATAATGATGTGAGAACATAATGCAGCGATATTATTTCCGAAGGCCTACGCATTGAGAACTTTGCTTTGATAAAAATACAACAGAACATTAATAAGGCCCATCTAATAATTTACGATTGCAAAGTCCGCAGTAGGCGACCTGGAGCACTCTCTGCCATACCCTGCAGGGTTCCGGAAACCGTTGAAATTGTTACATGCATTTGATAGATGAATAAGAATACCTCAGGTAGAAGGCCAAGGTTGGGCCGGAGAAGTGTCGGGAAAAGCCTACCAGGTGAAGCGATGATATTGTGCGGACAGCAGGAAGGGCCTGGAGAACACTGACCGAGACCGAGAGAGATGGCGTGGAGGTGAAGAAGCTAACGTCCAGTAGTGGGTGGAGACAAGCTGACGAAGAGTGTGTGATATGAGTAAATGCATTTTCCCTTTTTGGTATTCATCACCTCCGGGGAAACACATTTTCCCATCCTAAAGCGCCTTTATGAATGGCAGAGGATGTATGGATCAATTATGTGTACTGCTCACATCGACAGGGAAGCTTCTCGACAAAAATCACAAACGTTTGTGTACGAATAGAGTTAAGTTAATGGAGACAAAGAGGGTTGCATAATATCCTCTTGGTTATTTATGGACAAGTATATAAAAGAGATTAAATGGTGCACTAAAATTTATCTTCGCAAACAAACGTCTATCCAAAAAAACCTTAGATGGCAATGCAAAATGGTGTTCTTTTGCCCACCCTTATTTATGGAAATGAAGCACAGAACTGACAAAAATGTACAGAACACAGAACAGATAATAAATGCATTAGAAAAAATATCTCTTACATGAACGTATCTGAATATGCAAGTATCAAATTCAAATTTAACAAGTGATTGAAATACGAATCAAATTATTATGAACAAAATAATGAAAGGGTCATTAAGGTGGTTTGGACGGATGGAAAGAATGAATGATAAAAAAAGTATATATAAATTACATAAACGGAACAGAAATAGAGTAGACCGAGGAAAACGTGGCACGATCAAATCAATCAAATATTAAATGCCAGCCACGTGAGGGGTCGGAGAAATCGTCTAGTCCCTTTCGGAGAGGCAGCGTTGTGGTTACTTAGTAAAACAGATCACAGTATTGTTCATTTGAACGTTTTAAATATTCAATAAATTACATTAACAATATGTTTAAAAAAATTCGTTATCACCAGACCGAAAAACGTATATAATAAGAAACAAAATGTTTAACAATCTTGAATTGTCCGAATATGGAGTGAGCACAAAACTAATACGGGCGGTTGCTTCTCTCTACGAAGGGAGCATTGCCAGTGTTAGGGTAAATGGGGACATCACGCCCTGGTTTGATATCACGAAGGGTGTTAAGCAGGGCTGCGTGATGTGCCCTTGGTTGTTCAATCTGTATATGGACAAGTGTATGAAAGAACATAAAGGTATAAATGCTGGTGCTAAGATGAGTGATCTGTCTGTAAACTGTCTGCTTTACGCGGACGATGCCATTCTCGTTGCGGATAGTGCGGACGAATTACAAGTCTTGTTGTCGAAAATGTATGAGGTATGCAAGTCGAACGATTTAATGATGAATATCGGAAAGTCAAATGTGTTAGTTTTTGAAAGGGAAGAGCAAATGACAGTTTGTAATATAAGTGTAAATGAAGAGAACTTGGAACAGGTGAGGGAATTTGTGTATTTAGGTAGCATGTTCACAGCGGATGGCCGAATGGACAGTGATGTTGAAAGAAGGGTTGGTGAGGGTAACAAAGAGAATAGAGCTTTAAAAGTAGTTATTGGAAACAAGAATTTATCAATGAAAGCGAAAATGGCCGTTCACAATGGAGTTCTGGTCCCAACCCTTATGTATGGAAGCGAAGCATGGAACTGGCAGAAGAAAGATGAGAGCAGAATAAATGCGGTACAGATGAGGTCCCTAAGACGTATGTGTGGTAGAACGATGTACGACAGAATCTCAAATGCTGATATTAGGAAGGAATGTAGAGCGAAAAAAGGTATTATGAACAAAATTATGAAAGGTTTGCTGCGTTGGTTCGGACATATGGAACGCATGGGTGAAGAAAGAATGGTTAAAAAAGTATACGTTAACAATTTAAATGGAGTAAGGAGTCGAGGTAGACCGAGAAAAACATGGCATGACCAAATTAATCAAATATTAAAGGTTGGTCATGTCAGAAACCGGAAGAATCGACGTGCGTGTATGACTCGATGTATGAATGTGGAGGAAGCTAGAGAGGTGTGCCAGGATAGAGTAGTGTGGCGGTCCATTCTCTCTGCCTACCCCTGCGGGGAAACGGCGTGATGGTTTGTTGTTGTTGTTGAATTATAAAATGTAGAGGGTGAGTAATTGGCACACAGCGAGGTGGTGGACGCAACAGGTGAGAAATGGGACAAGAGACGCGAGTAGTCCCAGTGTATTGTAGAAAACAATAGTTATCACTAATCATTACAAACATTTAATGCACCCGTGAGGTGATTGCATCACAAAACAAATACAAGCTTAAAAGAAACTGCTATAATTATATAACAATACTTGTATAATTTGAACGACGCCTTGAAGAGACTTGAGCGCTCCGCGGAGACTGTTTATCAGATTTATTATTATAATACGTTTGGTAAGACATGTTGATTTCTTCGCGGCGACGTGTGACATTACATACAGTTGATAAGGCTCGATCTCCAGAAACCAATAGCACATTTAATCTGGGCTGGGGAAATCATTCACACACTTCTTACTGTTGACGCCAAACAGAAACAAGCAAGACCATTCTTTTAATTAATTGTAATTAGGTTCCTAACTCAATTCTAGCAAGAACTTCAAAATTTTATCAAATAAATTATTCAAATTGACATTGGAACAAATGCACATGAAGGTTCGAAAAATCAGAAAATTATTGTAACACGAAAAATAAAAAATAATAAAAAAAAATGGGATACCATAAACAGCGTTTTGTATAATATTTTAATAGTTATTAATAATATTGAAGTATCATAATGTTTCGGCCAAAACTATGGACTATTAATTTAATGCTTGTAATGAAACTTCTATATTCGGAGACCAAGAGAAAAGGGTGAGGACAATGATTACGATTATATCCGACTTAACGATAAAAAACATTTAAATATATGAATAGAGCACGAAATCGGGGAACTCCAAATCGCTTGATGCAACTTCATGGAGCAGGGTAACACAACTGCACCTAGAATCGGGAATCCCGATGATAGATTAATTCATTCTGAAACCGAATGCCGAACGTTTTTACAGAGGACTCCCTTCACATCCTAACCTAACAATTAAAGACTTTTCAAATTACGACCCAAACACCTCCAAAATCGGGAAACTCCGAGCCACACAAATCAAGCCCCCGCATGCAATAACAATCCACCAAATCACCTTTCCAATAATGTTCCCATCATACTTAAGAGGAATAGCCTCAAGAGCTGAATCTCTGAAAGCCAGAAGGTCCAAGTCCAAGTCCAAGAGAGACGACAGATGTTTCAAGAGGGCGCCGGTACATCTTATTTGCCTATTCCTTGAGTTAAAGAGATAGAGTATTACAGATTACAGCGTGCGTTGGTGGTTCTGATTCTAAAATCATATTTATTTTAAATATAAAATGGCTTTAAATCATTTTGACTCCGCCCGTACACTCTTCGGCTTGCAAAATATTGTGGTTTTAAGATATGACAGGAAGTAATTTTTAGAGTTACGCGCGGACATAAATTTTAGGATTAATACCCGCACCCTCCCCATCTTGTTAACGGTTTGGTAAGTGGTGTATCTAGCGCCGCGCCGCGCCGGCAGCTGTACGCCTACGCCCCTCGTTATCCGCGCGACCGTGGCATAATCAACCACAATCGTCGTTCAATACTGCAATTGAGTAGAGACGCAATAAATAATAACGCTAGCAAGGCTTCTTCTTCTTGTGCTGTCACACCTCCGTGGTGCATAGGGCCTCAAGGAGCCTTCTCCACCCGATTCTATCGCATGCCTGATGCCTAACATTATCCCAAGTGAGGCCTGCTGCTTTGACCTCGTCCTGTAGGTCTCTTATCCAGGTGACTCTTTCCCCACATAGGGGACCAGTCTACTGCGCCCTGAGCGATGCAGGCTGGGTTCCGTCGCAGAGTGTGACTGATCCACAGCCATTTGCAAATAAGTCACGATTAATAAATTGAGTACCCGAGGAAAATAAATAAATCCTACTTCATACTAGGCGCCAGAGTCGTATTAAGTGCAAGGCCAGCTGGAGAGTTGTAACTACTTACTCGTCTGACAACCAGTCTTCCTTACCGTGCTTTTTGCAATATTTGGGGACGTACCAAGCTGTGACGTGCACTGTTCATTGCCCATCCTTTCTGTATTAATAAAAGGACGTTGAGTAGCATCATTAATATTGCTGCAATCAATACCCAATAATATCTTTCAGCTTGTCTTCGTCTGCAGTGTGCTCTCAGAGTCGCTACTTCACATTCGTGATTTATTTTTGAAGCTTAATTCAATATAAGTATATAGTAAATCGAGAAACTTTTAACAAATGCAAAGAGGACCTCTAAATAATATAATTTGGTGGCAACTAGTATTAAAAGAAAACATGGATATATCGAATAGAGTATACATTGTGTGCGTATTGTAGAGATAGAGATATAAGAGTATAGAGATCGCGAAAATACATATACGTATACCGAAACGAACAATTATATCAAGAAGTAATATGAGACTAATATGTTCTTAAAAATAAAATATAGTCGGTAAGTAGGTTTGGGTTAATTTTTTTGGGTGAACTAATGGAGAAAGAACGATTATAAAGTAATATAGGGGTCATTGAAAAAAAAATGTATAAAAGACAAGGGAAGCTAGTGACATTTTATATTGATGTTATTGTTTTCATACATCTGTTTTTATTTTATTTTCACCTTTCGAGGGATTATCTCATTAGAGTATGCTCTAACAAAGAAAAATTACTTCCCCCTCTTATAAATCTTAAGACTCCCGGACAACGTATGTATCAGATTCAATGTTGAATATCCAGTTTTACGTTATTATTTCGTACCAAATTTTTGCCATTACGAAATTATTCTTAAAATCAATATATCAGCTTAAAACAAATTGTATACTGTAATTGGGTTCAAGCGACCTGTTGTATACGTAAAAAAAAAAAAAAAAAATCCAGATAAGGCAACAATATCCATGTATTAATAACCCACCAGCAACTGTGTCGGACACTGAGCGTGTGTTTTTAATCCTTTAATGATCTTTTGATTGCAAAATAGAATATACGAGTATATCAAATATTTCTTCTATGCTCGCCATACTTTGTGTTGTAGATGTTTTATTTGTTTTTTTCTTTTTTTATATACTTTGTATATACAACACTATTAAAATTAAATATCAGACACGTTTCGGACAACCAGTCCTTCTTCAGTGATACATATCATACCATAAGATACATGTTTAAAATATCATTTTATAATATGTATCACTGAAGAAGGACTGGTTGTCCGAAACATGTCTGATATGTAATTTTAAAAGTGTTGTAGGTATATAAAAAGTGTATAAGAAAAGACAAATATATCAAATAATTATAAAAAAAACTATGTTTAACCAACCACCAATAACGATATAAATATATTGAATTTCAAAATGCCATATCTGATTATATTATAATACATTATTGCACACAATAAATTATTTAACATGATATAAATGCTCACCTGGAAGTGCAGTTTTTATTAATTTATTTGAAAATGTCGTTTCTTTTTTAATACAAAATGTGTCTATAAACTGGCTTTAAAAGAAAGGTAGCCGTTAGGTTGGGAATTCAAAATGGGGACTCACTAACAACTAGTAAAAAATCACCTTGTGTGGAGAACACTTCCAAAAAAAAAAATATTCTGGTTGCGAATGTCAGAATTTGCCGCTAAGCAGTGCGCGGCACTCTAGACCGAAGTGAAACGACAACTAATGTTTTTGCATACACACTCTTGAACCTGATCCAACGTCGATCACATTACAAAGAAAAAAACAAATAGCAAATCGTTTATTAATAATGTTTATATTTGTATTATGTAGTGAGGACAGGTTCGTATAGAGTCGATTTTACCTTTTTACTATTTTGTACCGTTCTAATTGGACGATAACGTGACAGCTTGAAATTTGGATACGAATATTTAACACGTTTAGCCAAAATGGCATAAAAAATTACGTGGAATTTCGTACGGTCGAAAATCGTACGGTCGTGATGAGTTTGAACCAAGCTAACTAGACTGAAATATCGAACCTCCAATTTTACCTATCGTGTGATGATGATGATGATGATTTCTATAGCGCCATTTTTGTGAGAAATTCACTTCAAGGGTGCTGTGACACATTTGGTTGATATAATCTATCTCTCTCTAACATGGAGTTTGCTATTATCTATCTCGTTCAGCTAAAATTTGAACCTTTTTATTATTCATAAAGTCAAAAATAAACGCTGTGAGTTTTTTAAGGTTACGTGAACGTCATGTCAAATAAAATAATATACTTGTATTCAGTGTTTTGCTGCAGAGGAGAGTGACCACACATCTTGTTTTAAATAGGAATAATTTATTAAGTAAAATAATAATACACTTTAAGTTATATGTATTAACATCAATTTATTTGGTAACACTAACCGGTTTCGCTCCCGTAGGAGCTTCGTCAGGGTGAGAGAATAAACTATGCGCGGTGAGGAATAATATATCCCCAAGCACAGTTCGCGGACGCTTAATAATCCAATTCCAGATGGAGAACAACCTGCGGTTACAATTGTTTAAAGGTGAGAAAAATATTAAAATTCCGACGGTATCATAGGTAGTTGAAATAGTATGGTGGTTAGGAAATACGTCTCTGCTAAACGTAGGTACTTGGATATTTATTTGAACACCTACCTACTTATCATCAAACCAAAATATCTATATCACTCACTGATACACGCACATCTCAAAGCATTCGACCATGAAGTAATAACTAATAAATCCACAGCCTAAAATACTTATTATTTTTTCTTCGTTTCCTCATTACTGAGGGTGGTCTATGGAGCTGCCCGTGGCTAAAACAAAACGCCTCCAATCCTCTCTGTTTTCCACAGCTCGCACCATTCTAGCCAGTGAATATGTTACACATAGTCATAGGGCGTTTACAAAGTTATTGGATTCAACAGATTCCTGTTGAACAGGCAGGATTCGTTCAGGGCAAAGGTATGAGAGAGAAAATATTAAATTTACATTAAATTTAAATGCCTTGAATTTAACACATCCACCATTATGTGTTTGATTGATTACAAGCATGCCTTTGACTGTGTGAAATGGGATATCTTGGGATACTCACAGACATGGGGGTACCACAAGACCATACCTCCCTCATTCTCTGGAGAATATGATAATACAGCTAGAGTCAAAGTAGAAAACATATTATGCAATACTTTCACTACCAAAAATGAGTCCTTCATTGATGTGTTCTGTCCCCCATCCTTTTCAATCTTTGTGGCGAGAAAATCATGACACGGTCACTAGGGAACTGGAAGAAAGGCATTAATCAATTGCAGACGACACCACATTATTGACAAAAAACGAATCTGATATGGCAGAACTGATCTAACGGGTAATGAGAGAGAATAGAAACAAATCTAAACATGATTTTTGTAAGGGCAAATCACCTACAGATGTCGGGGTTTGGAAATCGTAAAAGACTTTGTGTACCTGGGTTCTCAAATCAGTGCTGAGGATGGGTGTGAGGAGGATATACCTAATAAGACGAATCGCTAAAGCTAAAAATGCTCTGACTCGATTGAACAAAGTCTGGAAATATCGAGGTATTTCCGATTCCACCAAAATTAAAATTATTCGTACCCTCATATTTCCAATATTTATTTACGCTGATGAAAATTGGATAATGAAATTTGAAATGTGGTGTTGGTGTCGCATGCTGAGGATACCGTGAACTGCAAATGAACTGGACATTCAATATACCCAGGTACGTACTCGTATATTCATAACAATAATAAAAAAATACGCACGTATCAAGTTCTCTGTCAAACAAACATAAAATATGATATGACTGTATTAAAATTACTAAATTTACAAATTAGCAGCGGTGGCCCTCCATCACGCACGGCAAATTTTTTTGATAATGCCTTAGCAAGAGAAAACATTTTTATTCCCATAAATTAAAATAATAACTAACTATTTAGTCATCACGCCGTCACCCCGAAGGGGTTGGCAGAAAGAATGGACTGCCGCTCAATGTAGCGCTCCATCCTTTTCCTTCCAAATTAAATCAATTACTTAACATGGAGTTTTACATCATTATTCAAGAAACAAAAAAATACTAGTCATTATCAGCCTGCATCCATCCACCCATACTGGACGTAAGCCTCCTCCATTTGCTTCCATGTCCGTCGACCCTGGGCAGCACGCATCATCCACTATTAATTATAATATGTTTCTGATATTGATATCTCCCCCTGCATATTGTTTACATTAAAATAGATCCCAACTCCGGTCCGCTCTAGTTCAGTAGATCGCTCAGGACCACACGACCGCCCTCTCTAACCAACCGCCACTATCCAAACGATTTATGAATATACAGTATAAGTAGAAACGTATATAAAGATACGAGTGGTACCTGTAGTGTGGCAGTCCAGCTTTTACATCTTCCCCTCCAAAGAAACGCCATGATGATTTTGAAACTTGTCCGCTTCTTATTCTTAAGCTATGCACTATCACCTAGCAATTCAACTCCATCCTAAACACTTTTAAGTTGATTAATGCCTGTTTTGAAATGAACTTCACATGGTCGCACGAAAACAGAAGATGTTGTTATAAATATGTTTGCGACAATAGTAAAAGCTGTATTAAAAGATCGTCTCAGCGAAAGAAATTAAGTTGTCATATTGATTGATACGAGTACTTCTAACCACTGTTCCGTGAAAATATTAAAGGCTCGAGTTTTATTATTAATACAAAGACCCATCAATCGAAACCTTAAACATTATCGTGTAATTAAAATATTGACAGTGAACAGAATAATTTGACTATCAAATATATTAGCATATTTGGTGATAATACGAGTATATCAAGGCAATAGAAAAAGGAGAGATGAGGTTATTATTACGACAGCATATATTTTTTTACCTACTGGCTGCCAGAACCAACCTGCCTCTAGTAACACCGGTTGGAAGAACAATTAGTCTCCCCGAAGTACGAAAGTACGTTCAGAAGACAAATAATCTTAACTTTAGAGAGTACCTTGTCTTCCTAATGTCAAGCCATCTCTCATACGTTCCTGGTATTGTATATATCATTTTACCTCATCTGACTAGATGCCTTTAACATTTGTTTTTATGTCTGTTGAGAAAATAAGTCAACTTGATTACAAAATTCCCTTTGGTGTACAAGAACAGCTTACGATTGTCATGAAATAGAAAGAATTTACTTTGCGTGTTCATTTATCTTCTATTTATTTTAAATATTATATGTATTAAAAAGTATACATTCTTACACCTAAAACGTACCTATTCTTATTATTTTTGTCGAAAGATGTCCTTTTCGACAATAATGAATAAATATAGGTACAACCTGGTAGTCGTGCGTTGATCATGATGAATCATCATCGCTTTTATTTAAGATTCACGTCGGAGGACATTGAGGAAAACTTGTATTGATCGTGTTGGCAGGCGGGTCTTACCCACCTCAAGAATGATATGTCGGAGTCCAGTAGGTATTATACTTCAAGACTAAAGGACCTACAAGTTTATTAAGCTGACAAGTTTATTCGGTCGTAAATTAAAAGTAAGTTCTTGGTAAAAAGTAAAGTCTTTTCACTTTCACAATTCTTGCCGAGTCTTGTGTTATTTATTATTAAAAAAAATAATAAAAAAATAACAATCACACTCTCCAAAGGGGTAGGCAGAAATAATGCACTGTCACACTTTTCTTTTCTGACAAAGTTCTCTTGATTCTCAAAATTCATACATCGTGCACGCACGTCGATTTCTCCGACTCCTCAATTCAATTTCGATTTCAAAGTCGATTTCGCCGACATTCAATATTTAATTTATTTGATCATGCCACGTTTTCCTTTATTTATTTCTTAATAACCATTCTTTCTTCATTCATTCTTTCCATGTGTCCAAATCATCTTAATGATCCTTTCATTGTTTTGTTCATAACACTTTCATTCGCACCGCATTCACTTCTTATATTTTCATTCGACACTATCATACACAGTTTTTTTACACATTCGTCTAAGAGATCTCATTTCTACTGCCTTTATTGTACTTTCATTATTATTTTGCCGGTTCCATGCTTCGTTTCAATATTTTCAAAAATGGCAAAACTTTTTCACGGTATGTTTCCTTGTTCTATATGGACCTCGTGTTTTGGCAATAAAGTGGTAGCATTGAATACGTGTCTAGGACGTGAAACTTAAATCAAAACAACGGTTCTGGTGAAAGGAAAGGTATTGCGCCACTTCTGTCCGCGCATACTGAGCTGAAGATTCTAAACAACGGGCGGTCACAATCAAAATTAAGTAAACGTAATAAACGGTACAAAGCATCACCGAAGATCTGTAAATAAGCCAGACAGCGCGATTAATGGTACATCCATTATCGGAAATCGCTTTTCTCGAATGCTTCCTGATCTAGAATTGATGCGCCGTAAGTTTTGTCACCTCTCGTAAAACGGCAATCTAGGCACTGGTATACTCGCTTAGGACGGAATGCGGATTTATCTAAAACTCAGGGTGTCCCATATAACGCCATAAAGGATTTCCAAATTTATGTTCGTGATCTGATTATTTTCGTCGGTTCTACTGTTTGACTTTGCCCACCATCGTATACTATGGTATTGTAGGATATTACACACAAATCCTTCCCGTGACGCATGCACACGTGTGACTGTGAATACGGCTTAATATTAATTACTTAAATATAACTTACTACTGCTAAGGTAAAAAATGTTTTTACGTTACTCCCTGTTTACCATTGTAAATATTAATATACTTAGGATGTGTGTACGGCGGGACATCGAGGGAGGGTAGCGTAGCTTAAATGTGGTCTGGGTCCCCCTTGGTTTCAAATATATATTTATATTTTTTTTAACGTAAGTCCCGCATGGACGGGGGACGGGCCTAGGGAGTGCACGAGTGAAGCTGACGAAAGGCGCCGCTGCGCCTATAACAGCTTCGGGTAAGCGGAGGGAGCCCTCTATGGCTCGGCCATATTATAAAAAATATACTTAGGAAATTGAAAATATATTATTTATTAGTTCTTACTGTTAAAAAAATAAATATTTAGCACTTATAACAAATAGCCCAGGTTAAGTTTTTTATTTGAATTATTGTATCGAATTTTAAATGCGTATTTATATTAGTCTTATATGTTTAGTTTTTATTATACGAGTATATTCACACCTGAAAATGGAGGTATCTCCCGAAACATGTCGTGTTATTTAATATATATATTTTTAATAATAAGTGGATTAAACAAAGTTATTTTCAATTTTCTAAGCATATTACTATGGAATTCCACAGTGTTAATGCCTTAGCGTTCAATAAGTTGTAAATATTATATTACGCAGAGCTTGTTGTTATATAATACCTACAACCTACATATATTGTAATAATACTCGTACCAGTATAACGACTGCAGATATTTTACATTTCCGATGTAGTTTCATTATTTGCCATCGCAAAGAGACATTTTAATAAGAATCTTTTGAATAGAGCAATCATTTTCCTTTGGAATACAAATAAAACAAAAAATTCTCCAGTCTTATTGTGCTCCAGTCTGACATCTGCCGGTAGAGGACCTATACAAACTTCCAACTTTTTGATATAACCAATTTCAAGACTACCGAAATATTTAGGCCGGAGTAAATAGAGTGACTAAATAGAAACAATATTGTTATTTCATATTGCGTGACGGATATTCATTGAATTATGCCTTTCCCTATAGCTTCTGAAAAAAGTTTCACCGTACAAATATCATGTCTTAAATTTGAGAATTTTTTTTTGGATCGGAAATACGTCGAAAGTAATAAATCTAAATACGTTATAGTTTCTTGTACGATGATGTAAAACTTCATATTATAATATTTGCTATTGCTGAAAACCTTTGTTTTGTATAATTTTTATTAATTATTTTATACCCTTTCACATTTTATTTAACTCTAAATAGTATTATATTACTTTGGATTTCTTTATTTATTTGAGATATGCAGTTAACTTTCTTTCTTAAATGTATTTTTCGTTCGTATATTAGTTACGAAGGAATGAAAGTAGAATAAATGCAGTAGAATTGAGATCTCTTAGACAAATGTGTTGATACTCTGTGTATGATAGAGTGTCGAATGAAAATATAAGAAGTGAATGCGGTGCGAATGATGGTGTTATAAACAAAATAATGAAAGGATCATTAAGATGGTTTGGACATATGGAAATAATGGACGAAGAATGAATGGTAAATAAATTATATGTTAACGATGTAAATGTAACCAGAAATAGAGGTCAAATAAATCAAATATTGAATGTCGGCCATATGAGGAGTCAGATTAATCGACGCGCGTGCATGACACTATGTATGAATGTTGAGGAACCGAGAAATATGTCAGAAAAAGAAAGTGTGGCAGACCATCCTTTCTGTCTACTCCTTTGGGGAGACGGCATGATGGTTAGTTAGTTAGATTAAATATTATTATATTACTTTAGATTTCTTTATTTATTTGAGAGATGCAGTTAATTTTCTTTCTTGAATGTATTTTTCGTTCTTATATTAATAACATTATCATGCTTAGGTACTAGGTGGCGTACCCTTTATTGCCTAGAATACAACAACAAGATAATTGAAATGTAGAGTTCATTGAGTGTTTAACTCCGCATATATGTAGTATACCATATACTCGTATACTAATGGAAGATAAACCAGAAACCTTTCTGGCAGATAGCCAAGCCGAATATTGATTTTAATTGTTTGAAAAATTACACCCCAAGAAGATATTCATAAAATATATATTTGTGCTTAATTGCTTCAATTACCCTAAATTTCTCTTCTCTTTCAGCTTTCAATTGATCTATGATTAACCCCTTTATCGGTCATTTGTTATATTTCTTTAAAAAACTTCATTCAAACGAGTGAGTTTCAAATAAAGTACTGGTTAATTTATTTTTGTCTTCACCTACTTGTACCCTAGTAACTCCTCCCTTTGAATTATTTTAATAATTTCACAGCGCTGTGTGACGTACTATATTTGAGATTTAATTTTTTTTCTTAAAATCCTCATAATTATTATAATATTATATATTATTCCCAAATATACACAATAGAATAAATAACTTTGAATACTTAGACGGGAATGCCGTTCACATGTATGAACAATTGCTTGCATGGTTCACGAGTATCGGGTGTCATGTTTGTAGGTAGGTACTATAAGTTTGCGCTTTGTACTAAAAAGGTCAGATACATCTCAACAACTCGGATTTTAAAATTATTTTTATGTGATATTATAAACGTTATTATTACGAAGATATAAATAATGGTACTCTGTAACTTAAATATTTTTTTGTACACAACAGGTCGTTTGAACCCAATTAATATTTTTTTAGCTATTATATTGATTCTCATGACATGTGATGGGTAGCTTACCTATCGACATTTTATTATCAAGTGAATTCTTCACCAGATCAAAGACAGTGTAACAATCACACAGCCATCGTCGGGAATCGAACCCTGGACCTTCGGTATAACAGTCTTAAGGACCTATTACCACGAAGGTGGTCATATTTGTAAATTTTATTCCCGTTAAAGGACTTTTACAATATTTTAATACGCAATAATTTAATAGTTAAATAGTATAAAAGATATAATTTTTTTATTTTCTTGATACGGGGTCGTGCGTATGAATACAGTACCAAAATTTAAATATGAGTCTTAAGAATGAGATATTTTTCTTTGTCAGCTTGTATTTATCCACTGCTGGACGTAAACCTTTCCACCCCCAAGCCATCTCTCTCGGTCTCTCGCCAGTGTTCTTCAGGTCCTTCCGTCCGCACAAATCATCGCTCCGTCTGGTAGGTCTCCCGACACTTCTTCGGCCCAACCTTGGCCTCCATTCAGTAAGCCTCTGGCTCCATCTTCCATCATCCATCCATCTCCATGTCCAGCTTATTGCCACAAGAATGTGGTTATAAAGGTGTTATTGCGTATTAAAAAGTACAACGGATAAGGTTTTTATACTATAAAACTTATATTGAAATAACCTACGAGTATTTAATATATTTTTTAGTAAAAATAATTTATAATAATCTTGTGTTAATTTTGAGTTTAAGTCATGATCAAAATAGTCTTCTGCAATATGAGTGAGTCGTTTTAAAAATCCATACTAGGTATTGAACTTCGTTGTATTTAATGTCTACAGTGATGCAGAAAGCATTTCATTCAAATGCGCCTTTATTACAAAGCGCCGGATGCCTTTGAAAAGCACGTTCTCGGGTTATTTGCAAAACGAAAAATGTAAAAGAAATAGCAGACGCCGGGTACAACTGAAACAATCAGTTGGCGTAGTTTTTTAAGTTCATTTGTAAGTAACTCTTACTTTGCGACAACCTGTTATTTACTCAATTTCCATCTGCCAAGTTCAATTGTTTTTTATGTTCATTATTTTTTTAAATCATAATTATTTCTATCGTATGCTTTGAGGGTATAACGAGTATCAAGGATTTTCTGTGCGATATGCCAAGATACATAGGTAATCACACAAATATACATACCGATATATCCATAACCATACAAGGGTAGTGAATATGGTGAATCTAATACTCGCATTAAGTGTAATACAGTGGAACCCGGATAATTGGCATTCCAAGGGACCAGGCCTACGATAGTCCATTAACCAGGTTTTCCAATTATTCAGTTTTTCATGTATCCAGGTCCAGATTGTGCTTTGGTTTTTTAATCTTTGGTGTTAAGTAAAACCCTCTTAATTTCTTGATAAATGAGTCCTCTATTTCTACGGAAGGGTACGCAGAGAGGATGAACCACCATCCGTTCTGTCCTGACATACCTCTATTGCTTCCTCCACATTCATACATTGAAACATGTACGTTCGTCGATTTTTCGGACATCGAATGTGACCGCCTTTCAGTTTTTGATTAATTTGGCCATGTCATGCTTTCCTTGGTCTTCCGCGACTTCTCTTTCCATTTACACTGGTTGTATATAACATTTTAACCACTATTCTCTCGTACATTCGTTCCATATGTCCAAACCATCTGAAGGATCCATTTTAATGTTACTTATGATGCAATCATCTGCCTTACATTTCTTTCTTATTTCGTCGTTCGATATTCTATCATATATCGTCTTCCCGCACAGTTTTCTCAGTGATCTCATTTCTACGGCATTTACCCTACATTAATCCTTTTTTGCCAGCAACAAGTTTCAATTCCATACATATGGGTTGGCACTAGAACTACATTATGCAGTGCTATACTTTGATAGCCCCATTAATTTTGTTCCCAGCACTTACCCTTCTTTCGATATCTTTCTCCATTTTCCCATCTCTTGTAAACATGCTTCCCAGATAGACAAATTATGTAACTTGCTCCAGTTTATCACCGTTCACGCTTATGTCACAAATTGTTCTACATTCTTCTTTTTCAAATACCATCACTTTAGACTTATTAAAAGGACACATTAATTATGAGGTCACTCTTTTTACATGCTTCATACATTCTTAATACTAAGACTTGCAGATTTTCCATACTTTCAGCGGATAACACAAAACAAACGGTGTCGGGTGTAGGTATATGGAAACGAAAACAATATAAATACAAAAGAAAACGTCTGTTTCCTAGAAGTTTTATTATTATTTACGGGAACGACATATTTCTTTGATAACGCTTTAGAAAGACGAAACATGTCATTCTCATAACTTGTATAAAACTGAAAAACAAAGTGTTATTCAATTTATTCAAATGTGAATTCACAAAACCAAGTGAAGGCGGAAATAGAAGAAAATCAAATGTAAATTATTTTTATAATAAATGTTCTTTGAAACTTTCCTGATCAGAAATTATAATGAAAAAATAAATGCTGACCACATTAGAAACCTTTGAATACAATATCTCCACTTCCGCGAACTACTTGGTGTTGATAATTGTAATATGTTATAAGGAAACATCTAAAAATGTAAATTAGCTGATTGAACTTTTTTTTGCAACACAACACTTTATCAAAATTGTAAACAAAAACGTATGGAATGTGGAAACCACAGATTGGACTTCGTACATTGACAGAGTTTCTGGCCAAAAACCGCAAACTTTTGTTTGTCGATTTTGCAAAAAGCATATAATTACGATAATAGAGTAAATTTGTGGAAAATATTGTCTGAATATGGAATAAGTACAAAACTATACGGCAATTAAGTCGCTATACACGGAAAGCACTGCTAGTGTCAGAGTAAATGTAGAAATGGTAACAGCCTGGTTTGATATCAATAAAGGTGTCAAAAAGGGTTGCTTTATTTCCCCGTGGTTATTAAATCTATAAATGGACAAGTGTAGCAAAGAGCTGAAAGGGTTGGATGTAGGTGCCAAAATGAGCAGAGTGTCAGTTAGCTGTCTCTTGTATGCGGATGACGCTATCCTACTTGCAGACAACGAGCATGAACTACGTGTCCTGGTGAATAGTATGTATGAGTTATGCATGGGAAATGATCTGATGAGGAATATGAATAAGTCCAAGGTAATGATTTTTGAAAAAGAAGAAATCATGATAGTCTGCAACATTAGCGTGAATGGTGAAAATTTGGAGCAAATAGATGAGTTCGTGTATTTGGGTAGTATGTTTACAAAATATGTGGAAGAAGGGAGAGTGGAGAGGGATATTGATTGAAGGGTTGTGGCAGGCAACAAAGTGAACGGTGCGCCTAAAGTTGTCATCGTAAACAAAAACCTATCCAAAAAAGCTAAAATGGTAGTGCACAATGGTGTTCTTCTACCGACCCTTATGTATGGAAACAAAGCATCGAACTGGCAAAACGAGGATGAAAGTAATAAATAAATTCAGTAGAAATGAGATCTCTTAGATGAATGTGTAGATACTATGTGTATAATAGAGTGTCGAATGAAAATATAAGAAGTGAATGCGGTAGGAATGATGGTGTTATGAACAAAATAATGAAAGGATCATTAAGATGGTGACATATGGAAAGAATGAACGAAAAAAGAATGGTAAAAAAGTATTTTAACGATGTAAATGGAACTAGAAATAGAGGAAGACCGAGGAAAACGTAACACGATCAAATACATTAAATATTGAATGTCGGCCACGTGAGGAGTCAGAGAAATCGACGCGCGTGCATGCCACGATGTATGAATGTTGAGGAAGCGAGATAAATATGTCAGGAAAGAAAAGTGTGGCAGTACATTTTTTCTGCCTACCCCTTCGAGAGACGGCGTGATGGTTGGTTAGTTAGTTTTAGTAAACAAAAACATACTTAAATACCATAATAATTGTTATAAAATATTTTTAAAATGTATACGAGTAGTTAAAATCCATTGTTTGTGTATTCGATCAGTTTCGGGAGCTCACAGCCATATTCTGGTGTTGTGATAAAAACAAATATGTTTCGGGACACGGAAGCTTGAGTATGAATATTAACATTTATGGATAATTCGCTACTTAATACTACGCTGTCACCTCGGATAAATATAATTATGGTGGATTAAGCTGAGAATGGACCGTTTCACTCTTTTATCTTAATTCGCCCGTCACAATCTTCGATCCATAATCAATATTCGTTTTTATAACTCGCTAGTAAGTTAACCCTGGATGGGCTGCTTTCGATAAACTGTCCTATATCCTCAATTCCAAAAGATTTGTTAACCACCTGAAGAAAACTATTATTTATTAGAAATGTGCATCCTCCCCATACTGACATACGGGCTGGAAACAGTTACGTTCACAAAAAGAGCAACACAGATAAGTGGTTCAGAGGGCAATGGAGATGAGGATATTGAAGATCAGTCTGCGAGACAGAGAGGGAAATGAATGGATCAGAGATAGGACCAAAGTTGTCGACGTAGCTTGCAAAATAGCTGCGTTGAAGCAGAATTGGGCCGTCGCGTCGGTCTGATGACATAAAGCGAGTGGCAGGAGGTCAATGGCATAGAGCGATGTCACGAGAATCACTATGATAGCTATAATACCCTTTACATTGATTTGGCTCGTGCTGTCATGATGTAAAGAGCGATTCAACAAAATAATAATAATAATAATAATAATAATGGTGAAGTTGAAACTAGTAAACCGCAATAATATAAATTTAAGATTGTCACAAAATAAATTGGTGTAAAAACTAATAAAAGTATGTTAATATTAATTTTAATAATGCCACACCACACATTGAGCATTTCTTCTTTTATTTTGATACGGAGCTTACCATAATTCCTCGGTCGATAGAATAAACAAGTACACAACTGAACTGGTTCAAGCAATCACATCCTTCTCCCATTAGCGCCGATGTGCCTCCAATTTGAATTGAGTTTAGAAATAAAGTGAGCGAGGGAGAGGCAATGTTGCTGGCTGCACCAACCCTTTACTTTCGCGTACGATTACTCTGGAGTCATTTGAGCATTTTATGTACGGTTTATTTTGTACCTCATTCGCAATGGAACGACTCCAGTAGATGAGACTCGGGGAGCAGAGCCGCGCCAAGGGCAGGGCCGGCGCGGGACGAGAGACGCAACTTTACTCTAAAGAGATTTTTAAATTTTTTATTTAATTTGTCACAGAAAAAATGTTTGAAAGCAAAAATGGCTGTTCATAATGGAGTTTTAGTTCCAACTCTAACGTTTGGAAGCGAAGCATGAAACTAGCAGAATAAGGACGAGAGTAGAATAAATGCGGTAGAGATGAGATCCCTCAGGCGAATGTGTGGTAAAACGATGTACGGCAAATTTTCAAATTCTGATATCAGGTAGGATTGTAGAGCGAAATAAAGTATTACGAACTAAATTAAGAAAGGATCACCGCATTGGTTTGGACACATAAAATGCACAGATAAAAAATATTCGTTAACAATGTGAATGGAGTAAATATTCGAAGAAGACTGAGGAAAACATGGTATATCCAATTAATCATTTTTTTAAGATCGGCCATGTTAGAAGTCGCAACAATCAACGTACTTGTATGACTCACTGTATGAATGTGGAGGAAACTAAAGAGGTATATCAGGAGTGTGTGGCGGTCCATTTTCCCTGCCTACCCTTACGGGGAATCAGCGTGATGGTTTGTTGTTCTTGCTGTTGAAAGAAATTACCGTTTTAATGAAGATTGATCTCTTTTGCCATACTAGGACACAGTGAAGATAATTAAATTTAAAATACTCGTAGTTCATCGGAAAGGGTACATGTAAAAAGTATGTAAAAACCAAATTTTCTGAACTTAAAGGATATTTGAGGACTTTGTTCGGGTTGAAGAGTGTGGCGATCTGTCGTTAGAGCCCTTATAAATGGCTATAAATAAATATTAAAAGCGACTATTCTAAGTAACCTGACTCCACCTTGCCTACCGGAAATAAGCAATCGTATATTGCGGATTTAAATAATTCATATTATTAGATTCGAATTTTTTTAAAGCATTTTTGTCAACATTTATACGAATATAATTTATTATTATCAACATGTAAAAGAATTGTGGGTGCATTAAGAAACATATATATGAATGAAACTTCTTAATATCGAATTGATATTAGTCGATTATTATAAGCCGACCGAAGAATTCAGTTGGGTTGAACGGTCTTTGGAAAATTTCGTCATGTTCTCACCTCTAAAATACCACAATGCCTCAAGACTAAAGTCTTCAACCAGTGCGTCTTGCCAGTCATGACGTACGGAGCCGAGACGTACACTGACAAAAGGTCTAGTCTACAGATTCAAGATCGCCCAAAGCGCCATGGAAAAAACCATGCTTGGAATAACCTTGAGAGACAGATTTAGATTAAAAAATATTCGACAACAAACCAGGGTGACTGAGGTGGCTCTGAGGTTAGGTGGGCTGAAGTGGCGATGGGCTGACTATATCTGTCGGAGAACCGACGGCCGATGGGGGAGACGGGTTCTGGAGTGGAGACCGCGTACAGAATTTCGCAGAGTTGGACGTCCCCCTGCCCGCTGGGCCGATGATCTGAAGAGGATTGCTGGACATGGAAGGATGGGATCGGCAATTGATAGGTGGCGGTGGTGTGCTTTGGGAGACGCCTACATTCAGCAGTGGATGACAGAAAGTTGATGATGATGATGATGATAATGACTAGCCGATTATTATGAATCTTCTGAACCCCCAAAATCAACCCTTTAATACGAAGTTCATAAGCCACAACACAGCAGTATGTAAAATGTTATTTTTTGCCCCCACAACACCTGTGCGGTCCTGTGAACCACCGCAGGAAATTCAACCGTATTAAAGTGAGTCGGGTCACTCCAGAGCGGAACATTCGAGAAGATTGTCCTAAAAGAATGCGGAGCTTCTGAAGTATGTTCAATTTACTTGCACGTTACTCTGAGAGTTCGGAATGATTACGATTGGCGGACACACTCTACGCGCGCGCTGCACCCAACGACCAGAGGAATGTAGTCTGATCTCATCTTACTTATCTGATGCACACGGACCTTTATTGTTATTTTTTTACATTTAACAGCTAACTTTCTCATTTTTCTGGAAGCTAAGCACAATCACTATGTATTAATTAAATTTTTATAATATTTTTAACAATAAGGTAAGACAACAAACGACACATTCTTCGAAACGTTCTCTACAAAAAAAAGTTCCGTCAAGATGTTCGCTGAACCAAGGAAATAAAATACCTACGGTGAACTTTGGATTCTAAATTGACATATTGGGGTCGTGTCAAGAGCAATATCAGCCCCCTACCTAATGTAAGTCAGAAACCGTAAACTCGACACCGATAATAAATTCCCGATTTACCAAACAGTCAAAAGGCCGATCTTCGCTCATGGAGCCTCCATATGAGGTAATGCAGCTTCGAGTCACATGCAAAAATCCTACAATATGAGGTATCCGACTGTCAGTAGAGCTTGGTGCTCTTTGCGTCTTGAATCAAGGATTCCGATGATATACGAATACATTCGGAAACTCACCGAACGTTTTTACGAAGGTTACCCTTCACATCCTAACCTACAATAAAAGATCTCTCAGATTATGATTTGAGCACTCCCAGCCGCCACAGATACCTATTATAAAATCGATATATTTTATAAGAATGCTCCTGGCCATAGAGACACTCCGCATAAATGATCAATCCATCTTTCCAAAAATGTTTCTATCAGAAGTTAGAGGGATAGTAACAAGACCTGAACCACCATATGTACTCGTATACCAAATTAATTAAACTTATTAATTTTAAAATGTGCAAGTGGTTCTCTGATTACAAATCTGCCCTAATTTAATTAAAGATATAATGAGAGGTTTGGAGGTAATGCAGCGGGAGCTGAATGAAGTGAACGATTGGCTGAATTCGAATAAATTGAAAGTTAATGTATAATAGATAAAACTAAGTGCATGATTGTGGGAAATAAAGTAAAACTTCAAAATTACAATATACTAAAAATTAACGATGAATTGGTAGGAGTGGTAAATAACATCAAGTATCTGGGTATTATATTCGACGAAAAATTGAATTTTCAATTTAATTTTAAGTAAGTTTTAAAAAAAATTGGTAAAATGATCGGTTTCTTATTTAGAATCAGAAATAAATTGGATATAAATAGTAGAAAGCTGGTCTACAATGCTTTAATGTTGCCTCACTTTAATTATTGTTCTTCTGTATTGTTTTAGGCAAATTAAGGAGATATTGACAAACTACAGGTTTTACAAAATAAAGGAATGAGGGCTATACTTGGTTGGGGTAGATATACTAGGATTTCAACAATGTTAAACAAATTAAAAATTTTAAACTCAAGGAAACTAGTTCTGTACAACACTTTAATTTTTGTTTTTAAAATTAAGAGTAATATGGTGCCTGCATATCTTACTAAAAATATAGCATATAGTTATGATATACATGACTATTTGACGAGAGGTCGTGATAGATTCCGACTCCGGAGACCCAGACTTGAAAGTAGAGAGAAAGGTGTTTTTTATAGAGGATTAAAATTATTTAACAAATTGCCAAATGAGGTAAGAGATGCCGGTTCTCTTGCGATCTTTCGTCGAAAATGCTTTAAATATGTTGTCAGTACCGATTTTTAAGATTTTTTATTCTTTTCTGTTTTTTTTATATTATTAAGTGTTTATAAAATGTTGTTTTATAAGTATCGATGTTTAAAGTTGTTGAAAGTACCGATTTTTTTAAGGTTTTTGTTGTTTTTTCATTTGTGTTTTTTTTTATTATTAATTGTTTATAAAATGTTGTTTTATAAGTACCGATGTTTTAAGTTGTTGTAAGTATCGATGTTTTTAAGTTTTTTTTTTTTCATTTGTGTTTTTTTTTAATATTATTAATTGTTTATAAAATGTTGTTTTATAAGTTGTTAAATGTTTCTGTAATTTTTATAACTTTATTAAATAAATAAATAAATAATTTTACTCCTTGGACTCTCTTGAAAAAAGACGTACTCTTAATGATACGATGTTGCTTTATTACATTATTCACTTCAAAATTGACAACTATGAGCTCAAATTGACACTTAATAACCCTATGTCTCGCACAAGACACATCGCGAGCCAAGTTTTCCATCTTCCTGTTTATCGCACTAACTACGCTCAGAGCGCGGCAATGTATCGAATTTATGACAACTGTAATAAGCATTTTGGAGACATTGATGTTTTCCTTTTGAACGAGGGAAATTTCATAAAAACGGTTAACTTTTGGGCGCGGATGAGACCATAATGTTACATGATATTATATTATAATATAATATATTACTTTTATTTATTGTTATTTCCACTTATTAATTATTTTAACTCATAAATATTTTGTGAGACCTCATTTAATAAATAAATAAATATAATGGGAATTGAAATTGATCTGAGAAAACTTGTATCAAAGGAAACATTGTATGCTTACCATATGTGTGCGCCTATTTTAAGTTTTATTCAAATAATTGTATTCTGTGATCTTTGGTACTTACCTTAATACCGCCTTAGAAATGTTACTTTCCAAATCTTCCTTTGTGTAAATATTTTTTCTTCAAAAAATCCTCATACGAGTATAATACAATCCTTACATTATATAATTTACTCTAAATGATATATCTACCCATCCGTACATTATTTGAACCGTGTATTAAGTTTACAAATCAAATTTTTAACAATTAATATTTTGATTAATAATAAAATGCGCAAATAAAGTTCATTCACGAGTAAAACTCCATTATAAATATTTAATGTCGAAGTTATTACAAACAGTTGTTAACATCCTAACAAGGCGAAAATTGCCAATATACAGGTAAAACAACGAAAAAAAAGGAAAAAAAACAGTGTCACAAAACACATACGTCATGTAACACGGGTGTATTATTAAGGATAAAGGAGTCATACACGCACGTCGATTATTCCGACTTCTAACATGACCAACCTTTAAAATTTGATTAATTTGGTCATGCCATGTTTTTCTCGATCTGCCTCGACTCTGTACTCCATTTACATCATTAACGTATATTTTCTTAACCGTTTTTTGCACTTAAAGTTGTCATCGCAAACAAAAACCTATCCAAAAAAGCTAGAATGGCAGTGCACAATGGTGTTCTTCTACCGACCCTTATGTATATGGAAGCGAAGCATGGAACTGGCAAAAGAAGGATGAAAGTAGAATAAATGCAGTTGAAATGAGATCTCTTAGACGAATGTGTGGATACTCTGTGTATGCTAGAGTGTCGAATGCAAATATAAGAAGTGAATGCGGTGCGAATGATGGTGTCATGAACAAAATAATGAAAGGATCATTTAGATGGTTTGGACATATGGAAAGAATGAATGAAGAAAGAATGGAAAAAAATTATATGTTAATGATGTAAATGGAACCAGAAATAGTGGAAGACCGAGGAAAACGTGGCACGATTAAATAAATCAAATATTAAATGTCGGCCATGTGAGGAGTCAGAGAAACGACGCGCATGCATGACACGATGTATGAATGTTGAGGAATCGAGAGAAATATGTCAGGAAAGAAAAGTGTGGCAGTCCATTCTTTCTGCCTACCCCTTCGTGGAGACGGCGTGATGGTTAGTTAGTTAGTTTTTTTTTTCTTAACCGTTCTTTCTCCATTCATGCGCTCCATATGTCCGAACCAAAGCAACGATCCTTTCATAATTTTGTTCATAATACGAGTGCCTTCTTCCGCTCTACATTCCTTTCTTATATCAGCATTTGAGATTCTGTCGTATATTGTTCTAACACACATACGTCTTAGGGACCTAATCTCTACCGCATTTATTTTGCTCTCATCCTTCTTCTGGCAGTTCCATGCCAGGGACAGAGTATTAACAAGAGTTGAGAAGTTCAAGAGGTTCATATTTAATGTTTTGAAAATTGCCCTTCCAAAAAACTAGAGAAAGGAATATTCCTCACTAAAGTGTAATAGTTTCCACGTGGAGCAAGTTCCTGCGCCGCGCCGCTATGCGTATAGTATCTACTGCGGGCGACCGATATTATTTAAACTCTGACAATTTTCCTTGCGTACGTTTAATCAAGACGACTTTTGAATGACGTGGTGTGGTGTGCGGCCACAATGTTTTTGACATAGCCTCGCATGTAGCGAAGGGGCTGATTTGGGTTTATGCAGTGGCATTGCGAGAATTTATAATTTTTAAAATGTCCGATAAACATTTCCCCATGCGTTAATAAAATTCCAACGAAACATCGCTTTATTTGTATCAAAGATTTTTTTTTTCACCAAAAACTTACTAACCAGGTATTTGTTTGAAAACCATACACTTTTAGCAATTATCTCCTTTATACATACTCGTATTTTCTCTAAAACTTTCTAAAATATAATACATTAAAGTTTACTGGTAACTTTGTTTAGCACATGTATTTTGAATTTTTATGTACGAGTATGTATTTTAACACAATTAATTATAGTAGAATCTATTATATCTAACGGTTTTGCTCCAATCGGAGCTTCGTCGGGGTAATAAGTTCTCTTGGAGTGTTTCAATTGTCAAATTGAAACACTGTTGTTTAAATTAAGATGACCATTAAGATGTCAAAGTGGCAAGGGCTTTGACTGTCACACCGAAAGTGACGAGTTCTGGACCAGAAAATGGCAACAAGCTGCCGAAACCGGTCGAACATAAACACAAGTGGAAGCACACTAAATACATAATAATAAAGAAATTTTGTATGATTTTTGTTTGTTTTTATTATTTAAAATGAACTTCTTTCAAGAAATTTCAATTAAAAACATTAATTAAGACACTCCTTCCTACTCTAATATGTAATTCTGTATTTAGATTTAGTTTGTGTATATCCCTGATAAAGCTCGCTTCAGAGTGAAACCGGTTGGCGCTACTAACTCAATAAAGTAGTTTATACCGAATTGAAAGTGTTTAATTTATATTTCAAACCTTTCTACAAGTCAAACCACCAAGTATTGGTTTTAAGTCAAAATAAATATATGCTGTACTAGAATACCCTTTCCCAATATTTAAAGTTACGCCTCTCCTTTGGCGGATCACGACCCCGCCGTATCCCGCTCAAACGATGTAGAGAGATCACTTGGAATTGTAAATTTCCCCCATCAACACCCGTCGATTTTCTGAAACGTATCAAAAACATTATTTGCCTCTCTACTTCCTACATTTAATCACCGAAGTAAGTTATTTCTGAATTAATAAACTAAAATATTGGACGGAATTACAACTACGATAAAACGCTTTTTCCTAAACGTGCCATTTTACTGAAATTATTATTATCCGTTCTATACTATCCATGATCATTCTTATTTTTAAAATTTAAATAGATTAAAACGCATTCACTCTTTTCTAGGCCAACAATTTATATTGATCAATGTAAAACCGAAAAGGCAATCGCCCATTCATTATACATTAATCAAATAATGGAGTTTTACCAAATTAAAACCGCACCCATCATTCATCAAATATTTTAAAGGTCAATTATATTTTATAAGAATAACAATATTTTGCCTTGCTAACGCGTTATCAAACGTTTGATGATGCCTTATAAAGAAGAAACACGTCTTTCCCACAAAATATATTAAAACTACAAAACAGACGTTTTAATTCGTATTAATTATTTGATTAGGATTATTCAAAAAACGTTACACGTCTTCTTCTTCTTTTCCTGTCACGTCCTGAATCTTCTCCACCCGACTCTATTGCACAACTGATGCCTAACATCAGTCCAAGTAAGGTCTGGTGCTCTTAACTCGTCTTGCAAGGTGGCTCTAGGTCTACCTCGCTTCCTCTTTCCACCCATAGGAAACCAGTATAGTGCGCCCTGAGAGATGCGAGCTTAGTTCCATCTCAGAGTGTCACCAATATACAGCCATTTGCGTCCAGCACTTGTTCTCTGGATGCTTTTCGTCTGTCATGGCCGAGTATGGAATTTGATACCGTTTGAGGCCAAAAGATCTTTAATATTGACCGAAGGCACCTATTAAAAACACCTGGGGTTTTACAATACGTCCGTGATAGATTTCCATATCTCACATCCGTACAACAGTACGCTTTTAATGCTATTCTTAAATATTTGGAGCCTGAGCTTTCTCGAAATGATACTGGAACGCCATTAAGGAGGAATCATTGCAAAAGCTCCATTTTTCCTTATTGTGTCTGCTGGCTACATACTATCAAGGTAGCAAAAGCTGGTCGTAGTCATAAGGGGGACACCGTCGAGCAAGATTGGGGTAAAGTCATTAGTGGACACTCGTAGGTCCACTATCACGGACATGTTAATTTTGAGACCCACTTTTGCAGCTTCTTCGTAAAGTCTACACAGATTCTGCTCTGCATCTATCCGGTTATCGAAAGCAGTCTTGGGCATTATCTAGATCCTCCAACTGGGTATCACGTATTCACGGGATGCCACGAGGACTGTCGAAAGATAGGCGCAACACATGCTCCAGCACCACTATGAAGAGTAGGGGGACAATAGATATCCCTGTCACACTCCCGCACTCAGTTTGATGGCTTAAGAAAGTGATGGCTTAAGTTTGCCTTGGTGCACTACGCGATAGGAACAATCCTCATACATTGCCTTGATAATATTTACAATCTTCTGCTGGACTCCTCTGCGAATGAGAGTCGACCAGATTGTAGTCCACGATATTGTATCAAAGGCTTCTTCAAAGTCTACGAATGTTAAGTATATGCTGCATTGCCATTCAGAGGTCTTCTCAATTATTCAACGCATGACCGGCCACTTCGGAAGCCAGCCTGTTCCTTTCGCATACCCCTTCGAGTGCACTAGTCATTTTCCTCAGTCTTATTTTCGCAAGGATCTTTGTCACCACGGAAAGAATAGTGATTCCGTTGTTAGAGTTACTCAGGTCTCCCCTTTTGGGCACTGTTACTAGTAGTCGTTCTTTACAGGTGGGTGGCAGCCTCTCAGAGATCCATATGCGCTCCAACAGGTGAGCCAGGATACTTATTAAAACATCTCAGCTACAATCCCGTCACTGCCAGGAAACCATAAATCCATTATATGTACGAGTATATATTATAATATATGTGTGTGAACAATCTGTTTTATTTCTGATAACGATGACAGATAGTTTTTCATATCATCAAGCAAATAGATCATAAATATTTTCCATTTTAACTTGCAGTGAAATGCGCGGGTTTTTTGGCGTGGAATTATTACGCGTGGCTGCCGCACGAGACATTGGTCGAGTGCTCGCGGCGCGTAATCGATACATGGCTATAGTACGTATAGTATTATGTCATTTACGGATTTAAATTAAACGACAATATTGCATTTATTAAATGTTCATGTTGCACTAGAACGATGACTTGAAAATGTCAACAAAACGGATGTCTAAAAAGGTAATACTAAAACAGAGAACTATGAAACACTTACTAGAAACATATAAAAATGTGTGCATAAACGATGCCGATGATCTTAATATAATTGCTAAAACATCCAATGAAGTCAAACAAGCGTTTAGAGACCTGGAAAATGCTGCTAATAGAATGGAACTTCAAGTAAATATCCACAAGACAAAGTATATGATCGCAATGGTCCAGGAACATTATTCAGCGCAGATGCCCACAACATAGAAAGAGTTGAATCGTTCCAATATTTGGGCTCAATGGTATGTTGTTATTGAGATCAAAATGAAAATAAACGTGCAAATAAATATTATTTTGGAATCCACAGACACCTAAAATCTTCTTTGCTGACAAGAAACACCAAATTATTACTGTACAAAACATAACTGAGATTAGTAAAGGAACGAAAGAGCGCGGCTGGTCTTGTTTTGAGTATGGTCGAAAATCTGGAGCAAGTAGATGAGTTAATATATTTGGGTAGTAGGTTTACAAAAGATATTAAAAGAAGGGTTGGGGCAATGGTGTTCTTTTACCGACCAGTATGTATGGAAGTGAAGCATGGAACTGGCAAAATAATGGAATGAATGCAGTAGAAATGAGAACTCTTTGTCGAACGAAAATATAAGAAGTGAATGCAGTGCGAATGAAAGTGTCTTGAATAAAGTAATGAAAGGATAATTAAGATGGTTTGGACACATGGAAAGAATGAATGAAGAAAGAATGAATATGTAAACGATGAAAACGGAACTAGAAGCCAAAACAACGGACTAAAGCTATTTTCAATTTCCAAAGTGTATTACTATGGAATTCCACAGTATTAATGCCTTAGCTTTTAATAAATTAAATCAAATATTGAATGTCGGCCACGTGTAGAGTCAAAGAGATCGACGTTCATGTATGAATATTGAAGAATCGAGAACAGTATTTCAGGAAAGAGGCGGTCCATTATCCCTGCCTACCCCTTCGGAGAGACTTTGTAGTGGTTAGTTAGTTATTTATAAAACTTCTAGGAAACGAACACCTTCATCAATAGCGAAGTGAGTTAAGATTTATTCCACTTCATTTTTGGTTTGGATTTTGGTGAATCAGGCAGTTCCTGGTTTGTTAATTGAATCTGAAATATTCAATCTATTTTTAAAGTAATTAAGAAAACGCCAATGAAAATTACAATGTTAGAAAGGTTAATTACCTCCAGAGACGGCTTCTCCCTTGAATTTTAAATCAGGAATAAATAAAACTTCTCGTCTGGTGCATTCATTATTTTTATTTTTATGATCAAGGGAGATATGAATATTTATTACCTCTTTAAAATGCGTGGTGACACCTACGGCGGGGCTGTTTACAGTCAAGTATAAAATGCCAATATAATTTCATCGCTAAATGAATTGCTTTCAGCTTCTTGGCTGCGGAGGAGGAAATAGTACGAGTGAAGTCGTTTTTATGGAGGGAAAATCGCATATATGGTATAATATTATACTAACTTACTTACTTCCTATGATTTAACATAGCCAGATCAGCCAGAATATTGTCCATTAGGCGCTGTCTAGGCCTTCCTAGGAGTCTTACTCCAATCGGTCTAAACGCATGCAGAGTCTTGATTGCTATGGTCTCTTTGGGTTGGCATATATGTCCAATCCATGCTAGGCGACCAGCTCTCACGGTGCTTATTGGCTTCCGTCATGACCGTACCGTGATAAGTTAACTCTCTAACATGCAAATATCTCTAAGTGGTGAGGCTATGGCATTATTCTTCTTGGAAACACTCATTCACTTTGTCTTATGTGCATTGACCTGCAAACCAATTCGTGCTGGTGTATTCTCTAATTGTTTTTACTTCACTATTAAATCATCTGTTATATCACCAGTCAACACCAAATCGTCTGCATATCCAAAAATAATATCAGACATCAAAATAAATTCCAAGTTTATGTATAAAATAAAGTTAGCGCACTTCAGCTCGTATCACAAGGATTACATTCCACACCGCACTATACGTACCTTGCAATCCGTATGAATCAATAGAAACCGCAGCTCTAGCCTCACTTGCATCTAAGTTTAGGAATGTTTGGAGTTCAATCTAAGGTAATAGAGTACCATTGTTTGTGTATAATGCCAGTAAATAATGCGAATGCATGGCGTTGTGGTGAAAACGTTGCTAGGAAACGTCGCCTAATTGAAGAATTATTTGTATTGTGATAGCTGATCCATATAATTGAGTAAAAATAATTAGTTCTTCACCCACACGGGCAACCGTCTAGGATGAATAATATTTGTACCTACTCTTGAGTCCTTTCAGACCGTTTATGAATAAAATAAGTTCCAAAAAAGTTCAAAGTAATAATAAATATTATTCGTTTTCCATTTAAAAGATTCCTCAAGAAATTTCCGTCCTCCTTTGAATTAAACTTGAAGAAACTTCCAGATTTTAGATAAATATGCGTGCTGTACAGACACCTTTTTCGGTGAAATGTGCTCAACAATAGAAATGTTCGTGTAACAGAATTCTTCAGCAAGAAAATGACGAGTTTCCGTTAAAGTATTACGGCTTTGGAGTTAAACATTATGACAAAAATATCGTCGTCGGAGTTGCCATTCATATTAGCCATGCATGTCGTCAAAATGACTGCCTCACTTTTCGTAATTCAGAGAATAGAATGCAACACAAGGTGAACCGTGTTGATAAACGTGTTCAATGTTGCCAATGCCCACGAGTCCCAGCACGAAGGGTGCGGCATGGAACGGTGTGCCGACGTCATTTGACGTGAATTTTATGCTGCAATAACGTCAATGTTGGCCCGATCATTCGGGATGTGGAACACTAATGTTGAAAAATGTCTATTGTCCGCCCCTGATAAGTAAAGGTTTACATAATTTTATGCAATACGCTACATTCACAAGTATTGACAAATCTTTCGTCTTCCAAAATAAAGAAGTTGTTGTTTTCAACCGAGGGTTAATGAAAAATTAATATCATAATATCAAACAACCGCTCCTTATTAATATTAAAACCTTTCTAAGGGCCACCGATTATTTTACAATATACATTTAGACATCCAAGAGGAAACATTCAAAGTGTGATTCGAAATACACAAAGGTTTAAAAGGCACTTTCATTTGTCATTCACTTTGAAGTGAGGTGACTTCGCCCGGGCCTTAATGAGCGCAAACTCCAACGAGCTCATTTCGGTTTTAATAAAAAGATAATAAACTTTTACGTTATAAAACGGACTAAAAATTCATAAACACTCGCTCAGTACTTTACTTCGTTTTAATATCAAACTTTGCTTACATTCAATCAATATATACTTTTATTTAATAATACAGATTACGTATTGAATCTTCGATAATCTGGAGATTGATAAAATAAGAAAGAGAAGATATTACTTTATGCGTACTAAAGGTATTATTGCTGTGGACTTCAGTTGTTAATTTTGAAATAAAAGTAACTTTACTGTAAAACCACTTTTATAATATATTTTCATTGACATAAAAAAATCCCTACGTTTCGAAGACATACTTCACTTCCACTTTTTCTTCTTTAGTCGTCTGTACCCTTAAACTATCTATCATGGGCTGCCATGCGCCCCTGCCACCGGTCAGTATCCAGGCTGCACCTATTGATGACTGGTCTCTACCATTAATCTGACTAGTGGCCGTTCTTATCATCGTTTGATCTGTGACCAAATATTATAAAACTCTCTGAAAGAACCCTAATGAGAGTCTTGTCCTGTGCAAAGTTGGCCAATGACTGGTTTTAACAGTAACAATACATAATAATTATATTTATTTTATAAGGATTAATTGTATCTCAATAAAGACAAAGATGTAAATTGTTTTCTGGGAACAGAATGTGGTGGCCGAGGCGCTTACAGGACTTATGACCTGTCATTGGTTGGGTTGAGCGATCGCTTTATGTTTAACAACATTCCCCATTCCGCCTTTTTTCTTATGACCACCACGTCTGACAAATTTTTGAAACTTGTATATATGGTAGGATTCCACGCCTATCTTTACATATTTAAGTTCACTCTATACTAGCGTCATCTATTAAGATTGGAAAGCATTAAGCGGAAAATCTCTATTAATGTACTGTGAAAGTCTCTGCAAATCATACAGTACTAGACTACGCCCGGAGATGTCTCTCCAATTTTATGCCTACTTGGACCAGTTATTTTATACAACATTTTGAATGTATAGAAATTCTTGTAGACAAATACTGGATTTCACCCATTGCGGATAAATTATTTTAATTTTATAAGGATTAATTGTATCTCAATAGAGACGAAGATAAGTGATAACGTAAAATTGCAATTTACATTGAAAAGACATATTTTGCCTAGATATTAATAATTGATTCATTTGTATTGAAAATGTTATTGGGAATGATAGCTTGGAAGACTGAAAGCAGAAAGAAGTAAATGAAGGAGATCTTAAATCTTAAAGTCAACATTAAATTGGTTCACGGAGTCAGCCCCGGAATATTATGGTATCAAGCAGGTGTTTTAACTTAGGATGATATCGATCATTAGGTTGATATCAAAAGGATTCCAATCGTGAATATTTAAACGTCGGAAAGTAGATTCGGAGAATCTTTTTGGGTCTATAAATAATTAGTGAATAAAGAAGACACTTATTTGACCTTAAATCAGTCCGAAAGTTGTCACATCGTACCGCATTTCAACAAGTGACAAGTAAGCAAATTTCTCCATTTGGGTTCATAAATAGCCCCTCAATTTATAGTGTGCTCTCTATTTCAGACATTTCTTATTTCCCTTCTGATCTGTTACAATCTGCCCGCAAAGAATGACATTATAAGTGGCCTGAGCCATCTATTCGTATTTTCAATTGAGATTATATTTTAAATAACATTATTTTTTTTTTTGCGTTCATCAAATATTTTTAAATTCTAATGAATCTTATAGAAAGTTCACATTTTATGGTGCAGTAGTGGTATATAATTTCACATCAAATTTAATGTAATGAATATCGTTTTATTTAATGATACATTTTTAACAACGTAAATATATATAATACATAATATGAAGACCTTCGTGGCCGAGTGGTAGGTGCTATGACTGCCAGACCGATGGTCTCGGGTTCGATTCCAGACGATGGCCGTGTGATTGTGACACTGTCTTTGATCTGGTGTAGAATTCACGTGACAAAAAAATGGCGATATATTAGCTACATATCACATGTCATGAGAATCAATGATAGCTATACCCTTTATATCGATTTGTTTCGCGATGTAATGATGAAAAGAGCAATTCAAAATAATAATAATAATAATACTTTAAAAAACATTCGTATTTGAATTAGGGTTTTTGAGAATATCATTTATTTTTGAAAAAATAAACTTATACAGGTATAGCTGTTTTGATGATTTTTTTAAAAAATATTATATATTAGATTAAGACACGACAAAAATAATAAATTTTAAAGCAGAAATAATTTTCAAACATGGTGATATTTATGTATTTATTTTAAAGTTTTTTTTTAAATGTATTGATTGGAAATGCAAGTTTTTTTTATTGTATCTGCTTCCCGTCTATCCAGAAATTTATGAATGTATTTGATAAAGTAAGTCACATGTACGAGTACTCCTCTGCTTAAAATATAAAGTACCTTCTTTCAAATAGTGTCTTGTTCCCCAAATACAAACTACAAGGGGGGCCCTTGGACGATAGGCAGGAGCGGTAACTTATACTGGATCGTCACTTAGTGGGTTCAAACAACGTTCCCCTCTACACTATAGGTGGCCCTATATACAGTAAAACCTCGATATAACGAACTTCGGATATCCTCTTCTTTCTGTGTCCTGTCAGGTCTCCATAACGTTGACCTATTGTGATGACCTGGGGGAAAATATCCAGAGTGGTATCCCCTTGTCTTCTCTGGAGGATTTTCTGTCGGGGTTCCCTTAGCTGGGTGTATCCAGTTTTATGGCGCTGGAAGCTCGCCATTCATCCTCTCTCTATCTGCTATGGCACTAAGTAATATGTGCCATATTGCCCGGGGTTCGCGGGGTCTTTAAAAAAAACTCTCGTGGACGCTAGAGAAATGGACTTGATAGTAGTATTGCTGTTATAAATGCAACATGGCGCCTTACGACATTTTGTAGAGGCATATTTTCCAGCAAAACATACCCCATCGTAGCCCTACTACCTTTTTGAACCCCTTCGGATATAACGGACCAAAAATCCGGTCAAATGTAAAACAATTAAAAACGTGTTCTTAATATTATATATGCTTAAATTCAAGTGTCGCCGCATGTAAACAATTTTTAGCGGCCATGATAATCACGTCATACGTCTAGCACTAGAATTTGAGACATAATGCCGTCCTGCTCGTAGACTGCACTTAGCCTGATAGATTCCCTGGTATATTAACGCGTCGATATCAAACAGCAAAGTCATATCACAACGAGTGTCTGAAGACAATAAATAGAAATTTGTTTGTGTTTTCTATTGTTTATTTATATCTAAACACAGTGTAGTTATTAAAAAAAAAGGTTTTTGATTTCGTTTAAACCTATTTTTATATAACAGACTTTCGGCTTTATCGGACACCCCATCCCCTTAATTTGTCCGTTATGTCGAGGTTTTACTGTACTTTATACGTGCTCACGCAGTTCGCTCATTATTTCAAAAATCAGTCCTTGGCACTTAAGTATAAATTAGAATTCAAAAAGTGAAATATCGCAAAGCAACCCAAAACATCTCGTGACCTTGGCACCCACATGTGTTGAGATTGCAGGCTAATGAAATGTCGAGAGTTAAGCATCGCGTATCAACTTAATTCCCGGGGCTTGTTATTTCCACCGCGCAGCGTACACTCACAAAATTGGCGAGTTCTGGAATAAATCGTAAATGGTGGTAAAATTATATTTTTATCTTAAACTGCGATGTATTCGAATATAAATTCAATATTATATTTTGATGATAACGTTCGTTAAATGGAAGTATTACTATATTTTACGGGAGTAACATGTTTCGCCTTGGTAAGAAATGATCAATTGTTAGCAATTGATATTGTCCTAGTATGCCGAAACAATCACATTACTTTTCCAATCGGCTTCGAAATATCGTGGTTACTCTATCGATATTTTTAATTACTGTAAACTTATAGCTCATACAAGGGATCAGAGGTTGAAACAAATTTGGTTTAATCAACCAATGGAATCGACCACCACACTGTATTTCCTGCCATATTACTCTCGATTCCTCAACATTCATATGTCTTGTCATGCACGCTCGTCGATTTCTCGGACTCTTCACGTGGTCGACATTTATAATAAGATTTGGTTGATTTGATCGTCCCGCGTTTTCCTTGGTTGTCCTCTATTTCTTGTTCCTTTTGCACCATTAACGTATACTTTATTAATATAAAAAATAACTTCATCAGGGTTGTTATACTAACAGAATAACAACTGTTGTTATACTGCCCTGATGAAGCTTGGGTCCAAGAGAAAGTAGTTGGCCTTAATTTTAATATTCGTACTGTGGTTAAATACAAAGCATTTTATTTTTCCTTTTCTTTTTTTTATATCCTTTGTATACAACACTAACTTTTTAAACAAATTAAAATTAAATATCAAACATGTTTCGGACTACCCAGTCCTTCCTCAGTGATATTATATAGATATTTAAAATATTATAAAATTGTTTACAATTATGGTCAGTTTTGACATAATATGGCGAACATAGAAGAAACAGAGTATTTTATTATTATTATTATTTTTTAATGTCAGCGCTTCATATAAAAAATACACTTTATTCATTTATTCCTTTCACGGGTCCTAACCATCTTAATGACACATTATTATATAGTTCATAACACTTTCAATTGCCCTGAATTCACTTCTTATATTTTCATTAGACATTCTATCATACTCAGACTTTACATATATTCGTCTATGTAAATCAGTTTATTTTCTCAAAAGATATCACAAACATAATTGAATTTTAAGGCTATCAATCTATTGTAAAACATAATAGGTATATACTATAATATAATATCAGGAACGCACGAGAGATGGTTCAACTTTAGGAATATAAGATACTCTCTAAAGTCGAGTGTTTTTTTTAACGTACTTTCAATAATATGCAAGAGGTTGATCTCCGAAGCGATCATGTGCATCAGTTTGATTGCCTTTTCATTCACCAGAGGCAGGTTGGTTCTGCATGTTGGAAGATAAAACAGTCTGTGCTGACGCTGTCAAAGAGAATTATCCGGAACATAGAGATGGATACCCTCCTAGATGACAGAATTCTCAAAGAATCTCCTAATTGGTAAGTCTGAAGACATGGGTATGTGTTAACTCATCCTTCCTTATCTGTAGCATATCGGTCCTCAACATACCCAAACGGAATGAGTCGGGATAAATCCACGGATAGCTACCAAACTCACTCATGTAGAGATATCTCCGAAATCATTTTCTGAACCCTCTCTAACATGAGCGAGTATCCGCTTCGTTGGGAGTTATACAGTATTCGCAAAACATAAGGATTACTAAAAAATTCTACCAGTTCGGAGAATAAACCCCAAAATTTTTTAGTGCAACTCCACACATTCTCTCGATGTGAGGATGGAAAGTCTCTATCGCTGAAATACGATTAAGTAACTGGTTCTTGTATCTGTTATAAACAGTACGCAATGCTCCTAAGAAATATTGAAAACAATTTGTTTGGTTTTTCCTCCGGTGGACGACTGGAGACTTTTACATCATTTACATCTGACTGGAGACGGAGGCAATCTTCTTGGCTCTTTATCTCAAAGAGAAAATAAAGATCATGTAGCAAATGGTGAAGAGGAGTGGATCAATGTTGGAGCATTTTGGCACTCCGGAATAGACGGGAAAAAGTGCAGATTGAAAAATATCGTATGAGATAAACTGTTTTTCTCTCCCTCAGCTAGCTACTAAAAAATGTAACTAACCTAGAAGAGAAACTGAAATACGTCACGGTTGACGGCATCTCATTTCTGCATTTATATTATTCTCATCCTTCTCTCAGGGTTTGTCGCCAGAAACTTCTCTGTCTATGTATGTACGAAGTGTAAAATTTTGATGCATATATATCCTCTGCGCTTTGTTCGTTCGAAACTATATTTACGTTTTCTTGTCACATTATTGTATCAAATTATGTTATAATTTGTTCTACACAGCTAATCATACACAATCTACATCCTCGAAAAAAGAATTCTTGTCTAATCTGCTAACATCTTTGGAAAATAATAAAGCTAGTTGAGTGAGTGTACAATATACACTTTGAATTGTTGCCATTACATTACAAAATATTGTATTATTACTTCTTTTTTTAATATAAATACATAATGAATCAGACCAAGATACGGGGTAACTATAAATAGTAATACATGGGGTAAACATTACATACACTCAACATTTGTTCCCACATAAAAGATGGTCACCACTTCCTGTTTACGTTATTTAATCCTCTATTTTGTTTTTCTGCTTCCTTGACTTCCATCGTATTTTATTCCATTATTAAATAATTGTTCATTCGTCATGTATCTCCAAACTGAGCTTATTAAAAGCCTGCTATATATTTCTTCTTGGCCAAGGACTTCGGTGTTTTATTACACCGTGTGTTTGTTTCTGAAGCACTTTATTCGCAGTGCCCTCGTGCCTATAACATTAATCCCTTAAGCCAGTTCCATGCCTCGTTTCCAAAAAGATTTTTCTTATCTCATGTAGGAGGAGAGTTAGAGTTGTCTGTTATTAGTTTTAATACTGATTGCAACGTTCTTGGATATGTGATGTTAGCACCGGTGTCGTTACATTCTACATTTTCGTGCGCTTTAAACACACTTTCTCGGCTTTGTATAAATTCTTCCCCAGCTCATTGGTGTCATAAGTTTGTTGCATAATTCATATTTCAACTAATTCACTCACTTACCACCACGTCGTTCTTCCGAGAAGGAAGGTGGTCAAGATAACCCCGGTCACACATTACCACACTCTTCTATCCCAACTTCTTCTGTTCAATAGCTTACTCAATATTCATTATTTGCAGAAGACATTGTTCCTCGGACTAACTGCATTTCGGGCTCCATTTATTAGTCTCTTCACCATTATTTTTATTTTATAATATTTCGATTATTTTTAAAACACCGTAATATGAATAAATTACTCTTCAAGAACATTTTATTTTAACCAAAATTTCGTACTTTTCACAAACATGTTTCGGGACAGACTCCTTTCTTCAATGTACATATTTTATCAGTATAATGAAACAAATCTTTATTTATATACTAATAAATAAAGAAGAAATGTAAAAAGGGGTGGATTGAATCTTTTTTATCTTAATTATTTACCTAGATTATTATTTGCATAAAACGCGATTCGAATGTCACACAGAAAATCTTTTGAAATTATAAATAAACTAAGCTTCATGTCCAATATTTGATTTGTTTCTCCTCTCCCATAATTCTAATTAAATTACAATTAACCCTACCCCTTTAACTAATTCCTCCCCTCCCCATCCATTTTTTCGTTTTTCTCATTTATTATACCATAGAATTATAGATTTTGTTTAGTTGTTAAAATTTCTACGCTGAAAAGAGGCGCCTGTGTCCCGAATCATATTTGTGAAAAAGGCAAAAAATTGTTATAGAAATAAAATGTTTTCAAAAAGGTATTCAAATGTGAATCCACAACACAAGTCATGTCGAATATAGAAAAAAAAACATAATTTGAGATTTACACTTTGGAAATTGAAAAATAACGTTTTTTTATTATCCACTAAAATATTAAATATCACGACATGTTTCGGAAAAGACCTCCATCTTCTGGTGTAAATATATTACAAAATTAAACAAATAAATACTTATTAAAACGCATTTGAAAATCGATTCATTTGAATTTAAAAAAATAACCAGGACTAATTTCTTTAACTACTAATTATACCCCGAACATGTCGCGATATTTAATATATTAGTGGATAATTAACAACGTTATTTTTCAATTTACAAAGAGTATTACAATGAAATTCCACAGTGTGAATACCTTAACTTTCAATTAATTTGTTTAAAACTTGTTTACATGAATTGCTAGATTACTTTTACCATGTTGGATAAATTAAAGATTCTTTATACCAATTCATGCAACCGTCATCTTTCATGTCAGCGGTCAACACTGCATCCTAACCCATAAGATACCATATGCCTCCTGTGCCTTTTCACACACTTAATATTGTTATATCGCAGCACTTATTATCATTCGTTTATCGATATATGTATAAGTTAAAACATTAAATCAACTTCGCTGCGCTATGAAGACAGCGCTTGATATGCTGGCCCATCCAGGATATACAACAGAAGGATGACGAAATTTCACCATTCCATACTATTAATTTAATTAAGTAAGTCTTGAAATATTTTAATACATGTTGTATTTATAAGGCAAAGTAAAAATTCCATGATTTGAAGTAAGTCTCTCTGTCCATGTATTCGTGCCAATATTTTCAGATGAAGATTGCACGGGTTAATATTATATTATTCCTTGAACATAATCGAACCTTCTTACGCAAATGTAGGCGTTTTATTCTAAGCACCGATGTCCAAAAACAACTCTTGGATACAAATGCAACAAGAATTGCGTTTGGACAATCAAAGCCGAGAAATGTTCGCAATGTCTTCTTTTTCTTGAGTGGTGACTACTGTGTCATCTGGGAGGTTGTCCTGCCAAACGTCACAACATACTAAATAGTCATTGGGTCAAGTTCCCGTCAGCTGAGGCTGCACATAGGATCCTCTGGATTGTTCCTTACATAATGTCATTCGAGACTTTCTGACTACGCTCTGTGGATTATACATACATGTAGATATGATGATCGCGTAGACATTTCTGAATTGGAACGATAAGGTTCTTTATCGAACCAAGTGTTGCTACCTATATAAATATTATTATGACAGGATTTGAACCGATTTAATTAGGATGTTTTTTTTTTAAATTATTGGTGTTATTTGATTTCAAAAATATTTTTTTGTATATTGTATCGAATGTGAAATCCGTATTTAAGCATTCTAGTAGATGATAAATTGATACAGGAACACCCATTACTCCATATACCATTAAACTTCTCCGCCAGAACTGATTGGCTACTTTATTGTTATGGTAAACTTCTCCACCCCTAAAACTTATTTCCTACGCTATTCTAAGCTAAACATCTGAATATAAAAAGATCCAGGTGGTAGTCCAAATCAAAGCACTTCCACAGAATTATTATTTTAACCTTTAGTACTTTTTACACCATCTAAAAATACACCGTCTAAAAATAATATTTTGTGTTAAATTATTTTTATTTTGTTATTTTGTTATTTTATTTTATATCATTGTATTTTATATTATTTGTTTTAGATTTATTTTGTGGGTGTTGGACGATCGAAGTGTGCGCGGGAGATGCCTATTGGTGGCGATGAGGTTCGCAACCCATCACACCGCGTCTCCCGCGGATCGAAAAGAGAAGGATGGAGTGCCGCATCAGTAAAAGTGTGACAGTCCATTCTTTCTGCCTACCCTTTCGGGGAGACGGCGTGATGGTTAGTTAGTTTGTTAGTTAGTACTTTTTTTTTGATTGAATCCGTACTTTTATATATTTAAGCATTCATCTGAGTAAATATTTTTTAAAGTTTTCTTCACATACTTTTAATATTTCTTCGCGAACGGGTGACTTGACATCTTCTTATTCAGTTTCAGTCCTGGGGATTATTTGGCAGTTAAAATGTGTATCTCTTCATTCTGGACTTTGAATACTATCATTTTTCTCGATTGATAATATGTATCCTTGTACGATTGATAATATGTATAAAAGATTTTCTCCCCTTTTGGATTTATTTATATAACATAAATTTATTTTCCTCCATTGTTTTTTTGGACTTTTTGATACTTTATTTTTTTACATACGTCCTCCTAGTTGTAATTTCTTTGGATTTGTTCTTCTCGACGTTTCATAACTTTCTTTTGCTGATTTCGTTTTGATTGTTTTGATTAAAACCAAATGGATTCTCCCTTACCGGATCCAAAATCGAATATTATTTGTACCTTTTAGATATCATATGATTACGTATATTTGTTTTTATCTTCCTAGACTTTCACTGCTTCCAATGAAATATTCTTGATACTTTTTATATTTTAAAACTTCGACTGATTTGGAAAGTGCGAGCGGAAACACTTGCTATACGCCTCGTATTGCATCTAGGTATATCTCCGATTTCAGAACCTTGGATTTGATTTTGAGCAATATCAAATTGCTTTATATCAAACCAATATCAAATCTAGATCAGTGTCTCCATTAGTACCTGAAGATAATTGTCATCCCGCACTGTATAATCTAACCAGAGTACCGTGGCATCATGATGAAATCTTCAGGGGATGGAAATTCAGTCGGGGGGATTTTTTGAAGCTATAACAGCTGACGACTCAACTTGACTGGAGTGACCTGTACAACTTGACCTCCGTAAATGATGCCTTACAATATTTTTATAGCGTGATTTACAATTTATTTGATATGTGCTTTCTATTTTATATAATATGTAACCACCCTTAAAGGCGATCTTATGGATGACCCCGGGACTTCCTGGAACTACATAAAAACCCTACGTAAAGACGGTGGCATCCTTAACACCATGATGCATGGGGATAGAGAGGTTGAGGGCGCAGACATAGCAAACGCATTCGCTAAGCACTTTCAATCTGTCTATAGCAATGTTCCAGCGACCGGTTTGAGTACCAGTGGGTGTGCTCATAGCTTTGACATATCTAACATAGACACAAATAATATTAAATCATCCATCAAAGCAATGAGGAATTCGCACTCGATTGGTCCTGATTTTTTTCCAATATTCTTCTTTAAAAGCTGCTCTGGGCTCTTAATATATCCGTTGTACTTTTTATTTAACCTATCGTTAAGTACAAATACTTTTCCTGATCTCTGGAAAGTTTCCAGGATCAGTCCTATCTTCAAGAGCGGAACAAAAGAGTCAGTCCAAAACTACAAACCTGTAGCAATAATGTCAGCTCCAGCCAAGCTATTCGAATCTATTCTACATAAACTGATATTTCACAGAGTTGACCCCATATATTATAACAGAATAACACGGGTTCACTGAAACAAATCTCATAGTCTTCACAGAATACATAACAAGAGTCTTGGACAACAGTCACCAAGTTGACTGTTCCTATAATGACTTCTCAATGGCATTTGATACTGTGAACCATGACATTCTTATAGCAAAGGTATCTCAATTTTTTTATCTTCTCATCTTATTATGCTTTTTACTAGTTACCTTGAGGGGAGAAAACCATTCGGAACCATTTCTTGTTTATTCAGGGGTGCCACAGGGTTCGAACCTTGGCCCACTCCTCTTCACTATATTCATAAACGATATTGCAAAGGTAATAAACTTCTCGCGATTTCTTTTATTTGCCGATGACCTGAAATTATTCCTAGAAATAAATAATCCTGACCACTGTCTACGCCTTCAGTCGGATATTAATAATATTGTTACCTGGAGTCACAGTAATCACATGAAATTCAATGTCTCTAAGTGCGTAATGTTATCTTTTACGAGAGCATTGAGAACTACATATCATAGATACACGATGAATAACCAGCACATGTTTTCACTATGAGAGATCTCGGGGTCATCTATGAGAGTAGATTAACTTTTCACGTTCATGTTGAGAGAATCTGTGGCATTGCGCTGAAGTTGTTGGGCTTCATCATTCGGACCGGAAGGGTTTTCAGATATCCAAATGTGCTCAGAGTACTATACAATTCATTGGTTCGGAGCAGATTCGAAAGTGGTTCTGTGATATGGAATCCGCACGAGGCGAGATATTCCCTTATGCTGGAGAGGGTTCAGAAAAAAATTCTGAGGTATCTCTACATGAAGGAGTATGGTAGCTATCCATGCCTATATCCCACAGCGTTTTTTTATGTTGGGGTCTAATTCTCTGCAGCTTCGAAGAGACGGGTTTCTCAAAACCCATTTCCTTAGATTAATTAGGGGATATTTTGAAAACTCAGCCGTGCTGGAGGGTGTAGGTCTTTTTGTTCCCAACATATATCTCCGACAGCGCCAGCATAGATTGTCCTTTCTTCCGGCCGCAAGAACCAACCTGCCTCTAATAATTCTGGTGGGAAGAGCTATCAGTCTGCTGAACACGATTACCTTGGAAATCAACGTCTTTCATATTAGTGAAAGTACGCTCAGAATAAAAATACTCTTAACTTTAGAGAGTATTTTGTCTTCCTAAAGTTGAACCATCTCTCATGCGTTCCTGATTCCTTACCCTTTCTCAAATAGATGCCTAAATTGTTATAATGTTTGTAATATCTTTGAGTGAATAAATAAACTGATAAACTGAAACTGATAAACCGATCTCCAAGCTAATGCAAAGTTCCGTCGTTGGTGAATTTTTATGTGATTTTTAATTGACTTATACGTTTGTGAAACATTTAATGTTTCGTTAATAGCATTCTATTTTTTTTTTTTTTAAAGTGGAATTCATGAATAAAAATCTTCTTGTTGTTTTTCACAACACTAGTTGTTTTTCTAAACCATGGGGATACGTATGTATATTCCGGATCTCCTGGCTCCGGAATATACATACGCAATAGGACAGGGATTAGTCGAGACGCTGTTTAGAACTGTAAAATACAAGGAATATATGCTCTCAAGAGATAATGGTTGATCACCATAGTGGAGAGGCGTGCAAGTTGGATTGGTCATGTGTTGCGACACGAATGTTTTCTGCATGATGTGTTGGAGAGAATGGTCGAGGAATCGATTGGCAGAAGACGACCTCGCCAAGAGTACCTAGACCAGATTTGACGAGATATGGGCTGCACCTCTTATGCGGAGTTGAAGAGAGTTGCCGAGGATAGAGCGGAGTGGAAGAGGAGATGCGTCGCCTTGCTGCAGACCAATCATTAGATTGAGACCGCAGAAGAAGAGATAATCGACATCGGTGGGACCCGTTCTGATACAGAAGAAGAATGGGGATATTTGATGCTTATTATTGTATCCTATAAATGTGTCGTCGTTTCGGAAATCAAATTATAATATTAAGACTAGTATAAAGAAGCCAAATTGTGTACGACATATGAAATTAAAAACCTTTTGTACTACGCAGTTAATATTATACTAAATGGTGCACATAATAAAGCATGATTGCGTTCTACAATATATTAAATCTAATGATGTATATATTGGTGTTAGTAAAGCTGTAAGCATATGTTAAACTTGTATGTACATTATTATTCTAATACTATGAATGTTATGAAATAATAAATATAGATGCACGTAACCCAATTTAAAAAAGATAAACATTACTCTTCCACAACCCAGCGCACCTTGTAATTCCTCATTCATAACATACCTATATGATCAACGAAACATTTTATAATACGAGTACATACTCGCGTAAAGTATAATACGTGCAGTATATGAGATTGTTTTATCACATCGTCTACACTTTAGAAAATACTATTATCTGAATTACAGGAAGCGTGACACATACTTTCTCCAGGCAAATAAAGGATAAGTATTTAAGACTTAATTATCAAATCTATAATAGTTTTTTCGCTAAAATAAGCTAGTGGAAATCTATCTTAAATCACATAATAAAATGCGAGAAGATTTCAAAAATTTAAATTTCTTGCCCGCTCAATGTATACTGAGACGTCTTGGGTATAAAGTTTCTAGTGTGCTGATGTTAGCACGCTGATGAAACCGATCATAATATTAATAAACTTGCGAAATAGTTTTAAAATCTTTTGGCATTCAATTATATGATTCCACAATCTTTTCTAAACTACGAAATACGAGTACTCACGTTACATTAGAATACTTAAGTGTTTGACAGGCTTGTTACTAGTTCGGCTTCGTAACTGTTCTGCGGAAGAGAGAAAAAATGCTTCAATATAACAAATATACATAGTAGCGTCATTTGGTTAGAAGTAAAATGTATTTTTAGCGACTTTCAACTAGATTATAGCTGTATTATCTTACTTAAACGATTGATTTCAAATTATTGTAGAACAACTTATTAGCTACGCAAAGATCGACGGAATTTAATTGATAATTCTTAATTCAATGCGCTTGATTGCAAAATTAAATTCATTACAAATGTTGGTCAATCGCTGAGTTGTTTAATTTTTACTTTGAGTAGATGAATTTTAATAATAACTTTTATTAATATACTCGTATATTCCACATTTTAGTCATTATACATAATGAAATCAAGTGAGCATCTCACAACAAAACACATATATGTATAAACAAATTTATACAAAAAAAGGGTAACCCGGATTCGATTCCCGGCGATGTTAGCGTGATTGTCTTCTGTCTGGTATAGAATTTACGTGACAATAAAATGGCGATAGATTAGCTGTCATGATAATCAATAGCAAAAGGTTGTATACAGTAATTGGGTTTAAATAACCTCTTGAATACAAAATCTGGAAAGGAACGGGAAACTACCACATGAAAGGCCCAAGTGGCATCTCAAGAACCTTAAAAATGTTTCATTTTGATGAAAACCAATCCCTGCGATTTAAAGTAGCGAAGCGAAAACTCAAAATAAAATTTACAATAGTTATGTTAACTATCTTCGATAATAATAATATTGACTTATGATATGTGCATTATTCCGTTCTGATAGAAAAAGTTCAATAGAGTCCAAGTAACTCGGATGATACCCTGAGCATTATGTCGCCACCAGCCCCCGATCATCACATGAAAAACTAACTATTTTTAAATCTGAGTTTCATGTATTCTTAATTTCGTTTTTTTTTTGTTTCAATATTTCTGTCTTATATTTAAAAGAGTAGATTAATGGAATAAACATATAAATAATAAGGAAACTATAAGATTTAATAATTTCATTCGTTTCCAAACATTTAAAGTAAACATTTCTTTGTTTTGTGGGAGATACGCGTTCTCGTGAAAAATTGACTCTTTCTTCAGATTCGATCACCATCCATCAACCTGGACCATATATCGCAATCGCATTTCGACAGCTTCTTCAGCGCGAAATGCGAGAGGGATAACCCTGATAGGGAGATATGAACTGCTTCGTAAGAAATAAACCTGTCACGGAAGTTTGTAACACCAAACAATACAAATGTAAATATTTGTGAAATGTATACTTGTATCTGTATACGAATCCTGGATTTTCACCTGTGGGTGGTTAATTTAAATTTTTAATTATATCTCAATAGAGACGAAGAAACAAACTGGAAACTGACTATGGATGATCAAGGTGTTTACAGGACTTATGACCTGTCATTGGTTGGGTTAAGCGCACGCTTTTATGTAATTACAACATTCCCCATTCCACCATTGTTATGATCATGTATGATACATTTTTGGAAGTTGTATATATACTCCAAATCAATACTTATTTTCACGTGGCAGTTCCAGTTAGCCATCTATGTAGATTTGATTGTACTAATTAATTTTTTAGATTAATCTATACAATCCATCCACTAACGCCATCTATGAAGAATGATTGTTTAGCATTTAGCAAACTACTTTATTAACACAATGCGAAGAGGCTACCGCCTCCTATCGCTCTGTTAGAAGTCGCCTGGAGTATCCACTCCTATTTTATACGCCTATTAAAAAATTAATTAGTACAATCAAATCTACATAGATGGCTAACTGGAACTGCCACGTGAAAATAAGTATTGATTTGGAGTATATATACAACTTCCAAAAATGTATCATACATGATCATAACAATGGTGGAATGGGGAATGTTGTAATTACATAAAGCGTGCGCTTAACCCAACCAATGACAGGTCATAAGTCCTGTAAACACCTTGATCATCCATAGTCAGTTTCAGTTTGTTTCTTCGTCTCTATTGAGATATAATTAAAAATTTAAATTAACCACCCACAGGTGAAAATCCAGGATTCGTATACAGATATAAGTATACATTTCACAAATATTTGTAAATATTCTGGTCAATTATTTGGCGTATAAAATAGGATTGGATACTCCAGGCGACTTCTAACAGAGCGATAGGAGGCGGTAGCCTCTTCGCATTGTGTTAATAAAGTAGTTTGCTAAATGCTAAAACAATCATTCTTCATAGATGGCGTTAGTGGATGGATTGTATAGATTAATCTAAAAAAATTAATTAGTACAATCAAATCTACATAGATGGCTAACTGGAACTGCCACGTGAAAATAAGTATGGATTTGGAGTATATATACAACTTCCAAAAATGTATCATACATGATCATAACAATGGTGGAATGGGGAATGTTGTAATTACATAAAGCGTGCGCTTAACCCAACCAATGACAGGTCATAAGTCCTGTAAACACCTTGATCATCCATAGTCAGTTTCCAGTTTGTTTCTTCGTCTCTATTGAGATATAATTAAAAATTTAATACAAATGTATTTTATACGAAAGAATAACCGTTGAATCCATTATTCATGCGAAGAATGCATTTTGTTTTGTCGTAAAAATATGAAGTTTGAAAATTCTAATAAGCTATTGAACTGGTTAGAAGAGACTTAATATTGTATATTATAAGAGATTTACTAGTTGGGGAGATAATGAAAATGTTTTGAGTTTCCGTTAATTGTGCTAAATTATACTCCCTTCAGTGATTATTTATTATTACATACAAACTGTATATTTTTATTTTTATAGTTGTGTCAACATGATGTTTCTAATTTAAAGGTTCTAAAAGGAGACTAGTTAAATAGTAGTCCTTAAATAAAAACTTGTATTAATTAAAACTTATAATCACAAAAATGCTTTTTTAAATATGTTTTTTATCTTAGTACTCTTAACTTCATAACGAGGTTGTAGTAAAGCTGTTTTAGACATTGATTGTAAAAAAATACTGTATCTATAAAATAAGCCTAACACATAGTTAATAAAAACAAACAGTTTCTGATTAACAGCGCCAGCAATTTTCTTTTACATATAAAGTTAGAACCTTGTTTTGAATTGGTGTCATTTTAATGTATCTTGTCGCCAGATGGACATGTTGCCAGATAGGTAGACGAAAGATGGACCACAGTGGAGTGGAGACCTAAATAATAAATAAGATATACCAGTAACATTTATTTCTGCCAAAACCTCAGTGTGGTGTGTTATAATAAAAGAGACCTCCCCGAATTCAGTCCACACGCAGTTGCCGAGTGCGCGGAGCATGACGCCCAAGTAACCGAACAAACTTTAGTTTTAACAGAGGACAGATCAGACAAGATTTATTAAAGAAGAACTTTAATAAATAAAAGGAATATCTTCGACCCCCAACTGGTAAATAAAAGAAAAATGGTAGAAGAATAGCAGAGCGGAAAATATATATAAATTCCACTATGTCACAAGAAAGGAGTTGAACGTTTAATATACGTATATTAGCTTCTTGTCCTTCAAGGGGAGATTTCATAGAGAAAGTTGTGCGCGGCGTCCCTAATGGCGTGTGATGTACGTGGAAGCGAGCGGGTGCACAGCCGAGGCAAATATGACTTCTTTTTAGTTAATTGACGTGACTTGGATTCTGATGTCACTCCAAATTTTACGGAAAGAGATATTCGTAGCGCTGTATTACTCATATATGAAGAGAGAACAATGAGTAAAGCCAGCACCAAACTGAAGTTAATCATTATTGCCCAACAGTTGTAGCCGGCATACATAACGGAGTTAAGATGGAAACGATTAGGTTCCCCCGCAATTTATAGGAAGCTCGCAGTGTATAATACGACGCTCGGTAATATAACGGGCCTCCCATCATTAAAGTTTAATTTAATATTGTTCACACTCCTACCGCATATAACTTGATGACACACGAGATCAAAGGGAGGGGAGTAATGGCAGGGGAGGGAAGAGACAGCCCCAGCGCTCCCTGTGGGGGGAAACGCTTTGCTTACACTAAGGGCTGCCAGACCTCCCATATTACCTATGGCAGTCCTCGATTATCTTAAGCCACCTCGGGAAATTCAACACTGTCCCAATAATAAAATTAAATCTTGAGAACGAGAGAGAGATTCGGATTGTTATACGTAGCTTGACCGACACAACGAAAATAAGAACATTGGGGTTCTCAGTGGGAGATCGGGTTGCCTAGTAACTCGACTGATACGAGATGACGGGTTCCAAAAACATCTCCCATTAACGACCGTTTCTCAGAATCAGAATCGAAATGTTTCTAGATTGTTTAATAATGTTTTATTTTTTATGTTTGTCTAAAATTTTATTAAAAATCATCAAATGTTCCTGGATGGTCCTAGTTTGCATCCTTAACCCCCTCTAAGATCTCAAAATGAAATCCATATAATATGTGTCAAATTCCTTTCTTCATTTTAATCATTAAATGAGTAAATACGACATTGTTTTGTTATTCTAAAAATAGAATAAATTGATAAACGATCAAATATCTATGTGATTTGGGGTACCCCAGATAAGCAGTGAAACTGGCAACCCTACTTAGAGATATTAACGGGATGCTTCCTTTAAAACATCGCACATTGATCACTCGATTACTGCGTACATACAGTACCACCATACCAGAATCCTTAAAAGGGATAAACTGTAATTAAGCTAAATTCTAATCATCTCCACACACGCGAAATACCAATCTCTCTATGGTAACTGAGGATTCCGTGTTTAATTTATTTATTGCGAAGGTATTGAGAATTAGATATTTTGTATGACCTAAATCTGCAAGTATCAGTTAAGGAAAATTTTGATAAATATTTACAAACAATTTGAAAAAAATCACAAACTTAATATCATAAAATACAGTATTAACGATCGGTTAAGAATGAGAATATGAAGTAAGGAAATTAATATTCAAATTGTTGACAGTGAGTCAACATACTTATTTTCCATTGAACGGTAAATCAATTTCTGTTTTCGAGGTCCCAAGCTACTGACACGGGAGGAGGTGGAACTGGTGTGGCTCATCCAAACTTATTTAATTTCCTCCTCAAGATTGGCAGTTATCGCGACGAGATTTAAGTCCCTTCCTTGTTTCAAATACTTTTTTTACGATTCAATCTTAGGGATTGCTTTGCAGCAAAGTTCAATATTTTTGCTGGTTCTTGGGATGCCACTTGGACCATTAAATGTGGTAGTTTTCCGTTGCTTTCCACATTTTTTTAATATGGCAAACAGGTTATTTGAACCCAGTACCAGTTTTAAGTTATTAATTCTCATGACATGTGATAGGTAGCTAGTATATCGCCATTTTTATCGTCAAGTGAATTCTACCAGTCGTAGCTGTCACCACTCTACCACGACGGCCGTCTATTAAAATGTCTACAACTCTATTTGAAATATGTGAAACATTGAATACAGTTCACGAATGTAAAGAATATTGGCTTAGTCGAAAAGAAGACTCAAATGTCGGCCATAATCAGAGTTGCTGTACCTGAGTATGAATCGGAGGGGGTGATTCCGGGGTAGGGGGCCCCCCACCGCCCCTGCCCCGCTCCCCTACGTTTCGGGGTTAGTTATTCCAGGCCGCCACTTCGAATTATCATTGTGACAGTATCTTAGTTGTTTGCGGATGAGAATACTTCTGCGTGTCGCGTGTCCTATGTTACAGCACAGAATACAGTATTTGTAAACAATTATAACAAATATATTTAATTAGATAATTATATAAATAAAACAACTTTGTATTTAACCACGGTAGGGTTAAAGGTACAACAATTCTGATTATGACCATCCTACCGTGGTTAAATACAGAGTTGTTTTATTTATATAATTATTTAAAATGTCTAACCACAAAGTGAGTGCTTTATATGAAGAATATTTAATTACCTAGTTTGAGAATGATAAATTCATATTTTCCTTCTCTAAAGTTCTTATTTTAATAGATATGACGATCTGTGGCATAGATATCTTGTATCCAGGGATGATGAGGTCCAGCTGTCCCGCTATCTCTTAGGCAGTCTTCCAGGTGAACGGGCGGCGTTCGGAGAGGAATTTTGTAAGCGGCTGTATAGCAGAGTCTGTCTCTAAAGTTTCTTTCTCTATTTCTTGTTTCTGGTATTTTGGATTTCGCGCATTTAAAAGGGTAAGGCGAGTTTACCTTGTTAGGGCATTAATAAATGTTCTCTAGTGAAACAGAACATGTCATTCCCATAAAATAATGTAAAACTTCTAAAAACGGACGTTTTCACTAATATTTAATATTGAATTTTATAAGAAACAATAAAATAATATATGTTTACGTGTTTTATGTTTTTTCTGCAATCCGCAACTCGCCTCTGAGTGGGGGGTGGCCCCGACTCGTCGCGTCGTGAATGTCAACTGTGGATAATTCATATAAAAAAAATGATGTGAAAGTATTACATACCATTTATCTCCCTTAGATTTAAAACAAACATTTAATAATTTGACATCGAACAATTATGATAATAAGACGATAGAGTATATTTGGATTTTCTAACCATCCCGCCGTATTTCTGAAGAGACAAGCAGTTGAGATGTGTCGATTCGGTATACTATGTATGTACGAGTATTCTCCTCTGTTCGCTCTTGCGATAGATGCGGCTTGACGGGTTGCTCGCCTCACTGCCATTTTATGACGTGTGTTATCACCGATAATTAAGTTATTTCCATTTTCAGCGTATACACCAAGGCGAGCCCTCACTTCAAGTCATAAAATAATATAACAGAATAAGTAATCGGTTGGTGGTCTAGGAGATAGAACGTTTAGCTAAGGGTTCGAGCCTGGACACGACCAGATTCGTTATTCATAATAATAAGCAATTTTCTGCTCATATTGAAGGTTGTTAAATAAATTCTAATATCATTGATTTCATTCTTGCGTTTTAGCCTTTTAAAAATAAAGTAAAAACAGCCCCGGAGATTAGTCTTGGTGTCTCTATACAATCGCTAAACATTTCCTCTCGTACATGAAAGTACGCAAGTGCGCAGGGATTTGTTCTGCCTGGTTCGAGCGGAAAATAGCCCCGAGTCAGTCATCTTATACTAAGTAAAGCGATTCGAACCCGCGACCGCGAACCGATCAAACCTAGCATGGGGTCGATCGCTGAATGGAACGAAGTTAACTGCAAATTATTTAACTAACTTTCACTAATACGAAAAGAAAACTGAGTATACTTAACCAATTTAAATCCTTAGTTTGATTTTATGTTATAATACTTCAAGCTGGTGAACCCTTGGAGTACTAAATAATGATTAATGATTGTATGTTAAGCCTTCAAGAAATATTAACAACGATCTCTGTTGCCTAAAAGATGATGTATCCATAAATGCTCAATACTTTCTTAGACAAAATAGTGCACTACGCTGGTACTACCTAACAAGCAATAGATTATGCGAGAGAACTCGCTCAACAGACAATAAGATGAAGTATCTGATACCTTTTTTTTCAAAATAATTACGGATGTAGCATTTTGTGTTAAATTACAACTATTTTATATCACAAAGAAAACATATATTATTATTATTCTGAAATCGCTAATTACATAGATTTTTAAAATTGCTAACACTTCGTTGCGACAGTTTAAAATATTTCTTTATGTGATATGTTTTATACAAGCTTTTCATAATTATAAAAGGAACCCGTTCAAAAGAAAGTTAGTATATCATTTGTAGGTTCGTTCAATATTTTACAGACGAAATACATTTTCTTGAAAACCACCACATTATGTCGCAAGCTTATTATGAAACATCTTATTTTTTTCGATATAAAAGAGTTTTATTTTTTGTACAGACAAACAACGTTGGTACATGTAGCGCTAATGCTTGAAAAGTTCATCGATCTTAAGGGGGGCCTGCAGACCCTAAAGGGGGGGGGGGGGCGACAGGGGCGGAGGAGCAGAAACACGAGATGACAGAGGCGCTCTCCACCCGTGTTGACGGAGGAGATGGGCCCAGGACTTTTCTCATTCTCGGACAAGAAAGGTAACATGACCCAAGGAAAACTGACAATCGATGGCTGTCTCGACTAAACTTGTTCTCTCTTGGTCAACTTGGATTAATTTAATTTTAATAATTTGACATGGGAAGTTTGTAAATATTTTAAGTTATGTTTATGAAAGACATAAATAACGTAACAAATATAAAATAGAGCATTTCATCAAATATTTCGTGATTTGATCTAACATAAAACATAATCTCTCAAAAATATTTGAAAACCATTTATATTAAATTATTCCCTATAAGAAATATTCGTTAGCTGTCGTACGTAAAGCGGCAAACCTTCAAACGGCTTCACCTATTTCACTGCGAAGGAAGTCGATAGCTTGCAAATATTTCACGCGGTTGAGTGTTTTAGATCGAAATTGAATTTTACAGTTAATTAAAAAAGGCTTTTGCGAAAACCCTAAACCGAAAGAGAATTGATCAAAGGGTGCCACGATAGACGGTTTTACACATTGGAAGTGTGCTTCTTATATATAAAAACAAGACCACAAAATAACACAGATTGAGAGGCTGATATATTTTTTAAATCATATAATTTAACATAATAGTTATATATAGAATTGAAATTCATTCGTAATCATTGATATTTAAATAAACATTGATGCGGCTTGACTTGACTTCAAACCTACCACGACCAGATTCCTTTCATATGGTTAATGTACCTACTTATTTCATACGAATGAGCTATATTCTACTCACATTTGAGATTGTGTAATACATTCAATTGTCATTGATTTAAATCCTTGGTTATAGTATGAAAAAAAATATTAACAAAATATATACTGAAGGGGTAGGCAGAAAGAATGGACTGCCACACCTTTCTTTCCTGACATATTTCTCTCGCTTCCTCAACATTCATACATCGTGTCATGCACGCGCGTCGATTTCTCTGACTCCTCACATGGCCGACATTCAATATTTGATTTATTTGATCGTGCCACGTTTTCCTTGGTCTTCCTCTATTTCTGGTTCCATTTACATCATTAACATATAATTTTTTTACCATTCTTTCTTCATTCATTCTTTCCATATGTCCAAACCATCTTAATGATCCTTTCATTATTTTGTTCATGACACCATAATTCGCACCGCATTCACTTCTTATATTTTCATTCGACACTCTATCATACACAGAATATCCACACATTCGTCTAAGAGATCTCATTTCTACTGCATTTATTCTACTTTCATCCTTCCTTTGCCAGTTCCATGCTTCGCTTCCATACATATATATATATATATATATATATATATATATATATATATATATATATATATATATATATATATATATATATATATATATATATATATATATATATATATATATATATATATATATATATATATATATATTTAATTATACAGGCAAAAGTATGGAGATTATCATGCAATCAGGACATACTTGAAAATGTACTAGTAAATCTGTAATGTCATATTATTCCTTAATATACCTTAATAATATTAGGTTGTAACTTAATAATCTATAATATATTGTAGTTCGTATCTTACAAATATTAAACCGCTAATTGATGAAAATACTCGAACAATTTATTATAACCATATTTAATGTGTTTGGTCAAAATTCTGAAGTCTTACATCGAAAATGGAGTTTTTGGGGCAACATGAATTGATTTTTTTAATTTTTGCAGCATATTTTCCATTCATAAATGTGCTCGGTCCGCTTCGTACTTAAAGTTGACGTGATTTCCTTGATAAATGAGCCCCGCAATGAATTATGCAAAGGAAGTAGGCCATTAGACGATGTTCGGCGTCCCCCGGCAGGCTCGCCCGCTGCAGCCGCCCCGCCCCGCCCCGCCCTTCCCGCCGGCCAGCATGCCCCTTCTTATTTGGGTGAATCTATCAGGATCGGCGAGTCTGTACAGCTTTAGATTATATTTATTTTGTTAGTCTCTTTCGTCTGTATCTCGTATCTTTTCATGTCTCATTCATTCTTGCTCTACAAAAATGGTCCGTACGTTTTCGTAGCGTGTGTATATATAAAATTTGACTTGTTTCGACGCTGCCCAATCCTCTGAAGATTTTGAATATTTGAATTATACTCATGTGCGTATGGTATGCAATTTCATAAACGTTTCTTCATAAAATAAGACAATTAAAATTTAAAAAAAAAACAGATGAAATAGCCATAAGGAATATAAATCTCGTAAAGGGCCAGAATAGTTTGAAAGTATACGTGACTTAACTAGCGAATCAAATAATGCATTACAATTATAAATCATCAAATAAATTGTATTTAAATGTGTCATCAAACTGGCACCCGGACAGAAATAGTAAGAAATACTTGTTCTTCGCGGATGAACCAGCTGCGAGGTGCTTTTACTACCCTTTCGGAGATAAAAATAATTCCCGTCATAAAGAAGCGTAATTCACCCCTGACATTCAGCCATTTCCCTTTTTAGGTCTTCTTAAACAGATGCAAATCAAGGCTTCTGCCTTTATCAGTGGTTCTTATTAGTTTCCGTGTGTTGACTCTTTGTGTCCATGATAAACATGTAGATACGAGAAAGAAAATGGTATTTTTCTCAACGTAATGAGGAATGGTAAAGATTCGGGAGTTACTCCAAATAGAGTGGAATAAGGGCTTGGAGACAATTGAATTTATCGTTGTCATTTCTTGAAATACACCGTTGCTAGAAATGAAAAAGAACTTCGGGAATACGTGTAATGTAATGCGCCGGAGGATAAAGAGAAGGATGCTTGTTTTGGGAGAATTGCTGCCAAAGACAAACTGTTAAATTATGCATGGAAAAATTGAAACAAAACATCTTCGTGTACCTACTTAGCTACACATACACGCGGCTCTTATAATTTAAGATTTTTTTAAATGAATTGTTGTGGATTCCGGATTTTAGAGATCGCGGATTTTTACGATTTTCTGTAATTCTGGAAGATTGAAGGATTTGAGTTCGGAAACAAAAATTCTGTCAATTTATCTCGGAGTTGGCAGCCAGCTAGAGCATTACGTCCAATCGATAGAATACAAAATCCGCGTTGTTTTACCCTCCGTGTGACTAAAATGTGTATAAGGAAAGACGCCTTACCAGTATTCTTGTGCCATTTGTTTATTAAACACTAGTGTTGCTACCCGCTATGGAGACATTATTGTCTTAGTGTCGTGTTCATCTATTTGCAGCTGCATAATTTGCGGTTAGTTACTTGACTTTACTTTTAACACCCCAAACTACAAAAAGTTACTTTCGTCTTGTCGCGATACAACAAAACGATAGTTTTATTAATATTCTATAAGATTCGCGTTTAATTATACACTATTACGAATCTAGTTTTTAAACTGTGCGCTTAACTGCGGCACAGACTGTTGTTACGGGATGGTCAAAATTGCATTTTTTCCCTTGTGCCATTTTGGATTGATGAGCTCGTACTTAAGACTGATGAGCCCCATTCCCAATCGCCGTCCTGTCTCTCTCCCACAAAGTCACGATCCTAATAATTAACACGATCGACATCCATTTATAGAGCCTGACCGCCAATTACGAAAAGAAATGAACGCTCGCGTTTTAAAGTACCTAAAGCGCCATCAGCCCGTGATTATAGAAGCACTGACAAATGGGTGAATTACCAGTATTAATCACCGGATTATATGGGGACGTTTTCAGAAGGGAAAGTCTCGTCAAAAGTTGAATCCGTTTCTTTTATTTAATCGCGAGCAAATGAAAACGGAAAACTTTTTCCTAACAGTGATCTGCTTTTCTCTTCCTCTCTAAACCCTGTCCAAAGAACCGGCCTGGAGTGGAGGCGAGTGAAATGTTATTTTCTTATTAATTTTGGATAATTATAAGACGGACCCTTTTAAAGGGAAAGCCATTTTATTCGTTACGTGAAATGATGAAAACATTTTGGTACAATCTAGTTAGTGCGGTATTTATGTACAGGCACGCTCAATTTTCCGTTAAGTAATTTGAAACAGCGGGGAGCACAAAATCAGTTTAGATATTAAGACTTCGTTTTTTCCTCCCCTTGTATTGCCTTTTGTACACAATTATTATAAAGCAAGAGATGTTTCACCGAAAACAAACTTGTTTACTCCCGGGCTCTTTTTATTATAAAATTATATAATACTCGACTAATTGTAATAGGGATCAACATGATTGACGTCTGTTGACTTATGTGATAGCCTTCATAAATAAACCGTCGCCATAATTTTAGGAAGGTGAAGTGACCTCCAAAACATATCTCGTCGAAAGCAGTCCATTGATAATCGTCGGTCGAGCTAGTACAGGGTGAACTATTTATGTATCGAATTGAATCGAGTCAAAGTCAGTTATATCGTTAGCAAGAAAAAAATAATGTAGTAAAAAAATAATGATCAACTAATTTATATTTTATGTTGAGTTGAATATTATACACATTCTTAATTTATCGCTCATTGAAAGTGAGCGCAGACCTTGGCAGTATTCAATTTGCCTGTCATATTTTTAAATCCGTTATATCAACCCTCTTCTTGGCTGAAACTTTAATGTTGCCGGGAGCAATATAACGCCAGCCTAAAGTGTTGTGGCTAATATCTTTAGGCGATATCAATCATTGCCTGTCATTCATCAATCATGTAAAACCTAGAAAAAGAAGGCAATAGAAGAGAGCGAGACAGAGAGAGGGGGGCGGGGGGAGAGGCGGGTCCACGTTTGTATAATGCTAAAATAGATGTTTACTTCTGCTTAGCAATGGAATTTCCTTAAAACCCGGAATTTCGTAGATATCATATCTAAGATAAAAAAATATGCTTTTTTATTGAAAATTATTATCTCAGTGACGTAGAAGAAACAAGTTATTATCGCGAATGGAAAAGTTGGAGAGGCGTGTCAGAGGACGGACATAATGTGGAAATTCATTACGCGGATGGTTCAATCGTTTACTACCTTTGTTTCATTATTTAAACATTTTTCTCCTGAAGCCCTTTCTCCTGATATTTACATATTTAGAAATTCATACAAAATAATCTTATAATAAATTTAGAGACGCCGTTGAGTCCCCGAGAGTTGAGGCGACTGTCTTGCCCCCGAGACCAGCTTTCATCTGTGGGGACCTGTTTCGTGTGGCTGATGATACAAGCGATTACAAGTGAGCGGGGTTATTAATCTTGCTTCTTCTTCTTTAACTCTTCTCCACTTTTACGCTGTTCACCTTGTTCATACTCATTCAAGAAGGTACCTATTTTATTTAAATATATTTATAGTCACACGAATACGTACATCTACCATATATACTGCCTAACTCTGACTCATCTGTGCACAAACATTGCGACATATCTTTGCATATTTTTTTCTGTAAGAGTTAAACAAGTTGAATTCACAACTATTGACATCAAACTAAAGACACACAAGACTTATTCAGGTAGGTATATCACCAATAAAAACAAGTAAATATGAGTCTGTCGAATGTTTCAGTTGTATTAAACCAATGCTATATAATACTAACGTTACGTGTTTGATGACGTGTCATAACACGTGCCATGCACCACTTAGCTCTTCAAACTTTTCTTATCGATCGGTTCACATATTGTAGTGGCGTTGAATATAGTTTATAATTTCCTGCGAATGAATCAACGAAACCTTCTATCGCACATATTAGTAACTAAAGTTGTGAATCATAGGTTTGTTGTCATCTGTTTCTATTCGAGTAATGTACACATATGTGTGATACAGCAAATATAAATAAAAAAAGCGGGCCAAAGATGCCGATACGAGCAGCGGCGCACGCCTCCGCTGAGGGTTCCCTCAGGGAGTGGCAGTATTATGATGTTTAGATACCGCTACTATGAAGCCTATCAAACTTTAAGTAAGTATACCCTCAAATAAGTTAGTCGGTAAATTAACGTCCAGGATTAACTTTGTTAAGACAGAGTTTCCGAGCCGGGATTATAGAATGTAATCCGGAGCAGGATTCGATATTAAGTAATTGATGTCAACAAAGCCAAATGGTTTCGCCCAACCACAAATGCAATTAGTATCGGGGAGCACTCAAACAGTTCCGACACACGAGACCTGATGTATGGGGCCGCCGGGCCCGGGGGATTGGGAAGGAATCTCTACTCTCTTTGATGACTCTAGGAACTAGCGCGAGCCCGTTTCCGGTAACGTGGAGATTATGGTATACACGTGCAATTACAAGATACACTTCTATTATACATAATAACTTTTTATCGTAGGAAGATCGAAAATGCATGTCACTGTAGGTACAAGTAAACGTTTGAAATCTCGACCTGAATCATAAAGTAATATTAATCGATGCCTCTGATGGACCAGAGTGCTCAAATTACACCCAATATTGTAATCGTCTAGTAGGTTATACAACCCCTAATAGTTACATATAACTCAGCAATCATCTGGAAACTCGAAATACTTAGATTTTACCAAAATCTTTCCCTGTATGTATAATACATGAGTTTGCTAGCAGTGTTATTTTACCGTTTCTAGAACAATGTTATGAGACTAATTTACATGAATAGAAACGAATTCATTAATTATTTAAAATGGACGATTTTTTAATGAATTTCCACTATTTTTTTCCACTTTTGAGTTTATTTTTCGAAGGCTTACAAGAACCTTATAAACTTGAGTTTATATCGTTCTCCCGATGATGACTTCGAAACATGTCGAGAAAAATAAACTCTAAAGTGGAAAAACAGTGCTTTTAATTCATAAAAAACAACGTCATTATGGAATTCCACAGTGTTAACGCCTTAAGTTTATCTAAAATTTAAAATGGGCTTTTGCATTATTCGCCAAGAAACAAAACATGTGCAGTTTTGTCTTAAAATGTCAAAGGATAGTTAGATTAAGACATGTAAGGCTAGAAAAAAAGTTTGTAGATTATTTTAAAATAAAAATATTGTTTTGTTTCTCTTTTTCTTTTTTATATACTTTGTATATACAACACTTATATAAAAAAAATCTATAGACATGTTTCGGACAACCAGTCTTTCTTCAGTGATATATATATAATTAAGATACATATATAAAATATTTTAAAATTTATTACATGATCTGACAGATGTTATAAAGATTTATTTTAGAACGTTTAAAATATTGTTATACAAATAACAGTTCAAAACTTTATTTGGCCCTCTTATTATATTAAATAAGTCGTTGATGATATTCCGGTATATCAAGTGGTTGTCAACGGCGTCAATAATGGAGGTAGGTATATCGGTTTTGATCGTAAAACAAAACGCGACTATTATTTCTAAGGATTCGATTGATTAGTTGCACTCCTCATCCGCCCACTTCGAGGCGGGCCACACTGTTTTAATCAAGCTCTCCACATCGGTCTCCACCAACGGTTTAAAACTGTGTAGACACTTGTTTTAAACCAAAATTCGTTTGACCCTTGTGGACGGACGCGCATGTAAACTGTTGTAAACGGTTGAAAACACGCATTCCACATGTTTGGCTGTGGATTGCACCAGTCAAGGTCAGTTTCGTAGCGGCGTCGCACGGTGTTTCAAATCTTAATATTACGAGCTACTTCTCATTATTCTGTAAAATTATTTTTTTGAAATTTTTATTCTTATAAAATGTATACGTCTGTTGACTTCTACGATAGAAACACATATATCTGTCTATCTCTCTGTCTTTACATAAAGTATGTATTTTACCAAATAATTAACGACACTTCTGATAACCTAATGCATACCAAACAAAGTACTCTCGTCTAATAACAGAGCGAAAGTTTATTATTTGATCCGTTCTGTTCTGGGAAATTAATGAGATGTGAATATTATAAATGTACAGACAGAGAGATGTACTCAAACGAGCAACTCTTGTTCCCACACTATTTGTTTAGTGAACTTTTTGAATATAACATTAATGAAACAAGTTTCGCGAGACGTAACTTGTAAAAACCTGCGTATTTACAGTTGGCGTATTTATACGTTAAATTATTCACCGCCGCCCGGCCCCGCGAGGAACTTCCCGGATACAGATAAGCCCAACCCGAACAACAATAGTCCGGGAAAAGAATTTCTTTGAATTTTTTGTTTTAATTCCAGCAAAATACAACCCTTGTATTATTTCATCAAAATACCCGCTTTGCACAAAGTCCATTTAAGAAAAGTTTTTTGTACGTAATCGGAGAGTAACATTGAATTTATTAGTACTTCTGAAATAAATTTTGTATTTTTATTTAAGGATGAAAGTAAAATAAATGCAATTGAAATGAGATCTCTTAGATTAATGAGTGTCAAATTCAAATATAAAAATAGAATGCAGTGCGAAAGATAGTGAATGGAATGTTTGGACACATGGAAAAAAGAATAATATATAAAGTATAGGCTAACGATGTAAATGGACTAAGAAATAGAGGAAGACCAAAGAAAACGTGACACGATCAAATTAATCAAATATTAAATGTCGGTCACGTGAGAAGTCGGAGAAATCGACGTGAGTGCATGGTACGATGTATAAATGTAGAGGAAACAAAATAAGTATATCAGAAAAAAAACAGTTTCGAGGTTCGCTTTTTCTGCCTACCCCTTGAGTAAGACAGCATAATTATAATTACAAAAGTCTTGTGTGTCTTTCGTTTGATGTCAATAGTTGTGAAATCAACTTGTTTATGACTCGTGAGATTGAATCGTTTTCTAATTATGACTCGTGAGATTGAAACTGTCAATGAATATTAATATGATACCTATTATATGATGAAATACGATTTTGCATATTTGTAATGGATTTTCACAATACGTAATCCTTAGCAAGATAGATAATCATTTGACATGGAATTAACAAGGCGAGACGTGTAATCTCCATTGAAACAAAACTTGCAGAAAACAGACTTGATCATTCGTATTAATTATGTATGATGGGGTTTTACATCATTGTTCAAGAAACAACAAATATTTTTCATCGTTATCGTGTTTAAAGCTTAGTGGGTGATTTGATGAAACTGAGTGTAATCTACATTGAAACAATCTGATTTATGGTGGAGTTTTACATCATTGTTATATAACAACAACAAACAATCTTCATCGTGTTTGCAGATCGAATGTTTCAATATGTATTCCTTAGGTATAATATCAAATGCTAGGTTAGTTAATTTTTAATTAACTTATTGGAAGTTAAGGTATTAATACTGTGGAATTCCATAGTAATATACTTTGGAAATTAAAAAAACTTTGTTTAATCCACTTTTTAATAAAAAATATTAAAAAAACACGACATGTTTCGGAGGATACCTCCATCTTCAGGTGTAAAAATATAACAAAAACTAAACAAAGAAAGACTAATAAAAAAACGCATTTGAAATTCGATACAATGATTCAAATTTCAAAAATTAACCTTGGCTATTTGTTATAAGTAGATACTATCAATTATTTTTTAACAGTAAGAAATAATAAATAATATTAAATAATAATAATAAATAATGATAATATAATTTAGAAGAAAAAAAAAATTAAGTTTTTTCTGAGATTGTATTGAATTTGACCATAGTTTCGATAAAAATGACAAAAAAGTTTCTGCACACAGCTAAGTCGGTGAAATTGGGTGAAAATACAATTAATAATCAGATTCCTCCTTTTACTCCTTTCTCCTTAAATACTTTGTCTACATTTAATCTCCCAAGCTCCCATTCCCAATCAAATGCTAATTAATCATTTATTATTTTCTATATAAATTATGTCTTTTCAAATGTTTGTTTTTTCCATATTACAACTTCATTTTTTAATTTTTAATTTTTCTAAATTATGTTAAGATCATGTATTATTATAATTTATTATTTCTAACTGTTAAAAAATAATTGTTAGTACCAACTTATAACAAATAGCCCGGGTGAATTTTTAAATTTGAATTATTGTATCGAATTTTACTTGCGTTTTTTATAAGTCTTTCTTTGTTTTGTTTTTGTTATATATTTACACCCGAAGATGAAGGTATCTTCCGAAACATGGCCAGTTTTTTTTTAATTTTTATTAAAAAGTGGATTAAACAAAGTTTTTTTAATTTCCTAAGTATTTTTTTTATTTGATTGAAATAACAATGTTTTATAACGATTTTACAAACTCTTTATTTCTCAATCGTTATTGGAAACAAGAATTTATCAATGAAAGCGAAAACGGCCGTTCACAATGGAGTTCTGGTCCCAACCCTAATGTATGGAAGCGAAGCATGGAGCTGGCAGAAGAAGGATGAGAGCAGAATAAATGCGGTAGAGATGAAGTCCCTAAGACGTATGTGTAGTAGAACGATATACAACAGAATCTCAAATGCTGATATAAGAAAGGAATGTAGAGCGGAAGAAGGTATTATGAACAAAATTATGAAAGTATCCCTGCGTTGGTTCGGACATATGGAACGCATGGATGGAAAAAGAATGGTTAAGAAAGTATACGTTAATGATGTAAATGGGGTACGAAGTCGAGGCAGACCAAGGAAAACATGGCATGACCAAATTAATCAAATTTTAAAGGTTGGTCATGTTAGAAGTCGGAGGAATCGACGTGCGTGTATGACTCGTTGTATGAATGTGGAGGAAGCTAGAGAGGTTTGCCAGGATAGAGTAGTTTGGCGGTCCATTCTCTCTGCCTACCCCTGCGGGGAAACGGCGTGATGGTTTGATTGTTTGTTTGTTTTACACACACATAACCACACATTAGTACGAAAAGAAGAAGCGCGCCACACGCCCCGGATTTTCTTTGTAACACGTCCACGTGCCCTGCTCCTCTTATCGGGGACGAAGTAGAATTACAATACGTGCCTTGTGCTAAAAATGCGATAAAATGTATTTTTTAGATCAAACGTATTTGTGAGGTTTCCTACAAAAATTATTTAAAAACTTACGGTTTATTTTTAATGGGTTACTCTTATAAAAATGAATCTGAACGGTTTCGATAAAACATAATTATGTATTTATTTAAGTTTTTAACGGCAACTTACATTCCCATTTTTATTGCTGTAAAAACCCGTTGAACATATGTTTTTAATTCACGCGTTCATTATTTATTTTTTTACAAATTAATTGATTTTGATGTCTTTTGAAAATTTTAATGTAATTTTCAAGTAGTAATACAACAACAAACTACAAACCATCACGCAGTTTCCCCGCAGGGGTGGGCAGAGAAAACTCTTCTCTCTTCTGAAACACCTCTCTATTTTCCTCTACATTCATACAACGAGTCATACACGCATGTCGATTCCTCCGACTTTTAACATGACCAACCTTCAAAATTTGATAATTTGGTCATACCATGTTTTCCTCGAACTACCTCTACTCCGTGTCAACTCCATTTACATAGAATACTATTTAATTATTTATATAATATTGCAGGTTTTGGCCTCGAAATGTATTTGCATCCAAAAATTAGTGGCCGCTCGAAGGGAAGGTGCCGAAATGTACCGTTTAATTAGCTGGAACTGTTTCGCTCGACGCTCCTCCAGTTAACATAACTTAATTGCTTCGGTTACTCCAATTTCACTTATTTGTTCCGACACCAGCGCCGACTTGAAACAGCAAAATAATTACAAGTACAGGGTGCCACGGGAGAGAGTTAACTTTTTAATAGATTTACGTCAGCGGCTGTCTCGTACTTCCGACCCACTCACCACTATTTGATCGCAAGTCATTTGAAATGAGAAATTAAACGCTGGCTACAGCCTGCTCGAGCCAATTTATAACTTTGACAAATAATTAACGTTCGGCAGTGAGGGCGCCATGCAACCCTCTATTAACGCTGCAATCATACCAACAGCTTATTGGTGATATTCAATCATGTATCGTTTGTGTTATTATAGTACTCTCGTTGATATAACTTTTGACTTTATATTTTTGACATGTTTCGAAAGCTTAACACTTTCATCATTGGGAGAACGAAATAAGAAGATTCTTAGTGTTTTCAGCGGAGAATCGGTCTTGGGTGCGCGGCATTTGGCAATCTGAAGAAGTTCTTTGACAGTAACATTCCCCAATGTCTGAAACTCAAAATGTATGATTCGAGTACTGATACATGGAGCAGAAAAGCTAACCCTCACCAAGTCGATCATAAGGAGACTCACGAATGGACAGAGGAAACACGAAAGAGCCATGCTACATGTAAGACTTTCAGACCGGATAAGAAATACTGAAATACGTAGAAGGTCTGGAGTAACAGGTGTCGTCGAAATGGTAGATAAGCTTAAATAGACATTTGCGGAACATGTTGCTAGATAAGTGGACGATAGATGGACCAGAAGGGTGGTGAAGTATAGACCCTGCCAAGATAAAAGAAACAGAAGGAGACCCCCTACACGATGGTCCGATGACATTGAAGGATTGCTGGCGATTGGATGCGAAAGCCACAAGACAGGAATGCGTGGAGTATTGGGGAGGCCTATGTTTAGCAGTGGACGAAAACGGCTGTTTAAGTAAGTAAGTTAATGTATTTTAAAAATATGTACCTAGATGTACCTAAGGGAAATTAACATTTTTTTCGTATCAGTATGCAATGTGAAATTTTGTAGTTAAGTAGTTAAGAATAGAATAGTAAACCTCAGCGCACCATAATGCGATGATGATACCGGAAGACAAAATACTAGAGCATATATCTATAAAAGATTTCCATCTATTTACTCGATTGCTATATGTATAGGTTGGTATGTTCATGTGAACTTTAGATTAATTTCTTGCCATGTCGGTGCATCGATGACCTGAAAAGTTCTCGGCCAGATTATAAAAAGGCATTTATTGTTTTTAAAAACGTTTATTTAATATTATTATATTTCATCCAGCGGTGCCCTTATCCCGCTTGCGTGTTTTTCTATTATAACTTGCAGCAAAGTACCCGACTACAGTCGAGATCGTTTCTTGAATGGACGAAAAAAGTTAATAAGCGAGAAAGTTTCTGAACTTTTCGAAGAAATGAAAGTTCGAGGAAAGCCAAATCAGAGGAATAGAGTTGACATTGCAGCCCTTTATAGAGCATATCCCTCAATTTTACCATCATCATCGCAGGCCACTAGATTGCGATGATGGAAGAGGATTATTACTTCTTCAAGCCGGGTCTGTCTGTAAACTTTTAGGCATAATTTATTAAAAGGTAACTATTGTATTCCCTAATTATTGTTTTACCAATTTTAGATGGTGATACAACAGAATTCCTTCTGCATACTAAAACACCGAAGTCATGACCTTTTATTCGGGCTAAAGAATTAGTTATGTCCCCTACAGGGAGTATTGTTTCAATTCTCGCGTGCGATGTTCAATCCATGTTTCATTTATTATCGTACTAAATTCAGAAAATCATTACGATTTTTAATTATTGTACTAAGATTTTGAATTCATTCATTTTCATTCAATTCCTAATGCCAAACTTAACCGACATTATTTTCATATTACAATAGAATAATTTCAGGTATCTTCGTATGCTGATCTTCCAAAATCATGGTTCACTTTTCCGATGTATTTCACCCAAACCACCTTAAAAGCTTTCAAAGCCACCTGGAACTCGACCACCTCTTTTTTTCATAGTGTAAGTTGAAGAAGAAGTGTCACTTCAAACTCAATTAATTTATTGTTAGATTGGAGATAAACCTTCGAATCGAAAACTCGGCATGATACTCGTTTTTTCGATTTTCGTCAACAAATGCACCCGATCTGAGTTAAAAGATTACCATAGCCACTGCTAGCTAGAGCAGCTTTTTATTAATTAAATGCGTATTTTGTCTGATGTCGGTTCACCCTGTACAACAGAGAAATTGTTTCTTCCGTTCAGTTTTCCAATTTGATGAAACCTCTAGGGATAATCTTATTATCGTTTGCGCTTTAACTGTCTTAAAGAGCGCAATTTTGTTTTTACTCACTGATTAAATAGGAGAAACCACTTAGACCCTTTTTTGTTTCCTGCCGGCCTCGCGTTATGTTTTTAATTTAAATGAGTGATAAATTATCGGATTTATGGTATGCCTTGCGGGGAATAGTAGCGATATTCAATACGAATAAACATTCGACATTTATCAAACTCATTTAATGTTTTCACGTTTGTGAATTCTCCAATATATTTTTAAAATACATGCATGCATTTTACATGCTTCTAATTTGATTGATCGAATTGTGAGTCATTGTTTGTTTAAATTGGATTGTGAAATATGTATTTTTAAAATCGTTTACGCAGTCATTTGTCAAAATTTATATGTACGACAAAATACATAGGTACACAATTATGAATATATATATACGTATATCACACAATTCACTTACGATGCGCTTTTACTTATACTGGCATCTATTAATAATGAATGAAAACAAACTTGTTTTCATGGATTCCGCAAGTAGGCGTTAAAAATATAATGGTTTCTATACAGATTATTGGCAGTAATCAGAAATAAAATTTAATTTAACAAAGATGACAAGAATTCAGTCATTTTAAGTAATTGAGAAATAAAATCTAATTATATTAAAAACTATTTATAAAAACATATAAATAAAATCAACATTCCTAAATAAAAAACGATTTCTATTTATTTGTCTATTATAAATACGTAAAAGACGTAATCGTATAATGTTGTAAGACCATATACTTACATGAAATATATTCGTGACTAGTTATTGTGAGGCGATGTTATTTTTAAAACCGAATGGTAGATAAAGCTTGTATTCAATAGGACACAATAGCATGCTGCTCGAGGTAAATGATTCACTCGATTGCTCTCGTCAGGTCATCTCATATTAGCAAGACAAAATAGTCTCCGGTTTACCCCCTCGTCTATATCAATAAAATAACCCGTTCTACAACTGCAAGGGCTCTGCAATCAACAAAAAGTACCGAAAATAACATATTATCTAACTAACGAGGGCGAACCGCCGGACACCGGAGTCTTCCAACAACAATCGGCGGTCAAGTTCTATAAACCAAATTTTGTTTACATGTTGTGTTGGATATCATTTTCAAAATTTAGAACTGTAGAAACAATACACTGAAATTTAGAATTAGAATTGTAGAAACAATAGACTGAATCCCAATTAATGTCTTATCCGGAATAACACAGGGGTAAAAAATCTTTTAGAAAATGAAATTAAACGACCCTTTCGTGTAATTATCCTAGAAGACTGGAAGGACTTCAGACTTTATCCGTGACCCTCAAAAAAGTTTCTCTGGAAATTCCCTTTCTGATGCCGGAGAGTGTAGATACCCCTTCGTGATGTGTGTGATAAAAATATATTATTGTCTAATAATAATTTTAAAAAATATATAAATGTTTTGGATTGAAATTTCTACACGATTCAAAGGTTTATAACATCGTCATAATCGGGAGAATTATGATTCAACATGGGTCGAAATACATGGTTCATACAAAAATACACATCAAAGATTATGTTACGATTTCAAGAATATTTCATTTGATACGCCGTAATGCGATACGCGGGTCCACACACACCTAACTTTTTACACTTCACCCTAACAAGTCTATTGAGGAACTCAGAGACGATATTAGGTATATCTTATACACGCTCAATATTAAATACGTTGTTACCCAAAATCAAATAAAACATTAGTATATATTCTACAGGAACGTCATTTAATCTATTGATTTTAGATATTTAAATAATGACATAACAATGTAACACTAATTGGGATTATGTCCATGTCGGGGGGAATTTTTTTTGTCCCCATATTTAAGGGAGTTGATGTGGATACCCCGAGTTACGAACATAAGAAATACAAATTACCGCGATAATCTACGCGTTTACAATGTTGATAATATACATTTACAATATATTTTTCTATGTTATAATGTTGATTATATACATATGTTTGGTTTGTCTATGAGATATTCTGAATAGAACAACTTTGTTTTGACTGTAATTTTCATTAAATTTGCCCCTCTTGTTATTCTACCCACCGCTGAGAAGAATCCACTAGAGCAATAAGAATATTTCGCCAAGAAAAATTAATAATATGAGTCTAGTTTGGGAAAAGTTCACTTCGGTACACAGTATGCTAGTAATCCCTTCACGGACGGGAGCCGAGATTACCAACTTTATCATTTCATTTCAATCTCTGTTTTGGATTTTTCGCGGAACCTCACTCACTAATAAGTGCTAGACTCGTAAAAAATAACACTTATTAAAAAGCCAAAAGAATTTAAGCGAAAAATAGTATAATTCCATAGTAATGGAAGGAGTACTAAATATCATAAATAAATTAATTGAGCTTTTAACATTGATTTTGTTAATCTTTACCAGTGTTTCCCAACGTGGGACGTACGCCCCACCGGGGGGCAAATTGAATGTCTTGGGGGGGCAATGCGCAAATTATTAATATTTGTTACATTGTTGTCAATTTAGAAAAAAATATATATATATATATATATATATATATATATATATATATATATATATATATGTATATATATATATATATATATATATATATATATATATATATATATATATATATATATATATATATATATATATATATATATATATATAGGTATATATATATATATATATATATATATATATATATATATATATATATATATATATATATATATATATATATATATATATATATATATATATATATATATATATATATATATATATATATATATATATATATATATATATATATATATATATATATATATATATATATATATATATATATATATATATATATATATATATATATATATATATATATATATATATATATATAATATATATATATATATATATATATATATATATACAGTATATACTAATTGCAACTCTGACTTTTCAAGAATATGACGGCAGTACCGTATATCATCATCTTGGATCTTGGATAACTCCAATATTGGCAGATAATAACTGATGTGGCCATGCAGTTTCAAGAAGAATTTTTAGAATTGCAAATGATGAATCTTTTAAATCACCATTCAACATAAAAAATACAATGGCTTGGTTTTGTGTCGATATACAACTAAATACACGATTATGACAAATTAAGCAAGAAAAATACTGTTGCCATTCCCATCATCCCAAGTTGAATGCGGTTTTAGCGCTGTAGAGGATTAAAATACTAAATCGTCTTGTTATCACAAATTCATTTAAAAGTGACCAAATTAGTATCTCACATAAAAACTCTTTGCAGCTCACATCAAGCCCAAGGATCGCACTAATTTTCTTTCGAGTGGTAATGTAACAAAATATACATATTATTTCTTTATGAAAATTAAATAAAAATAGTATATATTGCGTATGTGCATTTTTTATTTGAAGCGATTGTTTTTTTTTTTCAGAATTTGTTAGGTATTTATAAATCGTTGAAGTGGGGCATGGTACAAATAAGGTTGGGAAACCCTGATCTGTACTATATTCTTACATTACATATTCCAACCACAGCCAATGTTTACATTGTCTAAAGCTCGTATATTATAATATATTATTTGCAAATAATAATATAATTTCCCATCTCTTTGCCAGCCCTAAAGAGTGAGCCAGACTTGTTTATTATACAGCAAGTAGCTAAAATAATGGCAGATAGCTAGGGTTACCGATTTCAACAAATACGTGTTGTTATACCCAAAATTTTGTAAATTTAATAATATGAATACGATTGAGGTATCTTGTTTCGGTAAGTATATTTTCCAAAGCCACTGTTTAGTGCGCGGGGGCATGTACCTGTATACACGTGAAAGGAGTCCACTTCTCTCTTGTTAGTTTATTCTCTATTTGATATTTATATTTTGTGTAGACGGTTCCCGCGATTAATCTATGCTTCGCATAATACGTAGACAGACGAGAGTTAGTTAGAGACGGTAAAACGAATCAGGGTACGAGCGGCCCAATTATCTTGTTCATCCGAGAGGAAGTAATGTGTGGATTCATTGTTTAATATCCCTTACTTTGTTTCCAATAGATTTTAATTATTAATTCTCCCATTTTTTTAATCATATTTCTGAAGCAGCTGGTATAATCTTGTAATTTAATATTTGATGAATTAAATCAACAAATCTCGAATGTTTCAATTTTCAAAACAATCATCCCCTCAGGTTTGCAGGGAAATTATAAGATATTGGTTACTGATTTCACAGCTGATAATGTCCCAACACGACGAAACTAGTTCCGAATATACAAAATAAAAATGAGAGATTATTCTGAATAGAATTCCTTTTAAGATGAACTGCTTTGAATGGAAGATCCTCTTCGGACCCATTAAGGATGTTCAAACGTGGAGAAGGAGATACAACACAGAGCTCTACGATCTATACCAGGACGTCAGCGTGGGCACTTGCACCGCATGGGGGATCTGGAGCTCCCCAAAAGCGAGCAATCAAATCATCAATCGACGTCTTTCATATTCGTGAAAGTACGTTCAGAAGACAAATACCCTTGACTTTGGAGAGTATCTTGTATTCCTAATGTCAAACCATCTCTCATGCTTTCCTGGTATTACATATTTTTTTTATGTTTTACCTGTTCTCAATAGATGCCTTAAACTATAATTGTTGTTTGTAATATCTTGAGAAAATAAACTGATTTGATTCGATTTGAAAAGAGTGTTGTATGACGATCCAGTAGGGCGAAAAAGCGTTGGCATGTCGAGACTGCGATGGTTAGATGGTGCCGTGGCAGACTGTCAGGTCCTGGAGCAGCAAGACTGGGAGAAGAAGAAGAAATATTCCTTTTAAATATAATTTTAAATTTACTTCAAAATCATAATCAAAAAGAAAACAAAAGTGCATATACCGATAAACGTATATGTATCTATAATGTGACTCTCTACATAAAACAATTGACAATTAATCTAAAAAGCATTATTTAAATTTGTAATGTGAATACCATTGGCCTAATGTGCCGAAACTTTAGAATAAAACGAAACGAACGGAGTTGTTCAGGAAATACAAACTTAAGAGATCAATTTTAAATGGTCAAAGTTTGTTCTTTCGGACGCAATCTAATTACCAGTAGCGGGCCTCTCTGCCCACCCAAAAGTCAGATCTTCCCAAAACGACATAATTTTGTGATAAAAGGCATTAAAATATTTGGAAACAAAATGTCGAGAAATCGCCTTTTGTGAAATTACAAGATTAATAATATTCTCAGAAGTCTGGAAAGTTCCTAATGGATATATTTCGAAAATCTCAAAGCCCGGTGATGTGATGTAGATCCTGTGGTTCACAGTGTATCGGAAGAGGTTAGAAATCGTGAAGAATCGTATTTTGATGCAAAAAGTAATTCCACCTCAGCAACGACATCTGTGAACTACGAGTAGGACCTGCGATGTCTCATACCTGTTGTATCTACACATTTTACCGACGCTGTTTAAATATTCAAACGTGGATTGAATGGATTTTATTTATTTATTTTAGAAATTATATCTCCGGTAAGCCAAAGACGTAACGCAAGACAACTTTAAGCGAGCACCAATACTATTTGGTCCTTAGGGCATCAGAGGGTCCCAAAATTAGGCCTAATAAGTCGCGTGACATGAAACCGACCGTAAATCGAAATTCCCATATCAGACCTCTTTGAGCTTGCGAAATACGATGCATTAATAATTCACTTTTTTCTGTTTTATTAATGTGAATTGATGTATTTTTCAAAACGCTGTTGACAAACTCTAAAGAAAATACTGAATATTGAACAAAACATTTGTATTACAGATGATATATTATATTTTATGAGAGTAACATTGTATTTTATATTATTTGTTAAAGATTTATGTTGTGGACGTTGGACGATCGAAGCGTTATAACATTTACATCTATTTGGCTCGCGTTGTAATGATCTGAACAGCTATTCAACAAAATGATAATAATAATAATAATACATGTCATTCCCATTAAATATAATGAAGCTTCTAGAAAATCGACGTGATCGCTAATAATTAACACGAATGAAAGCGTCTGTTTTCTAGAAGTTTTATTATATTTTATGCGAATGACATCTCTCGCCTGTCTAACACATATTCAAATTTTAAATATTTATTATGGCTTTGAAAGGCGAAACATGTCATTCCCATAAAATATAATAAAACTTGTATTTGGTATGCAAAACAGATGTATTCATTCGTATTAATTATTTAATATGGAGTTTTACATCATTGTTCAAGAAACAATAAATATGATTGCTAATATTCATCAAAGTTGAATGATTTGATCAGCTCCAATTATTATAGAATCGAAATATTATTTAGTAAAATACTCAGATAAATATAATTTCCCCTACACCGCACGCCGCTGCTAATTACCCCCGAACCTCCAATCCTCCGTACGTTTCCTAAAACTTTGCGGCGCCCTGTAGAGACAGAGTATGTTTTTGTGATAATATTATAATTAGTCCATCCTAGTAGAGTAAATGCCACGCGGTTTCGAATTCGAATTAAATCTCAACCTTTGTAGGGGTTTGGAATACAACATATTTTTTATACTGTGAATTCGGATCATCCGCAATTTAAAATATCAAATGATATCGACTATTCTGCTTGAGTTCATAGCTGCTTAAATATCATTTAACTAAAATACTGAATTATTATTTCAGTATTCAAATGGTTCTTTGTTTTTAATTCGATTCTAGTGCCAACCCAACAAGATGAAGGTGAAGCTTTAAGCTGCTAAGAGATGGCGAATGTTGGATTGAAAAGTAGATCACTAAGAAGAATGTGCTGAAGAAGACTTATAAAAGAATTCCAAATACTAATGTAAGCAGATTTTTGACAAATAGAACAAACGCGCAATGGAAAAATTAAAAGAGGAAGTCGAAGAAAGCCGAAGAAAACATGACATTTTAAAATTAATCAGTTAATAAAAGGCGACCATGTTCGTCGCCGGACGCTCGTATGTCATATTCTATTAAATACTGTTTCTTCTTCTTCTTCTGATTATTTTAGGTCTGTTTATTTCCCGGAGCCCGGTCCTGTGATGTAGCTGCCGAGACAGTTGGACATCTATATCTGTGAATGTGTATAGAGGAATCTCGAGACGCATATCATGCTAGGTATAACGTAATGGCGGTCCATCTTTTCTGTGCTTACCCCATCGTTTGTTGGTTAATGTTAATAAAAGTCAAATTTAAGTTGATGCGTTTCCGATTATTCGGAATGTTGTTTTCGAATAAAAATGTCTTGTCATCACTGCTATCCCCTTGTAGGCTCGGAGAAAGAAAGTGGAGGAGCCAAGTATTAACTCAATACCCCCGCCCGTGGGCGTGCGGGCTCACACGGTCACCTCCCGGCCAGGCGAGGATCGCAAGAAGCCCGCTGCACACAGAAAGTAGCGGACACGCTATTCCGGAGAAACAAAGCTCTTGGCGGGAGTGTTATTCCTTCAAAGGGGACTGCCTACTGTACTCGTCTACTTCGGGATGGCGAAATGCCTTTGCTTCTTTTCCCACGTACTAATTCCACTCGCCCCCCTGAATACTAACGTCGCGACGGCCTTATCCAATCTTAACCACAAGCCAATATGGCCCTTAAGTCAAAAACCTTTATATGAAACGAGGATCCAAAGTGTAATGCGGGGGTCTTAGGCGGATAAGACCCCCCTTTAATTCTGAGCCGCTTCTTGTTTTGCGTGATTCAGTTATACAGAAACACTATCTGGAAAGCAATTATTATATGGGTTAGTTATTTTCTTGGGGAGAAGGAACTTTCATCATTTAGTAAGAGGCTGTTGACCGCTGTGGTCGCTCCTTCTGTTTCTCTTTTCATTTCTTTGTGTCCATTACCAAAGAACATGCTCTAGGGGGCAACGCTGCCAGGAGTTCCTTTTTCATGACTATTAGCTTATTTAGCCATTTTTTGTTTTTTTATTTAGTTTTAAAACTCGTTTTACTTTTCAATTTTATATATTAGAATAAAAGTAGATGTTTAAATTCTATAAACAATCCAACTCGTCAAATTCGGGAGAAAAGAACGGTATACCATAGAACTAAGCTGCTAAAGCTTCTCGAGGATGTCTTTCTGTGGCATTTTGGTAAAGATTTGTATGTTATCAATGACTTATTTGTCAGGAAAACCAAATGAAGTTTTGCAACTTTTGTTCTGTTCAAATGTTTTAGGGCTGATTTCAACATTTTTATTTTAAAAATTGAGCCTAGAGACATTTTTTCCAAGCCATACTTCTATCTCTTAACCGAAACTTCATGTGACTATTAGGGCCAAAACTACACACGTAACTGATTTTTCACAGCATACGAGTATAACGTCATTGCCGTAACGATTTTAAAATCGTAGTTGTAGTCAAAAAATTAAATTGATCTTAGTCGTGGAAAAAAATAAAAGCGGAAAAATTCTTTTTTCTGCATATACTTAAAAGTCAGATATTCATGTTATAAAGTATCGGTCCTCAACTACAAATAGACTGTAGTCAATAAATTCGTTAAGTCAAGGTATGTTCATTAATAATCCCGTTTATTTTAGATTATAAATAAATGTAATGGATGCGAATACCTGTGATTTGAAGCGCCCTGGCATGTTACTTATCCAAAGTTTTCCTGTAAATCGTTGCATCAGTAGGAAAGCAGAAGCACCAGACTGAACACCGCAGCAAGCGGCAGGGCCACGGGGTATTAATGTAGGTACTACACCAGCACTCCATGCATCGCTCTGCCCGGCGCACTCAGACGTAAATGCATTTGCATATCGTCTATTACAGTTGAATGTTGATACAAGTTTGTGAATCTGTTTGGGAAATAACATAACTCTATTCAACACCATACAGAACTAAAGCGTGGTATGAATTTCTGACTTTTTTTAATTACTGATTTTTGATGACGCCAGAAAATTTATGATTCTGCTAATGCCAAGAGAGGAAAGAAATGATCTTCTTAAACCACAAACTAGGTTTGATAGATAGGAAGGAAGAAGAAGGGCACTTTCTTCGAAATATGCGTTATATTCGTTCAACAAACATTGGTGGATATTCACATTGTTGATTATAATGTAGAATAGAATACAAATACAGATCTAAAATACATATTACAAGTAAATAAAAAATATATATTACAAGTAAATAAAAAAATAGTAGGATGGTTATCAGGGTCTGTTCCGGAATCGAATCATTGGTTGCGATCTATCTCCTAACGAAGCTTGGCCTAATTTAGATTAATGCTGTATTACTTTACATGTAAGATGGTATATCCTCCCCAACGAGAAATATGGTCTGCTGCGCCTCATCATGAAGGGAAAGATTGAGGGTAGGCGCAGTGTGGGAAGACTCCAGATGTCCTGGTTCGAGAATATCAAAGAGTGGACCGGAATTCGGAGGATGGGGGAGTTGTTCCGGCTAGCACAGATCAAGAAATGCTTACGCCAGAGTGAGAGTCGACGTCGGGGGGGCCTGTTCTCAACATTCTCATGTGGCACTGCGGTCCAGGGGCTCCCAGCACCACCTCGGGCTCCAACCGCCGCGTCGACTACACCCGATACCATACGGCAACCCCCGATTTTATGATTATAGTTATGATTCATGTATTATTATATATTAATAATACATGAATCATAATTGACTATTAAGTAAAATGTCAAATGTTATAAAAAATAATGTTGTTATTTGTAATTGCATAATAGAAGTTCATTGTAAATAATGAAAATTAAAAAACATAACTAAAAATACACTATGCGATTCCATAAATAAATAAACCTAATAATATCGTTCTTTCGATGTTGAAGGTGTAAGGTTGCCTTCGAAACATGTCGAGAAAAATAAACTCGAAATTGGAAAAAATAGTGGTTTTAATTCATAAAAAAAATGTTATGGAGATTTTAAATATGAAAAAAATATTGTTAGGTAAAACTAGTTGTATTAGAATCAATATTATGAAAGTTTGAATAACAAATGGCACGTATGTGTAGTAGCGTGTGTAGCAGTGAGTGTAGTAGTGAGGGTTCATCTAATCGAATGAAGTGTGCTCGCAGGGATCTGCCCCGCGCAGGTTGTCACGCCACGTCTGCGGATTGTTGTCACTGTACGCGCGGATCGGCGTAGCGCGCATCCCAATGCAATTCCAAAAGTTAATAATTACGCCAATCCGATTCTCATGCCTTCTGCAGAGTACTAGACTCGCCTTTGTGGGAAGGTGTGGCGTGTACATTTATAGTATGTATGCTGGCGTCCGATTGTGTTATAGGTACACACTGCGAAAGTGTTATCGGAGGTACGTCACGTGGCACATCGCCTACTGCGTTGAGTAAACAATAGTTGGCAGTATAATTAAACAACTCTTAAGCAACTATTGGAGCAGAAAATTTTAATTGGAAACTTCATAACGTAAACGCGGCGCCTTTGTGACTTTGTACAACATTACCGAGCTGTTCCGACAAGTCAAGCGACGTCCCGTGCAATTGTCTATGGCCGGGTTTTCTTGGGCAAGGTACTTATTTAGTGAGAGTAAGTTCGACGATCTAGGTCGCTTTCAGGGGGTATCTCTATTCCTCATGAGACAAATATTCTGGACTTTCCAAGAGGCGGACATTCTTTACTGGTTTGAGTGATCTCAACACGACGCTTTTATTTAAAATGACAGATAATATCGAATTTTTGTTTGAAAATCAAAAAATAAACATGTGTTTTGAAATATTTTTATCAAATAGTAATTTACAAGATAAAGGGAAGGCAAATGAATAATTAAAAGTCATTATTTTGTAACAATTTTGTATTCTTGAACTGATATGATATTCATTACAAATTACAATACAGAAGACATTCTAGTCGCACCATAGTAGTCAGTTGAACGATTTCCGTAACAATGAAGAAAATTGCATTGTGTGAGAAAATGCAGGAATTCGATTTGTCCTATTGTATTTACGTTTTATTGAAGTTTTCATGGAAATTGAATGCGGAATATGCGGAGAATTTAACCACAACCGAAGTGACATTTTGAATACGATTCACTGAAAGGAAGAAATTGTATATTGATTTATTTTGCATCTCGCTCACTCACGAAACTAAAATCTAAAGCTTGCATGAAGTCAGTGTTTAGTAGTAGGCGGTGAAGTATAATCCATCAATCGTTTTAAAGGCACTCAATTTGTTTAATTTTCTTAGAAATATTGAATTTTTACATCCTATTAAAAAGTATTAATTTTCATTGTTTATTTGCTTCGTTATTAATTCTTGTCTCTTTTTATTGCCTAACAATGTTTACCAATATATATTTTGCTTTTGGTGTTAAGTATATCTGTATTTCGTATAAGAGAAAAAGTTTACTCCAATTTAAATTCACGGAATATAAACAAACATCAAGTCGGCTTTCATAAAATTTACAGAAATATTATCAAAATTTCTCAAACATAGTCGTAATGCTAAAGAGAAAATAAAAACACACATTTCTTACCGTCGTGCTCTAGGCTACTACAGTCAATATTCCAAGGAGCAATCATGCGCGGGTCCTGCTTCTCCAATGCGAGGGATAATTACTTTAATTTATTTATGTTTCTTAAACAAGAGTCCAAAAGTCTTTAAGATAACGAAAAGTTGTTCTTCAAAGTACAAGTCTCTTTTTTAGTGTATATCGAGAATGATTACTTTGCACTTGGGATTTATTTTCCCGGTTGGCGAAGTTTCTGCGCAGATGTTTCCCTCCGGATTGTACGCAGCACTTGCCTCCGTAAATCTGTTCCGGCCTACTCCAGCTGCAAATTGGCTGAATAAATACAATAATACAGCCCTTTTGCCAAGTGCACCGCAGAAGTCTGCGCTCGGCCCTAATCCACCGCATTAAGATAATTCGGTACCGAGCTAAGATTTAGAGTAAACAATGGAGCGATCTTCTCTACAAAAGGTTCTATATTACAGTAATGAGGGTTGACTTTTACTTACAGCAGGGATTTACTTAAAAAAAAAGCGTACAGGATAATTTTGTGATAAAAAATAAACCTCGCATTGTAGAAACTTAGCCAAATTCGTCGGGATACGAAATAAATGGAGAGCTACTGTCTGTTCTCGCGCGCACCCAAGCTTATATAAACTCTTCGTGAAGGATCAATCGTGTAGTGTAATGTGTTTATATGCGTAAGTCCATATTAACTAGTAGCTGATGTTTTTACAAATTCGTTGTGTTAGAGTGTAATAATAATTGGATAATTGTACCTATATATTGCGGACTTCACTTACCTGGGCTCGTCTATAACAAAAGAAAACAAACAAACCGAAAGAAGAATCACAATTGACAACAAAACATTATTCTCTCTACTACCAGTGCTCAAATCAAGAAACGTACACAGGAAAACCGAAATCCCCTGTTTAAGACAATAATCCGAACAGTGGTGATTTATGTGTGCAAGACGTGGACTACGCACTAGAAGAGTGACTGGATTCTTTAAGGGAAGGGTGCTGCGCAGAATTCTGGGACCTATGAATGACGATGAAGGCTGGAGAGTGGGGCATAATGACGAGCTGTACAATATTTACAAAGCTCCCAGTCTCTCCACACAGGTCAGACTGAATAGATTGAGATGGTACCGGTAACGTGCAGAGGATGCCGTCATCGCGAACCCCAAAAATATTGCTGGAGTGGCACCCAGGTGGTAGAAAACCAATTGGACGACCATGGCTGCAATGGGAGGATGAAGTTGGGAGAGATGGGGCGAAATTGTTTCGAGTGTCAGATTGGAGGGTCGAAGTGGAGGACAAGAGGAGTTGGAGGCTAAGGCTCGATATGGGCTGTAGAGCCATTGAAGAAGGAGAAAAGAAGATATATTGCGTTATATAGGATATACTCAAAATGTCAAATCGTAAATTGTCATCCAACCAATCGCTCTGTAAAATCTGGTTCAGTTGAAACCAAAGAAAAGATAACCAAACGCTTTTTCGTAGGTAAAAATAACGTCTTGTTAACCCGCCAGAGAAAGGATGTTCCCATACCCCATCTCACTTTCTTCCAATTTGTTCGTAAATTTAGTAATATACTAGCCGAGCCTCCCTGCGAGCCTGCGAGGAGACAGAATGTGATACTCGACATGTGGTCTTCAACTCCACTTAGACCATGTACACAACAATAACTCCGGCTAGTCGGTATTTGCACGGCAGACTAATAAGTTTCTAGTTGAATACGTCGCACTCGCTATAGGCATAATTACTTCCTCGCGCCCGCCCGTACCAGCGGGGAATAATCACTCCTCTCTTGTCCGGGCTCAACCTTCATCGCCCTTTACTCGGAGTTCTTTCAGTTTCTTAATCAAATGCCAATGCCCTTAGAATTTAATCGTTTCGTCCTACACAAACACAAATATTACATTTATGAAATAGGATATTAAAATCACCATTATGTAGAATTATGTAGAATAACGGTTTTGTAGTAAAGAAATACGAATGAAAGCGTCGACTTTCTATACGTTTTATTATAATTTATGGGATTGACGTGTTTAAATATAACTTTTAGAAAATAGACGCTTACCTTCTTACTAATGATGAATATGTATAGAGTATATTTATGATGTACAGAGTTATACATCAGCGTCAAAACACAATGAATATGATTTTGTAGTTCATTAAAATGTGTTCAGAATTTTCACGAGCATTTTTAAAAACACGTTGTAACGCTGATATGTCTATTAGTTACAAGTTAATTAAAATCGGTGATTCGTGAAACATCGGGGCTCCTATCCGCGGAACAAATTTATTCGGACCCGCGAATTGAAATCGTAACAAGATCCAAAATATGAACACGGTTATCCTTTGTTTTGTATCGATGACGTGACCGATGTACCATATGTATAACTCAAAACATACTAATGATTGTTTTTACCAATGAGCAAAACTTTTATTTGTCGTAGGAGGCTACTATTTGTCTTCGCAATTTTCTCTTCCGATTATTTATTGGGACCGAATATGCGTTCAGCTTGCGGAACAAGATGTGATCCGAAATGAAACGTTCCGCGAACTCTTTTAGCTGCCGAAATAGATCACGCGCCTAGTTGCACGCTAAATCTCAGCGCCTCACTGCCACACGCAACAGAGCTTTGATGATAAACAAGCAGGTAGGTACTAGTACACACAAAAGGCAAGAGGATTCTCGCCCACTCCGTCGTGAACAAGAGTCCATTAGATTTTAATACGCGTCAAAATTAATGTCTATTTAAACATTAAAACAGCGCCCTTCTTAACTCAAAGCAATAAAAATCAAAGCGAAAAGTAAATCTCGGCGTGGAAAAATCAAAATTAAAAAGTTTCGCGAAACACAATGCTTCAATTTCACTTACTCGGATGGTAAATCAAATATACAAATTTGCTTTTACTCCCGCTCGGCGTTCAGAACACCCCCCACCGGAAAGAAGAGAGGAACTTACTTAGTCGAGTATGATTTACCACTTCTTCCTATTAAACAAAACCTCCGCCAGGTACAGCGGGGACGGGGGCTTTGTTTGGAAGGGGAAGGAGTGTGAAACAGGCGAGAGCTGAAGAGTTCTCTCGAAAATTAACGAGAATTTCATCGTGAAAGAAATGGCCACAGCACGCGGTAATTGCATTTAACTCGAGATTCCGCGTTAAACTCCAGCCGCAGTCTATTGGAACTCGGTGACGGCCCCAGCCGGCGATCGATTAATTATCGGAGGCCCCTCGCCGGAGCACGCAGCACGCACGGCGCGCTAATAAGAAAACGATAAAAGCGGTTTATATTCCGATATAAAAAATCCGCCTCTGCCAAATTTGAGCGCGTCCTTTGATGTCGGCGACTGTTTGGGAACCTTTCACGAATTATTTGCCCCTTATGAGGTTTCCCGGCTACACGATTCAAATTGTCAAAACCACCATGTAAAAGTGTTCCCATGGCACGCCTTTTGTCGTTTCGGCATAATGAATCGAAAATGAAACATTTTACTTTTTTCTGCTGAACACAAAGGAAGGAGTCGGATCGGAACCTCCGATACAGATCCTTCTGTTGGTGAAGGGAGCGACAGTTCGTTAATGTGATGTTATACTTGAGGGAGACGTCGTACCTTTTTTGGCCATTTTTCTCGCTCACTTTCCCGGTAAGAGTCCTAATATTGCCGCGGAAAGTTGTCCTGCCAACCGAATAAACACGCTCCGAACACCTCCAGCCCTGAAAACGTTTTTTCCTTGTACTTTCTTTCATGTGGCGATCAAGAGCGAATGGTGTGGTGGCAATGTCTAAATGCTGCTCGATAAAATTTTACGAACAAGTGCGAAATACAAAAGGAATAAAAGAGAAAGAAATGTATTTATGCAAACAAAATAACTCATTTAGTTTATTTTTATTCCCGATACTTTAAAACCACCTAAAGGGGTAATTCCTACGGTTTGTGTGTGAAATATCACGATAACGTATTACAGTCAGGAATTGTGAAGGGCACTCTTCGCGCCATCTTGTACTACTGCAAAGTAAATACAGTTCATTTGGAAGATGTTACAACATCGTAATTAAAATTACTGGACGGACACATTGTCTTTCCGAGTGTTGGTCCACTTATGTTTTCCCTAGCATCTGGCTACAAGTAAATTAACTCGCGCTCTCCGCTTAATTCCAAATAAACCATACAATAGTAACATCTTACCACTTTGTGTAAATAATTTCATTCAACTTACTATTATTGAACTTAATTTTGATTTTTGCCTAGTTCCACTAGCAGTGTTTGCAGTTTTTGGCATTTCGACATATTAAACAATTTGTAACGAATTTCATTTTTACGGTTTTAATTTTTAACAATGGTATCATTTTCTAGAAGCTTAATTATACACTGTGAGAAAGACGCATGTCAATTATATACAATATAATAAAATCTCTACAAATAGGACGTTTTCATCAATATTTTTGACCGAAACATTTTATGTTTTGGACATTATGAAACTTTGTTTCATGTATCACAATTGTATTTTTATTTTACGCGACAGCTGTTTCGTCAACCTATGTTGACATAATCAGGTGTTACAAGAATATATCAAATGTCAAATTTTCGTGATTTTTCGAACCTTAAAAGGTTTACATTAAACAAAGTTTTTTAATTTAACAGTTTTCAGTTTATTAAATATAGACATGACGACAATAACCTAGCTTCTTTAATGATCTAGTATGATACTGACTCTGGAGAGTTATTTGTAATTCAAAGATGACGAATGAGTGTGGCTGGAGTGTTATAGGTGTGTCTCAGTAGTGAAGTAAGAATTAAAAGAAGCGCTTCCCCCGGGGAAGGGTGAGTATAATGACTGCCAAAGATCTAGAGGAGGATTGATAAGGACGAAGACGAATCACCGGCACGACGGATTGAGAAAAGAAGTCTGATTGACAATTGATACGAGATAAAAACAATTCATCTCAGCTTTATCTCTCTCTGTTGGGCACAGAAAAAGTTCTACAAGCTGAATCTAATGAGAAGTAATGAGAACCAGATTTATTAGTCTTGAAATCCAACTTATTTTAACTGCGGTACTTTCATTCTCTCTACTAATTAAGACATCGAGGTCTAGCTTGATACAGTTTATTTCTTCCACATCTGTTTATATCTTCCACATCCTTTGAATTGTATATTATATACTAAGTTACAAAATAATTCTTACTTTTCTATTTATGCGCACTGTCCATGTAGGTACGGTCTGTATCATATAGAAATCATTTTAAGAAATGGATAAATAATTCGCATGTGCATTCATTTGTCTGGCGTTTTACAAGCTGTGTATAACTCTATGTTAAATATGACGTTTGAATTGTATAAATCAAGTTGGTCTCAACCGCATAATTGTATGTGAAAATGTATAATAATCAGAGTGTGGGTATTAGTTTTCATTATTTTTTTCGAAAAATATTTAACAAATAACACGTATAGTTTATGAGATCGTATCAAACGGTATATTTGATATGAAATGATTTCCTTATATAATCAAATGTCATGTTTACTAAATAATAAATAATATGACCGTCGAAACATTGACAACATACCAAAATCCAAGAAGTAAGAATTCGATAAATGAAATGCAAAGTCTAGAAATTGTGATTCTTTTAGAAAACACATGAGCAGTAGTTATGGAACTTCACCTCGAATCAATGCAATTGTCGTGAGATTTGTTGATCCCTTGAGAAGACGAATTCATTACAATGGCGCTTTATAAACATCCTATTTTTTATTATTGGTAATACATTATTTGCCTTGTTTCTGTGTGCTTTGATTTGTCCTCAAGTTATTTGCTCCCTTGCCCAATTTTTAAACTTTCATGTTTGAAAAAAAAACAGACGCAATTGTACTCCATACTTTATCTTCAATTTGTTATTTCGTGTATTGCAAAAAGAAAATGGTGGAAAGTACCTGGCCAGGGACCTGCCGTAAGTCTCCGATTAGGTTCATGTTCATTCATTCCTTGCACTCCCTTCAAAAGAGCCGAGATCGCGATAAGCCACGCGCCTGTCCTCGAGCCACGAGCGCTTCATATCTCACGAGGAAAATTGATGGAATAAAGAAAATCGCCAAAACAGATTTTTTATTTGACGTCATAAAATATTAATACGGCTTTATGAATTTACATTATAACAAAATGAATTGGTCCGTACTACGGATCAGAACAGATTCACCGGGGGCTCTGTCCGATGGCGCACGGAGTCATTCGCGACATCTTCCAAAGTATGAAGATGCTTTACAGCATCTCTAGAGCTGATTTCAAAGAGTTGAAACATACACGAGAATGTTATTTGCCTAATAGTCCGTAGGCAAAGTAGGTACTATTGACTTCAAAAGGTTCAATATAATAATTAGATAAACAGAGAGTCCTATCAATATTTTATACGGTAATGTAAATTTATAATAGTGAGCACGATTGCTTAGTGGTTTTACTTGGATTTAATTTATATAAATTGTGACAAATTTGTTTCGCCTTGCGAGGCCATTCTCAAACTGAATTGTCAGTCAGTTTGAGAATGCCCACGCAAGGCGAAACAAATTTGTCACAATTTATATAAATTAAATCCAAGTAAAACCACTAAACAATCGTGTTTACTATTATAAATTCATAATGGAGTTTTACAAACCTAATACCTCAACCATCAATACTATCAATTATTTAAATACAGAGGAAAGCACCTCACCTTATAAACCTTAGAATCGGTTAATTAAAATCAAATACCTGGAGGGGACTTCGAGTGGCACTATTCCTTTAATTGAATAAACAACGTTAACTCGCCGGCGCCGGTTTAACTCTCTGAATTCTCCTTGTTTGATCGAGTTTAACGCCCTGAAAGGAATTAAATCGCACTTTAAGACAACAGCTCTCGTAGTTGGAGTCTGTTAAGCAAACGAGTATATTTGGCTACAGTTTAACCGCCGTTGGTCAAGTAGCCACTGGGGGCAGAATAACTAGCGGAACAGAGGACGCTCGACAAGAGCCCCCGAGCCGGTTCTCCACAACTATATTAATTGTTCCTTGGAAAGTTCGACCTCTTGGATCCGACTCATAATTATAATTGATGAATTCAAAGTCCCCAACGTCAAGTTAAGTCGTAACTCGTCAACAGCGTAGATCGTGGAACCAGTGGTACAACGCTCGCGAGTTATTTTCCATAATAAGTCAAATTTGAAAGATATCACCCCTCCACTATATCTTGTAAGAATCCAGATTGTCTGGACACTTGTGAAGAACATTAAGAAATAAAAATTAATTTACCTAAACGTACGCCCCTAAAAACTGCACCGGGGAGCAAGTACTGTTAGATTTACAAAAAGTTGAATCAAATTTCCCCCGTTAGCTTAGCGATACATGAAGAAACTATCGTTGACATTGGATGCGTAATAAAATAAACTTTTTCTAAAGCAAATCAAAACGATTCAGTCACTTCGAAATCATTTTTAGCGCTTCTTGAAACTATTCGATTTAATACGAACATAAAAATTCGCGTTAACCGCAGGCGTCCGCCTAACGCGAAATCAATACGCCCACAGGGTGGTCGGTACTGTACCACTGCTCGGTACGATACATCGTTTGACCACATATTTCATTCCGGTGTCACTAAATCTGTCTAAACCCGTCATTGTCATCTCAAATCAATTATCTAAGAAATCTATACTGGACCCACTAAACGGGCAACAAAGAGAGCTAAAAATCGAAACGATTGATCACATCAAAATTTCTAGATATACTCAAAATTATACTTCTAGTAATAAATAAATAAATAAAAACGGAAGGGGTAGGCAGAATGGATAGATTGCCACATATTCTGACATAACTCTCGCGCCTCTTCTACATTTACACACCGTGACACGCATACTCGTCGATTGTTCCTATTTTGACTGTAATAATAACTTAAAAGTAACTCCCAGAACTTTTAGAAGTTTAGACAATATTTTGTATAACAAAAAAAAAGATTAAGTTTATTGAATTCAAAATCATTTCCGATCAGTTTGGTTTCATTTTGGGCAAGAAAGCGAAGAGTAAGCAAAGCTGGGCGGCAAACTAGGCGGCCAAGCGCCGGCCGCCCTGTACCTCGGCGATGTCCAGTCCAGAGTTATGAATCGATCTGGGCATTATTGGCAGATATATTATTGGATGTGATGTCCCGAGCATATGGCGCGCCCTATAACGGACAGTGATAGCGGACACATTATAGGATGGGTCGTGTTCCAATTAGGGGCTCAACTCTCTGAAAGAATTCAAGGAATGTGCCAACACTTAATATAATATATTATACTTTAGGTTTAAAAAATACATTTATTTAACACGTCATGGGCTTATGATAAAACAAGCCTTATTTTCCAGTACATTAGTAATCGATACGACAAGAAATATGTTTATTTTATTTTAATTTTAATTTTTTTTACTTTACATGTTATAACAATAATTTGCCAAAAAGAGTTTATGGACTGATGTTGTCACACTAGGCATGGCCTGTATCGTGGCAACTACATAAAATAGGATGTTAGTAGAATTTTTAGTAAAATGGGGGTTGTTAGTAATCTTATGTATCTTGGTAATCGCACTATGATGATTTAATTAATATGCAAGCTTATTTCTTGCAATCTCTACCACGTCATAGCGTAGGTGCCGCCTAGGAGTGCCACGCGCGGTGACTCCAACTATCGCTGCATCTTGCTAAGCTACTTGTACATCTCACAATTCAAATAAGTTATTTGTACTCTCTCACACCTCCGTGGTGCATAGGCCCTCAAGGAATCTTCTCCACCCGACTCTATCGCATGCCTGATGCTTAACATCGTCCCAAGTGAGACCTGCTGCCTAAACCTCGACCTGCAGGATGACATTAATGTCTATGTAATTAATACGAATGAAAACGTCTGTTTTCTAAAAGTTTTATGATCATTTACGGGAATGGTATATGTAGAATGGTATGGTAGACTTTATCAAATCAAATCAAATCAAATCAGTTTATTAACTCAATAGACATTACAAACAGGAAAATGTTTAAGGCATCTATTAAGTACAGGTAAAATATCATAAAAATACAACAAAGTACCAGGAACGCATTAGAGATGGTTCGACATTAGGAAGACAAGATACTTTCTAAAGTCAATAGTATTTGCCCCCTGAACGTACTTTCACTAACATGAAAGACGTCGATCTCCGAGGAGACCGCGTTCAGCAGACTAATTGCTCTTCCCACCGGTGTCACCAGAGGCAGATTGGTTCTGGCGGCCGGTAGGTAAAACAATCTGTGCTGTCGCTGTCGGAGATATCTATCGGGGACAAATGACCAACATCCTCCAGTACGGCCGAGTTCTCGAAGTATCCCCTAATTAATCTGAAGAAATGGGTTATTAGATGTCCATCTCTTCGAAGCTGTAAAGAATTGGTTCCGAGCATTCCCAGAAGAAATGCCGTGGGATAGAGCCACGGATAGCTACCATACTCCCTCATGTAGAGATACCTCAGAAATTTTTTCTGAACCCTCTCCAGCATAACGGAATATCTCGCCTCGTGAGGACTCCATATCACAGAACCATTTTCGAGCCTGCTCCGAACCAATGCGTTGTATAGGACTCTGAGCACATTGGGATCCCTGAAAACTCTTCCGGTCCGGAGATCATTTATCAAAGATGACGAACACTCTGTTTATAATTCATAAGAACAATTTATTAATATTCACTTATGTAAACTAATTGAAATCTGATTAAATTTTAACCAAATTGCTTTAATCCGATTTTGAGTTTTTTAAATCGTCATGAAATATCGTAAAATGCGCAATTCTTAATATAAATATTGAATCCGCATAGCGTTTAAAATTTATGGATTTTTGTTCGAGTATATCTTGACATTATTAAATAATTTCATTAGAAGTAGATTTCTCTCGTATATTAATTACTTCAGAAGTTCATTATAAAACGTAATTAAGTAACTAAAACGATTTAAAATAAAAAAACGTTTAATACCATAAAACAACATTTAACATCTCAGTAAAAGCGCTTTCATAACCGTACGATTCACTTTACCCAAATAAAGTGGTTTGTTTTTCGAGCAATATACTTAATGGGGGTACTTTTAAATATATTCCACTCATTTCTGATTGAACCTCGGCCCTTGAACCCGTTGTCAAGGATACTGCCCTCTAAACCACCGAGCGCGTACTGGTTCGCTCGGTGCGCGCATAATATTATGTAATGGATATCGAACAACAAAACGTGGCGTAGGATGGGAGAAAGACATGCCTACTTTCAGCGAATACTGCCCAGTTCAGATGTGACGGTTTATCATTGTATCTCAGTATACCTACCTACTAACACCATCATTAATCTACGCAACGAAATCCCCCAAAATGATTAACGGTAATGAAGCTGCTAACCTCACTACTCTCTGGTTTAAGTTTTACCTGTCTTTACCGAATGTATCGATATTGACTGCTCCTGACTGACGGAAGCACTAGGATGACTGACCCGATTAAACTAAATATGTAAAACGGGACGTAGTGTTAATATAAATATATTATTATGTGTGACAACAGAAGACTGAGGCAATTGATTCGGCGCAACAAAACCCCGACCCACCAACTAAGGGAAGGCAATCCCTACAGAAAATCCCTGGAGAACGCAAAGGGAAACCACTCCAGTAACACTTCCCAGGAAATCAATTTGGCGAGAAAGCATTCGTCGTACAAAACGTTTTAAAAGAGCAAAATTGAATAATATTTGAACGGTAGGTCCCATATCCAACCTTCATTGCGGGTGCTTAGTTGTCGGATATTTCCGACATTCGCTTGAACTTACCCAACGGATATTATGAGTTATTCAAAAAGCGAAGAGCGAATCTACAATGCGCAGATATCTGCGTAAAAAAATTTACAAACAAGGACAATCTAGAAATGAATTTTACAATAACTTGCTCTTAAATGATATTGGAATCAACTCTGATGTAATGCCATATTACATATAACGCAGATGTTTAACAAGCTGTGTTTTCCTACTCGGTCACAACCATTTCCGATTATCTCGTGATAACACCAGGCAGTGCACGAGGCTCCACTAACATATTCCATACATTATCTCCACTGTTGGTAGACACATTAACACACATTATTTCAAATTGGAATGTTATTTATTTCGATGCATCAAAAGGTTTATTTAAAAAAAAATGATCTGCATATGTAATATATTCACAGAAGTTGCGTAGTGCCTACTCGAAACGTATGTGAGTGTGTATTGTAGGTACTATACAAAGTACTTGAAGATTCTCAATAATATATCACGTCAGTTTTGGGCCGACTCTTCCAAGCTTCCATGAAACTCAATATGGATTATTTATTATATCGAGAAGCAAAAGTGATAGGGAGCTCGGTGGACGTGTATTCGGATGAATTGCTACTTATTTGTGATTAATGGACTGGTATGGAAGGCCTGTATCACCTAGCGAGATCACGAACTCTATTCGAGTGATTTTGGCGAAGAATCCTCTTTAGAGTTTTAATGCTTAATCTAGTGAAATACATCGCTTACTAGTATAGTCTTTATTTCATACAAAGTCGATTTATATTTTCGGTTTAAATGTGTGCATCGCAGGAAGAGAAAAATTACTCACGAGGTTTATAATTTTGTTTGAAGAGATTCAATAATAATACGTTATCTGATATATGTAACAAATATCCATGAGATAAATAAAGATAGGTATAATTTCATAGGTGATTATCCTAAATAAAAATTAATTATTTTATGATGTTACTACTAATTAATTAATTAATTATCGATCAAATATTGAATGTCGGCCACGTGAGGAGTCAGAGAAATCGACGCGCGTGCATTCCACGATGTATGAATGTTGAGGAAGCGAGAGAAATATGTCAGGAAAGAAAAGTGTGGCAGTCCATTATTTCTGCCTACCCTTAGCGTTTTTACTATTAATTACAACACGGTGAGATAGAAAATAATTTTTCGGTTCTAAATGAAAAAGCAGGTGGAATTTGAGTATACATACAAGATATATAATATAAAATATCCAGAAATTTTATATAAAATTAACATAGCCCCGAACAGCAACAAAAACAATAATCGTACGCACCCGTCAATTCTTGCGACTTTTTAAAAATATTTTTAATAACTATATTGACTAAGAAAATACAGCATCACCTAAATATATAATACATGAAATGTTTATCCTCCTTAAGGGCTACTTTCCTCTGCTTCGTTTCTTTAGTTCAGTTATTATGCGCGTCAGAAAAATCTCTTGTTGTTAAATGTAGAGATGAAAATCGTGAACCATTAGAGCAGGTACAAAGAAAGCTCATTCTCCAGCTGAAATCCTATCGTGCCGCTGTGTGCTATTCCCAGTACAATACAAATAATACTCCTAATCTATCGCATGTAGCGCTCTCTGAGTTGTATTGTGCTCCCTGTCGGCCGTGCGCAGCTATGGAAGGGTATCGACGATTCTAACATCCGTTTCATCTTTGATGTCTACGACAAACAAATTAATAATCTTTTAAACATATACAAAGCAGCATTATGCATAACTTATGAAAATAGGATCATCTTTTCTAAAATGCTCTAAAGGGAAATTGCACATTTGTAAAATAGACTATTAATTTTTTTAATAATGCTTATCGTATATTACGAATCAACGGTTTTCTTTTAATTAAATATGCACTTCTTTAAAATCTGAATGACTATTTTTATCATATTAAATATATGAAGTCATAGCATGAACCACGAATCCTGGTGACTAGTATGTATGAGAAATGTTCTAATGGTGAATGTGATTAAGTCTAAGGTAATGAATCATTGACAGTTTTAAAACATTGATCAATTCCTTCGTCGTATCCTGACTAGATTACTGCAATGATGTCTACGCCAACATCCCCAAACAGCAAATAAATAAACTCCAGTCTGCATTCAATGCAGCAGCAAGACTGATAAGGGGTGTGCCAAAGAGTTGTCACATAACACAGCATCTTAAGGAGCTCCACTGGCTGAAATGTCCAGAAAGGATACAACACAAGCTCTGCTGGACGGTCTATAAGGCGTTGCATGGAATGGCACCAGCTTATATATCTGAACTCTGCATCAACGAGAACCTGAATGCTAGACAGTCTACATTGCGATCAGCTAAGTCTTCTGCGATCGGTAGATTGACTGTGCCAAAACGCTGTCCAAGCACAAACTTTGGCGACCGAGCCTTCGCGATAGCCGGCCCTTCAGCCTGGAACAGTCTTCCAGCAGACTTTAAGTGCATTGAGAATCAATCAGAGTTTAGATCGAGACTCAAAACGCACCTTTTCAAATTATCATTTCCTGACAGGAAGGGCTGATCGATTTCGTCGGGTGCAGCCCTCATACAAAATATGTTTATATATATTTTTTATCATTATTATTATTATTATTATCTAGTTGATAAAACGAAGCATCTTCTACAGCGCCCTTGAGATGAGCAATTCATAAAAATGGCGCTTTATAAATTATCCAATTTATTATTATTATAATGATTTTCGAGAAAGAAGAAATCATGAGAGTCTGCAGCATGAATGGGGAAAATCCGGAACAAGAAGATGAGTTTGTATATTTAGGTTGTGTGTTTACAAAGGACAACATCCACTATTTGCTAAATTTATTTAATAGAATCTATGACACAGAGACTATCCCGCACAATCGGTTGAAATCTACAATTGTTACCTTGCCTAAGAAATAACACCCAGAGAACTGTAACGACTATCACATGATAAGTTTAATGAGTAATGTATTATACTTAAAATGTTTCTTAAAATTATTCATACTAGAATAAGAAACAAGTGCGAGCAAGACCTCGACGATACACAATTCGGATTTAGAAATGCATTTGGAACAAGGGAAGCAGTTCAATGTACTGCTGCAGAAATGTCGCGATCAGCGCAAAGAAGTCTTTGCATGCTTCATCGATTACGAAAAGGCATTTGATAGAGTGAGACACACTGAACTGATGAAAATGCTCAAGGCCTGCAATATTGATTACCAAAACTTTATTAACAATCTCTACTGGCATCAAACAGCGGAGATTAGACATGGAAATGAGAATACAGACGAAATAACTATACGCAGAGGAGTTCTACAAAGCTGCATTTTGCCACCTCTATTGTTTAACTTGTATTCCAATCAAGTCTTCCAATGTATTGAAAACTTCAGCCTGGCAGTGAAGGTTAATGGGGTTATTGTTAATTACATCAGGTATGCTGATGACACAGCTATTTTAGCTGACAGTATACCCGATCTTCAAGAACTTCTAAATAAAAGTGATATAGCAGGAGAGGAACTGGGCTAGAAAATCAACGTTAAGAAGACTAAATGGATGACATTTGGGCGACTTAATTATTCTACATCCACTCTGCAACTGAATGGTGCGAATGTTGAAATGGTCGACCAATTTAAATACTTTGGCAGCATTATCGCTAAAGCGTTTGACCCGGATATTGAAATAAAATGCAGAAATGAAGTTGCACGAGCTGCATTTATGAAAATGAGAACCTTCTTTTGCAACGATAATCATAACTTGAAACTCCGACAAAGAATGATTAAATGTTATATTATATTGTATATAAAGACCATATAATCTGGACTGGACCGTTGAAATCTGGACTCTAAAAATGAATGTAATGAACCGGTTGGAGGCGTTCGAGATGTGGATATACCGCAGAATGCTCCGTATACCGTGGACCGATAGGGTCAGTAATGCAGACGCACTACAGAGAGCCAGAGCCAATAGAGAGCTGTTGTCGAGTGTGAAAATTAGAAAGATCTCATATTTGGGTCATGTGCTAAGGAGAAAAAAATACCACCTCCTTCGACTAACATTTTGGGATTTTGCGATTGTCACACTGTCTTTGGTCTGGTGTAGAATTCACGTGACAATAAAATGGCGATAGATTGGCTACCTATCACATGTCATGTGAATCATCAATATAATAGCTAAAAATAATGTGTATACATTAATTGGGTTCAAACAACCTGTTGTATACAAAAAAAAAAAAAAACATTAATGGGTAAAGTCGAGGGACGTCGGGGAGTTGCTAGAAGGCAGCTGTCCTGGCTGCGGAACATTAAAGAGTGGTCAGGAATTACAAGAGCTCAGAACCTGTTACAAGTGGCGCAGGACAGAGATGCCTTTGCGTCAGTGATCGCCAACATTAGGGGGACCTGACATGACACCGAAAGAAGAAGAAGAAGTTTACATAGGATGTGCGAGTGGAAAAAGATATTGAAAGAGGGGTTGGGGCAGGCAACAAAGTGAATAGTCCACTTAAAGTTGTCATCGCAATCAATAGTCTATACAATAAAGCTAAAATGGCTGTGCACAATTGTGTTCTTATACCGACCCTTGTGTATGGAAGCGAAGCATTGAACTTGCAAAATATGAATGACAGTAGAATAAATGCAGTAGAAATGAGATATCTTAGACGAATTAAATTTAAAAAATATTTTTTTTTTACTTTCCAGATGTTACAACACAATATGTTGATTTTGAAATAAATAAACCCTATATTTATCGCCATATTGCACGCTTCTGAGGAAAAGCTTTGCTGAAGGCGTTAATTAATATGACATATTCCGAGGTGGGTACTTACCGCTGTAAGTATCTGAATATCACGCGGATATGTCGGTATGCTGTTCCACCTCCCTGGTAATTAAACGGTGGAGCAGACTTTGGAAATGGAATAACTAATAATTGGCTCCCTTGCAGGAGAACATAGAGGAATTCGGGGAAACGGTACCAGGTACATCGCAATTCTTCAAGCTTCGATTGTTTCTATTGTCTGTAGCTATTTACTATCATAGATAAACTATTGGAATTACTTACTCTTGATTAACTTATTTGAATTAATTTCACTCAATTTACTAAAAATGGAAAAATAGAGAAAGTCGTCGAAAGAATGATTCATCCTGAAAAGAACCACTGTAATTGGTACTTTCAAAGATTATAATATTTCGCTTAATGTATCTTTATATCATAAGTTTTTCATTGGTTGCAGATTAGTTACATATTTACACCTGAGGATGGAAGTCACCTACGAAGTATGTTTTGTTTAATTGTTTGATAATATCTCTTTTAAAAAATAAATCTTTATCTTTAAAACATACAGTGTCGAGCGTCAAAGAGGTTTATTTGGAGTACGTCTCCTCTATTCCAATAGCACCTCCGTTCAATTACGAGCGATTGAGAGCCAAGCACTGCCATTTTATTTGCGGCGTAAACACAACATCCGCAGCTCTTATTTGTTAATTGTTTCAACTGATTTACATACAAATGGTCCTAATCAAAGGGAATGGCGCTCTAAAGTGTTCAGCTGCGCGATAAATCCCGTTCGCCGGCTGCGCGAGTACTTTTATTCCGGCTGTTTCGTGCTCCACTCGTTCATATGTGTCCTTTATTTTATTAATAACGTCGTTACACTTACGTCAGATTCATTTGTAATCGCAAACGACCCCTAAAGAAGAGAGTGTTAAAAACACGGTTGAACCGGGAACGTTGTTTTACATAGGAATAAAACACCACATTATTGGTTTAACTTTCTAGGATATCAACAACACGCCATCAGAGGTTGGTAGAGAGAACGGACATACCTCAAGTAACCACAACCTTAACGTATATTTTCTTAGCCATTCTTTATTCATCCAATATTTAGTTTAAATGTTCATGTTTGGATACATAATATATTAATAAATTTATCACCTTTACTTTAACAAAATATCACTTGATATTATGGAAAGAATGTTATCTACATGCCAAAAGATACACGTAGAACAAATGGAGGGGTTAAACGGCCACACGATAAATACAGAGTAACTGTTTCCAATATGCGCTACATAATATACGCTATAATCAATTAACAATTTCAAAATAAAAACGCAACAATTCGCAACAAACAGAATACATGTGTACCTACTACAGTATGCATTGATTTATTCGCCAAATAAAACACATTCAAGAAATTTGGTTTGGAGTTTCTTGTCTAAGCCATAATCCTTGAAAATGATATCCGTTGAAGTTTAAATTTTGGTTGTTAGCAAATAAAAATTATGTTTCATAAACATCTTTATTATAACGAATTGGTGTTTTTTAAATTATCGAAGTGTATCCTTGATTTGCAAAGTGATTTATTAATCTAAACCCAGACTGAGATATATTAATTCATTGCAAAAGTGAACAAATGGTATATAAATTTCGTTTATATATTTCGTTACAATTACAAAGTATTCAAATCTTTCAATAAAAAAAAATCTTATTTTCAATATAAAAGTATATGTACGAGTATGTATGCGTACGTAAAACCCCAATTAGGGTTAATACAATTCTCATAAAGAAATTCATCCATTCGCTAGCGACATGTTTCAAGCCAGTAAGGGTGCGAATTATAAAGGGGCTGGTATAAACGGAGCACAGATTTTAATTCACTTATAAAAATTAACATGAAAATTCTGCGAATAGAATCTGCTTCCATTCTGCAAAATGAAGGCGAGATTAGAATAATCTCTTTGTCTGTTGGCTTATTATAAGTTCATCAACGTAGCATCATTAAATATTAATCGGGGGATTCGGAATAAGGTATATTTGTCAATGCTCGTGAGCAGAAGACATTTACATTTTAAGCCAACATTATCTCTCCGAGAAACAGGTACAAACAAAATTATTACCCACCAAAGTTTTAAGCCTAATGCAGACATTCGGGAGTTGTTCCAAGTTATTAGGAGAGACTGGGAGATTTGCGAATCACGACAGGATGCAAATCAACAACATTTTATGATTCACATTTTATTTCGTATCATTTATAACGAATCGGAAGAGCTGTCCAATACACTAATTAGAATTAATGTATTTTCCGCGGGGAAATACCACACCATTTTGAGTGATTGAGTGATATGGAAAATTTCAATATCCGGAACCGTAATGCGAGTTCACACAGATAAATGCTGGGGACACTAAATGATGCCATCATGATTCACATTGGCATATCGTAGTGAGGTTTACAGATACAATTTTACTATTCTATACGATTTATTATAAACAACCAATAATTAACAATTCATAATCGCACACATAACATGTCGCCTAATAAATATATATACACTTCAGATATACAAGACACAGGTATAAAATAAGTATGTATTATACAATGAATTACAAGCCTCCTAGAGAAAACAAGTGTTGGATAATTATTTCGGTTTTGTTATATCTGGATTAAAGAAAAAGCAAACTTCGCTTAAGACATTATTTATCTAAAGTTTGTTTGGTGGGAGAACTTTTCGGCAATAAGTGAGGAGTTCCCCGGAGGGACGTCGGTATCTCCACGTGTTTTCACTACAGAGAGGGGTGATTTGTTATTCAAATTTTTACAATCAAAAGAAAGATATCATACCTGACTTTTCCGTGGCAAAATGCGCTGAGAGCGTCACCTGAAACAATGGAAAATGTAATTTATTTTAATGTCGTCTATACAGAGCGAGCACAAAGGACTCTGTGTAGGAGGCTGGCCGGCTGCTGTGTTCGCGGGACGAGGATACGAGTACCAACCGTGCTGGAGATTAGCGCTGAGAGTTAGTCACTAATTCTATTTCGTACTATCTGCAATGATTACAAGCTCTTCTTTTCTGTAGTACCTACACGTTAGTGAATAGTGCATGCACCGTACCATATGAAACTAGCTGAATGTCGTAGTCTGCAGCATGCAATTAAAAAGTCACAAAAATTGTCGCCTTCTCGCCGGATTTTATTTTTGTAAAGTGACACTTTACAAAAATCCCTAAGAAGAGGAGACAGCTTGCTTCCTATCCCAATGACGCAATCCAATCACAATTACTAATAGAATAGCCATATCATCATTGACTTGCGTTATTTACTGTTCTCTTGATATGATATGTAGAATGTTTTGAATGACAAGCATAATCACGAAGGTAGAGAATAATCAGTTCGTATGTATTTTGGGATCTTGAGAAATTCCGTGTAGCTCGGCTTTCTGGACCGACGTTTCGGAGAACGTTGCGGAGATCTCTATCTTCGGGGTGTCCTCCTTCAAAGCGTTTCACGTGACTAATTTTATGATCCTTTTTTGTATATAATAGGTCGTTAAACCCAATTACTGTATACAATTTATTATATCTAGTAGCTAATCTATCACCATTTTATTGTCACGTGAATTCTACACCACACCAAAGACAGTGTGAGAATCACACTGCCATTGCCGTGTGGCAATCATAGTTCTTGGCGCTCTACCACAAATATCGTCAATATGATTTGAAAAACAAATGAACAGAAAATTTAAAAAAAAATTTCAGTGGAAACTATTTTGAGGCGCGGCGCGTCTTCGATGTTTTAATCAATTGATAAAAAGACGCAACTGAATTAGTGTTTTCATTATAATTTGCCGTAAGTTTTGTACGGACAAGCCTGGAGTAATATAGGTACTCGCTTGAAGAGGCATTTCTCGAACATTTCACCGGCTAAAGTTGTTATGGTGGAATCAAATTCCTTGAGCAATCAAAACTTAATGTTTTAGAAAAGTACAAACCTGGGAATAAAAAAGAAATTAATTGCGAGTCCCCGAGATGTGAGAATATTGGATCCCACAATGAAACTCGAGAAGCTTGGCGCAAACAAAATCTCGGGCATAATACTCCTGTCAATGGTTTGGCTCTACGCCTTGTATTGACCTTACTCTGTTTGCCGTATACAAGGGATGGTTAATGGGATTTCTCTAGGTGTTTACCGTGGCTTACACACATGTACAGGAGACACACGTATACACGAGGCTGCGAAATAGATGCCACTTTTATAAATAAAATGGGTATACGTGCGTTCAATTATTACACTCGATTATCCGAGTTCTCTTCCGTGGAGGTCCCATTGTTAATTTTGAAGGAGAATAACACTGTATAATCCACTTAACTTACTAGATATTTAAACATATTATTCACAACATGTTTCGGAGGTGACATTAATATTTCTTTGATGAAGGAGATCGCCTCCGGAACATATTGTGGATAATATAATATTTTAACTGTTGTAAAAATATTGAATAAAATGTGGATTGTACGAATCATAATAAAACCATTTTGTTCCCGCGGAAGGCTTGATTCGGAACACCGTGTGGGATGTTTACTATCTTTAACTGCAAAGGAGAAACTATTTATATGAAAGACAGACGGGTGTACTCAGTTCGCTGAGGGGAAATTGTGTTTGATTAGACGACTTGGAAGCTTCTTTATCCGAGCCGAAACTGTTCGCGGTGATTGGATTATTCCGTTGCTCTAGTGAGTTTCATATGGGAATATTAATTGCGATTTGACATATTAAGGGCGTACGATTCCAAAAAATCATTACCTTCTCAAATTAACTGAGTCCAACTAAAAATGTTTACTACTGGAGATTTCATTCAACTGTTGACCAAACAAGATTAACACCATTTTATTTGTTACTCCGTTATTCCAATAAATGTCCGCATGTTTTTTAACCCAGCAGTTTGTTTTGCAACATTGCTGTTTATCGCACCAATTATACCAAAAGCAGGGCGACGTACCACATATTTGACAGTTACAACAAGTGATTCAATAAAATTGACGTTTTTTCGTGGCATATTTAATATTATTCATGTATTATTGTATTTAAAAAAAACAGTTGACTTTACAATTCCAATTTGACAAAATGTTACAAATGTTAAATTTGATTTTGAATTATAAACGCGTACATTGTAGTAGCACGTGACTTAGACCCTAAAATAAATGCAATGAAACAATAATCAATAGAAAATGCGCAATACATTTTAAGTGTTTTTGGGTTCCCCTGCGAAGATAACAATATAATATTATATAATCGAATACTATTTATTCAAAAATAAAAGGAAACGAGCGGAGTACTTGCTTGAAAAGCTTGAAAGAGATCAAATAGGACTCTGATTCTTCAAATGCCTATTTACACGCAAATAACGCAATACAATCATAAGAAGCGAAACAACTTGCGCAGAGCATCAACAATTCAGTGTTAAACCACAAAAGTAATCTGACAATTCGTGATTGCGGAGCTCCGAGTCACAACTCTCCCGTTTTACTTTTATGTTAAGCGTAAAAAGGTACAGAATTTACTAGCGCATGAAACGATTTAAAATTATGGGACATGGGTAGCTCGCGATCGTCATACTCCGGGCTTTTTAACCCGCGCCGCCGATAAACTCCTCCACACGACCGCTTTTACGATTATTATTACGTCATCTCGCCGCGGGCCGGCTGGGGTGACGGGCGAATAGAGTCGCAGGAACAGGAGTCCCGTGCTCCCGGCCCACATTAGCTGGTGTCAGATTGTATCATAGTGAAATAATTATACTCTCATAAACGATTGGTTTATTTCACAATTTTTAACACATGAAACTTTATCAATTGGAGTAATCTGATATTTCTAAATATATAAAATTACAATTTAAATACAATAGCATTACAATTAACTGAGTTAAAATTGACGCGATTTTGATGTCCGATTTAAGCCCCTATTATGAAAAACGTTGAATGAATACCAGAATAATTTCCTTGGCGGGCGAATTAATTGAGCGAAGCCGTCCCTCCGCAAACATCCCGCGACGGGAGAACTCCCGCCAGTTTTTTTATTAGAATGTTTGCTTTCCTTGAAGTGCTCGTATACTCAAAAGTTATTTTAAACAATAACCCTTCTCAAAACGGGGGCGGCGCGGGTTTGAAACCAAAAAACATCAATTTTACGCCAATTGAGCCTACTTTTATCCCTGGAAAGGAAATGGGGGTGTGTTTACATCAGCAGTGAACAAAGAATACTGAATAACCGCCGAACCTCAGAGGAGCTGCCGTCAACAAGAAGTGTGAATTAGTAAAGATGGCATTCCAAATAAAACCAAACTTTTGACTATGTTCAATGTTTTTTTACACATTATTCAATCATCATAAGTTAGGGACAATTTGCCATTTTTAGAATTTAAGAAGGCGCCATGTCGAGCTAGATTATTTACATTTAATAATATTTTTATGGAATTTAAAAAAAGCAACAGGTAACTTTAAATACTTGCATATTTCATAAACATCTGCAACTGTTTGATGTATGCATATATTCAACCTATGTGGTATAACCACAAGTTGTCTTCTTCACTAAATCGGAAGTATGCTGAAAAATAGGCAGCTAATAATAGCCCGGATACCTTCTCGAGACTGTTTAGGAAAGAGAGCACACAGTTAGCGGATAAAAATGATATATTTGGCACGGTAACTTCAGAAGCGTAATCGCTATAGCGGTAACCATGTTCTGTTTTATCGAAGTTTTTAGTGCATTATATTATCGCCAAATGGAAAAGTGAACCATCAGAACTCCGGGAAGGGGATGTTGAGAATTGATTGTATCAACAGTCAACAACAGTCAAGTATCAATAATAACTTGACCAAATTAAATATCTCTTACAAAAAATCAACAGTCGAAAGTACAACATTATAATAATAATAAATTGGATAATTTATAGAGCGCCATTTTTATGAATTACTCATCTCAAGGGCGCTGTAGAAAATGTTCCATTTTATGAACTAGTTAAAAATACACATATTTAGAATGAGGGCTGCACCTAACTTAGTCGAGCAACCCTTCTTATTGGGAAAGGATAATTTGAAAAGGTGCGTTTTGAGTCTCGATCTAAACTCTGACTGATTCTTAATGAGCTTAAGGTTTCCTGGAAGATTGTTCCAGGCTGAAAGGCCGGCTACCGCGAAGGCTCGGTCGCACAAAGTTTGTGCTAGGACAGCGTTTTGACACAGTCAATCTACCGATCGCAGAAGACTTAACTGATCGCAATGTAGACTATACAGATTTAAAAAAAAAATACGCATCTGCTATTTTGATTGACATACAAAAAGTTTTTAAAGCCGTGGAGCGTCAAATAAGTTTTGAAAATAATTTGATCTTAGAATTTTTCTAAAGCTACCGACCATTCGGTCAGTTAAAATAGGCAGTTGTCAAATTGAAACACAATTCAAAGAATTTAGGTGCATACGTCAGGTGCAGCCCTCTCACTAAATATGTTATGTATAGTTTATAATTCTGAACTATTTTATAGATCACCCTAGGCCAGGGCTCGCGGGATCTGGGTTACGCTATAGCCCGAATCGTTTACCACGGTAAGCCCTTACAGAGGGAACCAGGGGCCAATGCGGTTGAAAAAGTCAATCCCATCATCCGGGGATTACACTGTTCGCGCGAGGGCCGGACACATGCCGGGCTTTTCACACTGCTTCACTCTCACTTGCGCCTTGCGTGTACAGCCCTCGTACACACACTCAGTACGCACACGCACAGAGAGGGATCTCTGGAGAATGGAGAGAGATGGCCAGGGACAGGAGGAGGTGGAGGAGGCCGATTTCTTTATCAAGCATCTACTAGAGATATTGGAAGAATATGTTTTTACAATATTCATAAAACATTGAATTACAGTAAGTTATGATACTCAATTTATTTTTTTAATAAAGAACATCTTACTATTTTTATTCAATATTCTTAAAGAGTTCGCGATATGGAAATCCATTTTTCTTTATGAAATAAAAAATTGTTTATCCTATTTTCGCATACTCAACATGTTTTGAAGGTATTAAAAATTAAGATTTAATTGTTTCGAAACAGGAAGTTATTAAGGAAGGAAATTTTTTTAAAAACTATTTTTATGCGGAAGGGCATGGGTCATGTCCAGAGTGGAACACGCCACATCCAATGGATTGCGGACCGAGCTGATGTTCTTTAAGATTAATTCAATGTATTGCTTTGCATGAGCAATTCCGATGATAAACAAAGCATCAAAAAACATTCCAATAATTCGATATAATAAAAATATGTTTGCAAACATAATTTGAAATTCCATGAAATTACTATTATATTTTAATCCACATTAATAAGAGACTCTTGCGGTACCTTGGTAATGTATTCATTTTCAACAATAAAACAAAATTCATGCCTAACAAACAGAGAACTGATTTCAACCGGAGTGATAATTTTTTTCTTTAGAATATAGATTACATTTGACGAAACCGTAAAAACTGCGAATACACAGATAATGCGTGCGGTACTCTGAACATAATAAATAAGGGTGGTTACCAGCGACGGAGGGCTGACAACGAAAGGGGGGTGTAGGGTGCGGAGGAGCGCGGCGAGGTGCAAGATGACGTGAGGCGCCTTGGTAAACAAGGGGCTGAGTGACGGTCGTGATATGAGGCCGCTGGTTTATAAGGGGCGAAGTCTATATAACCAGTAAATATTAATACCTCTCAGAATGTTTTCAAGAATTTAGCTCTTTGGGCTAAGAAAGCTGTTTTAGATGTTATCGTTTGAAGACAATATTTATTTGTATGTAATTTAAGATAATGAGTTGAAGAATACAATTCAATTGATTTATTATGTTGTACGTAATACAGCGTGATTTTTCTTATATTTGACGATGAAGGGCGATATTTGCACTTTTCATTACTTTTTGATCAATAATATTGTTATTATAATACATTTCAGAATCAACGATGTAATATCTAAACACGGCATAATCGGTATATTTGGGATCTTCGGATTTCTTGTAATTTACCTCAATCGAACTAGTAATTGTGTAATTGTGTAATCCTTATATAAAACAGTATAACGTGGTTTAAGTAATTTTACGTGTGGTTTGTAATGCAACCAGAATTTGAGTTTTAATATTGTTTCAAGAAAAATGGTAATTGTACATTATTTCCTTGTCAATTTATGCTTAAATTCGCCCTTCACATTCATGGCACCGGGCGCGTGCAAGTCTCTATCCCCGTGTCTCTCGGCGCCCACTCACCGACACGGTAATATGCAGACACGTCATCGAACGGGACGCTTCTCGGGGAGAAATGGAAATCTCACCTGAAACGAACGCTACGTATATTCTCGAAAGTGGCGATAGATGGGTGTGATCTGAATCCAACCGAACGGGTGATGACTTCGGGGATACAACGTCCCAGAAGAGGCGCTGTTTGATGGTATCCCAATCCCGGCGGTGAATGTGATTTTGTACTCTCCGGGTGACACCCGCGATGAATATTTAATGTTCTTTCCAAAGAGTTCAACGTGATCGGCTATTAGAACACGGAGTGACTAATATTTTCGGTTTGTTTATCGAAGGTTACGTCGGAGAAACAGAGGAGTTTCGTAAAATATTTTATCAAAATAATAGAGCCTTTTGTTATTTTAAACTAAAAGGGAACGAATCCAATTAATCGTTGATTAATTACGTTAGTTCCGGTTTAACTATATCATCATCTGCAATAGATCTTATGAATTTTAGGAAGATTTAATAAACGAGTGTATATTGAAAGCACTAACATAATGACTTTGTGGGAAAATTATAGAAATACCAACCCAAATCGACTAACCAACTAAGAGGAAGTTAGAAAGTGCTGAACGAAAAAGTTCGAAATAAAGAAATCTCCGTATCAATACAAAATATTCAAAGAAAAATCTCACAAAGGAAATCCTAGTTTCATGTCGCAAGGGGCGGAACTGTTAGCCGGGTGCAATATTCCTTCGCGTAACACGGCGGTCAACTTTAAGTTAATCCAACGACAGTGCAGATATTTCTAATAATAATTTATCATAAAACATCTATCATATGTATAACATCTAGTATTGCAGTCTAGATAGCATCAACGGGATATTTCACAGCGGAATGGCGGATCTAATTTCGATATATAGAAACGTAAAAGCTTTGAAAAACATTCGACTCTCACGGAATAGTTCATTGCAAAGCTCCCAAAGAAATACATTAAACGTTCGTGCTGAGCTTCGAGTTCGCGCTTTTATCTAAAGGAATACGCGATACAGTGGGCTTGAAGTTGAGCGGACAGAACCACTTCAAGATACACTGTAGGTGTGTTAATACATGCACCTGAAAAATAAAAATACAGCGATATCATTTGCCAACGATGTTAGAGATTTAAAAAATGGAATGGCAGAATGGGAGGATGGTGTGGTGGATTTATTGTTATTTATATTTGTAATAAAACGACAATCGGCCAAGACCCGGGTTCCGGGCTAAATATTATCATTAGGTGGAGTGAAGGATGATGAAAGTGAGAGAAAGAGTGTTATTTTTAATTAATTTGGCCCGCGCTGCGGGCGGGTGTTAGAATCCTTTGTTACATATTATATTATGTAAAGGCCGGTCAAATATGTGTTATCCGTACAGATTCTCAAATTCCTTTAAAAGAGATTTATTAACGTGTTCGCTTTTAGATCCAACGGGAGGCAGAATGCCGGCTTCCAAACGTATTTAATTAGAGGTTGGGACCAAATATTTTTAGATTTAGAGTTACACGAACCTCAATTTAAATGGAATTTGTCTGTATTTAATATTCTTAGTAACGCATAAATTCACTTTTCAGTTTAATTACGGATATGGAATTATCGAAATTAGTTATGTCTATAAATAATTCAAACAACTGACAAATTCCTTTGTAATGTGTGCAATAACAGTGCGAGCATAATATTATATGAAGTGTGTATTAATACCGATGATATGATATTAGCCCACGACTTGACATCATTATTAATTTCACTTTTTATTACACTACCTTTACATGAACATCTCGTTGAAGTTAACCCCGATTTATCCGTTACGTTCGTGCAGCATTTTCATGTTTTCCCAAAGATAACAATACTCTTTTATGGGACTTTTATACATTTTCTTTGTCGCGCTATAACGCGCTGCTGCGATATATTTTCCTTTTGCACAGGTATAATATCCGATTCGAAAAAATCTCTTGTTGAAACAGATATCGGCGGGTCGTCTCCTTGGCGCCGCGCCGTTTTATAACTCTAGCAGACCTACACGTGTTCGTCCCATCTAACTCTAATGTGTTCACTCCACAGAGTAATGCGCTTATTTTTTTTAAATAACAACTATTAATAAAGTTTAATAGAACTGAAATAAATGGATCACAATACATCCGTCAATACGTAATACACATTACGCCACATGATGCGTGATGTTACTTATTAAAACGTTTAATTCGAACTCAATTCGGGTAATAACGCGTGTAATATACACATACTGAAGAATCTTTCACCAACAATATCAGAATTTTATTGTTTTAGCTTAAAAATACGTTAGTAATAATAATAATAATAATAATACGTTGGACACAAATAAATAACGATAATATATTAGACACAAATCATCGAATAAGGAAAGATGGTACGAGTATGAGAGGGAGGAATGTAAAACAATAAAACGTTATGGAACGCAGCTGAAGAACAGATTCAGAACGCTGATATTTTGACCTCGAATATAAGATTACAAATATGATTCGTGCTTCTCGAATCATATTTGCCGGGACGGTTTTTGATAGTGCCATTCAGAATAAAGCGATCAATAAGCCCCGTCAGGTTTTTTCTTGTATCTGGTAGATATCCGGGATGCCCACAGTAACAATGGCCACTGACTTTTACTAATTTACTGTACATTACATACACTATTCATCATACACGCATGCCCGTATCAAAGCGCATGTTCCAGTGCCGCGTATTTTTTATGGCAAAATCATTCACGAAGTTGCTCATGTTTACAAACCTAGAATTACGTTTCAATTTTGAAGACGAAGAGTTTATTTTTTATCTGACGCACTGGTTTGCGTAGAAAAAAATGTCACCGTAATTAAAAACATACAAAATTTAAATTAAAATTATTCCAAGTGATAAAATTAGTACCTACTTGTGATCTCGAAGCAGGTTGCCGCCAACTTAAATATTGATAGGATTCTCAAGAGGAAGCTCTCACTTCGTGGTTAGACATCTTAAATGTATAAATACAATATTAAAATACTTTGTACTTAAGCACAGATTGGGAATTATATTTGAAGCCAACTAGTTCTGCTTGTACCAAAGCTTCAGCAGGACAATATAAAAACTTTCCTTATATTGCCCTATTTAAAGCGTTAATACTTTTAACCTAATGAACGGTTATATTAGATGAATTTGTTTTAAAATATCGGCACGTCTAACCTGCTGGGGGAAGAAAGTAACGTATTCGTTCACGAAGGAGAAAATAAGTTAGGAAATCTTACAAAGGGCCTTCACACATAACCAGAAATAAGGGCTCTAATAGTGTTAGGAGCACCGCCGAACCTTTTGTCTTTAATCCTTTATGTCGGGGCCGGAATCCACTTACCGAAATAATTGAATATCGGATGTCCATTCCGCCGGGTTTGTTCAATACTAATGGACCTAACTGAGGAAGGCTGAATAATGCATGTATGAATACAGCGTGAATTATCCCGACACGCGTAATATCATTGCCTGCCAATTACAATTGTCCGAATGTGGAGCTTTTACTAATTCATTACTAACTAGACATATGAAAAGCTTTTAAATATTATTAAACTTTTTAATGATTTCACAAATTTGTTAACAGAATCCTTGAACGGAGCCGTAAATTGGAAAAGTTTGGAACCAAGCGACCGCGGTAAGACTGACGAATAAACATACACACTAGAATAATGGCAGTGTTTGCGGTTCTACAGGTTCACGTTTAAACTAGCGTGAAAGTAATAATAAGACAATTTATGTTTGTATACTCGTACATACTTTAAAGTATACCTACGTATAGAAAATTAAAAGCGAAAAACTCCTTTACAAAGAGTATTCACAAATAACCCAAACCACTGAACTCATGTTTCAAGTCATATTACGTGGTGAAAGATTCTAAGAGCTCTTTGGTAATATTTATTTCGTATATAGTACACGCGAGTAGGTACACTCAACATTTTTTCTGGAAAATATATTAAAAACAATAATGTTCAATAGATTATTCAAAAAACGTTTAATGGTTTTGAAATCGGCTTACAGGTAACATAGAGCACAATGGTAAGGAGTTTCACTTAAATACGATTTTGGCAAAACTCCTCGGGAGGCAAAAGAGGAAAGAGAATAGGGTCCCATTTTATGAACAGTGTTTTTATTTTCGTCTGAATTTCAGGAAGATTTATTCATGCAAAGTTTTAAACGGTTCCTTGTTAAATAATAATATTTTGAGTAAAATCTTCTTAATAACGTTCTCAGAGATCAGCTTATAATAATCTTGAATCCTTAACAGGCTCTTATTATGTGTTCTACTATGTATTCAGCTGTCTAAATAAATATTACATTTCCGTGGTGGAAAAGCTTGCCATGTGTGGTATATCAAGTTAATTCGAAATCAAATCAGTTTGCGAATATTAACCGGTAGGCACGGCGTGTTCTCTGCTTGGTGCTAACTTCGTCCTTTGGCCTCCTCGCGGATCAAGACGAATTAAACGAGTCGTTACGCAGAGAAAGAAATTCTGCGCCCGCTGGGTAAAGGTCTGGTTCTGTCTAAAGCGCTGGAAGTATTTTCTGTTTATATTCCATTCAACTATCTTCTACTTTACCAAATTCATATTCGGAGCACAAGAAAAATCCTTTAACATTCTTGATTTCATGGTTTGTGAAACAATATTTCCAATCACGAAATTCTTTAACGTTTAAGGATACGAATATTCCACAATATGATTTACATTCTCTGTGGACACAGAATGATTTCAGAAAGCAATATTTATAAAAAAATGCTTCATTTCACTCTGCTTGCTTGGGTTATTTTCCATTTGTTCATTCTTTGATCCCTGTTTATTTCCGCTGGATATGACAAGAATAATAAAAATTCACTTTCTGAGAAGCCGCATCCAATTGAGTAGCATTCCATTTGTCTAGCGATTGTTTCCATACAACGTATATTATAGTTTTGTTAATGATGAATATAATATAATAGGTAGGTATCTATGTTGGTGGTGAACGTATGTTAGTTTTATCACCTTTCACAGCCTATCCAAAAAACGTGTATTTTAGTTTTGTTAATGACGAACCTCAAATTACTTGAACATTAATCAAGAAGAAAGATGAATCGTCTGCTGCATCTAATATTGAAGGGAAAAATAGACGGCCGCAGGGGGGCAGGGAGAAGGCAGATATCCTGGCTGCGCAATGTGAGGGAATGGACGGGAATCAGAACTGTGGAGGAGCTATTTCGGACAGCGCAGGATAAGGAAGAGTTTACCAGAGTGATCGCCAACGTCGGGGGGAAATGACAGGGCACTTTAAGAAGAAGAATGACGAACCCACGTGTTGTTAATGAACATACAGGTACAAGTACCTATGTTAGTGGTGTACGTATATGTTAGTTTTATCTTCTTTCATATCCTATCCAAAATGGAAGTGCACTATTGTGTTCTTATACAGACCATTTGTATGAAAATTGAGTATGGAATCGGCAAAAGAAGGATGAAAGTATAATAAATATAATAGAAATAAGATCTTTGAGACAAGTAAAGTGTTGAACGAAAATATAAGAGGTGAATTCAATGCGAATGAGAGTGTTATGAACAAAATGAAAGGAGTTGAAATGAATGAAGACATGGAAAGAATGAATGAAGACAGAATGGTAAAAAAGGATAGGTATGCTAACGATGTAAACAGAACTAAAAATAGAAGAAAACCAACGAAAGTGGCACGATCAAATAAATCAAATATTGAATTTCGGCCACGTAAGGAGTCGGAGAAATAAACGTGCGTGAATGACACAATGTACAAATGTTGAGGAATCGAGAGAAGTATATCAGGAAAGAGCAGTGTGGCAGTCTATTCTTTCGGCCTATTTCTTCGGGGAGACGGCATGATGGTAAGTGAGTTACAACATTCCCCATTCCGCCCTTCTTACATAAATTTTTACATAAAGCGATCGCTTAACCCAACCAATGACAGGTCATAAGTCCTGTAAACGCCTCGACCACCATTTTCTGTTTCCAAAACAATTTACATCTTCATATCTATTGAGATACAATTAATCCTTAAAAATGATAAACCCACAATGGGTAAAATCCAGTATTCGTCTACAAGTATTTATATACATTCAAAACAAAATGTGTCACCATCGTTTCACTTAGTGTTCATTCATTATTACAAAAAACTAAATATGATTTCTTCCATTTGAACCTTAGATCAATTTTGGCACCGTTCCATACTATCTCATAATCGTAAATTTTATTGATTTTCCTGACGAAGAAATATACATTGTCAAAACCGGCGAGCAAAGAATGTGATCAATGCTCGAATCAAAATTATACAACAGCTTGTGCGTATATTGTGGATTCAAAGGAAATGTAAATATTAAATTAAGAGCATGTTAACAAAATATACGAGATTTTAAGTGTATGTTTTAATATTAATAAGTATATATTGTTAACTAATTTTAATTTTTTGTTCCAAAAAACATTTTCGTTTTTGATTGAGATTCGATATAAAAATAATCATAGTACTAATAAAAAAAAATCCGTTTCCCGCCGCTTGCATACGAGTTAAATCCGACCCTGGTCACCAATATTATACTACATTTCTTCTTCTTCGACGTTACAACCTTCGGTTAGTCTTAGCCTCCTCCAAGAAACGTCTCCATCCCGTCCTGTCTTTGGCCGCCACCTCCCAGCCTTGCTGCTCCAGGACTCGACAGCCACGGCACCATCCAACCATCGCAGTCTCGACCTGCCGACCCTTCTTCGCCCTACTGGATTGTCAGATAACACTCTTTTGGGGAGCCCTACTGGATTGTCAGATAACATCCTCCATGCGGTGCAAGTGCCCTAGCCAGCGCAGTCTGTTAATCTTTATAAACTTGACCACGCTGACGTCTTGGTAAAGATCGTAGATCTCTGTGTTGTATCTTCTTCTCTACATTTGACCATCCTTTTTGGTACCGACGATTCTGCGGAGGATTTTGTTCCATTTAAGAATATGCATTTTATAATGATGAATTTTTCATGAATTCTAACACTGTTTTTTCCATTTTTGAGTTTAATTTCTCGACATGTTTCGAAGGCTTTACACCTTCATCATCGGGCGAGCGATGTTAACTCTTTTATTAACCTTGAAAAAATGTCGTGTAAAATAAACTCAATAGTCGAAAAAATAATTAAAAGGGAATCTAAGGCAATTTGAAAAAATGGAATGGAATAGAATATCAAGACCATCCAAGGAATCAAAGAAGTTCTCACAGTGCTTACAAAATAAGTATGGTAAGAAGCAACCAAACTTTTGCTGCCAAGCTAAAATCTGAATAAAGTAGTTGTTTTCACTCGACTTTGGATTATTTGAGTAAATCGATGTCAAAACAAATGGACACCTAGGAGTTATTGATCTCGCATCATCTCGTTTATAAGGTAATCGATGATTCATACTTACAGTTTTAAAAATGTTCCATGCGGTGTTCCTGTGCTGCTAAATCCATACTAGTCAGTTCCTTTTCCCTTTTCCTTTCTTCTGATTTTTTTAGCTAGGTAACACACCACCCGCGCTTCGGAAGGCGAACTAATCGAATGTAGACAAGAGGTTTGCTTGACGCACGGACATGTGTTCTCGCGTGGTGATATCTAATCTATCACATCTGAACGGAGAGAACGGGACTGTCGGGAAATCCCATTATCCCTTTAATACAATATCACGATGTCATAAAGAGTTAACGACCTGATTTATTATATTAAAAATGCTGTTCTTTTCATCGGGAATAATTAATATTTTCATTGGTATAATTGTGTTTATCAACATTTTCTTTATTTTAAATGAAGTATTAATGTTTTAAAAGAGTTTCTGAAGAGCACGAAAGCCTTATTGACAAAATTAAATATTCACTGTCGAACTCAACATCATTTCCAATAATTGGTATTTTTTTTGAATGACTTTGGAAAAACATTGCATTTTTATTACACTATTCTACCTTATACAAACATGGTTCGTTACCCATCTTTCTTCAGTGTATTTTTATGTAAATTGAAGAAGGATGAGTATCATATTGTTATTAACTGTATTGGGAATAGAATATTTTTCAAAAAATAATAATAATATGGATCCACATTATATGATTGCGAAAATGAGAAGAAAAAAAATATTTTTACTTCAATCATATTCACAGTCTGAAAATAGCTTACTGAATAAATATTTGGAATATGTTCATTCTGCTGCTCCCACGCAAAAGAAGAGGTAAAAAAATTACTCACAGTCGATATATAATATACATTTATTCTTAACGAATGTTTATTCCTAGGTCTCTCTTAACTATTATACACTTCTCACTTTGTCTAACTTCCACAATGTTGAACTACATGCAGAAGTATAGTAAGTGACAAAAGCCAAGTTAATTTAATATGTTTTGTAGAAAATCTTTTTTATGACGAATGAGTGTTTCGTCATTAGGGTTCCGAAACTCCGCGCTGTTGTGTTTCCAGCTACATAGCATACGGCCGCAGTAAACAGAAGGCTAGCTCGAGCCAGAAACAACGAAGAAATCATTAGCATTTTTTCTATGAAAGCAACACCAAGAAGGTGCCTAATCGACTCCAGTCTGCAGTCCGCCGCGGGTCGGATTTACCTAATGGCCTCAGAAATGGGGCTTATTTAATCGCATTTATATTATTTCTTACGCAAACAGCCCATCAACCAGAGCGGCTCGTGACCCGCTGGAGTGAGCGGCTCACTTAGCTAACAAAACTAATGTTTGATACACAAATTATTCATACGGCGCGGCCATTTCCATTCCCAGCGATTGCTGCATGCTATCATATAACCGTTGACGCGCAGGAGCTCTGCCAGTCAGGATACAGTCCACCAGATACCCGATCTGTAGGTTCACTCCATTTAGGCTCGGCTGTTATTGTTATTAACTAAATAGATTCTTCGCGTGGTTACTAAAAGTTGTGATAAAAAAAATTAAACACAATAATCTAAGTTAAATGGTTAAAACGTTGTACACAAGCAGCGTGAGTGTAAAAAGAAGCCAAGGACGACCGAGGAAAACATGGCATGACCAAATTAATCAATTACTAAAAGGCGGTCACATTCGAAGCCGGAATAATCGACGTGCGTGCATGGTACGATGTATGAGTGTAGAGGAAGCCCGAGAGGTATGCCAGGACAGAGCATTGTGGCGATCCATCCTCTCTGCCTACCCCAACGTGGAAAAGACGTGATGGTTCATTTTTCATTTTTAATAATCTAAATTAGTAAAGACACTGTTGGGTTCTTCGTTATAATATGCACGTGAAATGCGAAAAACTTAATATTTCACGAACCGCCCTTCTCCATCAGGTCCGAGTATTCTCGAGAGGGACTTACGTTTATAATTAAATTTAAAACTTCCTAAACCAATCACAAAGTTCGTATACCCGGCACCAGGGTGAATCTGAGTGCTTCGGTCGTGATTATGAAAAACCGTTGACTTAAATATGACGAGACGAGAGATCCGGTTCAATCAATATCGAAAGGGTATTCCGATTTTAAGCCTGATAATGTGAATAGTAATGGACAAAGAGCATCACTATCGTGTAATTTCGTACCGCAAGGATGCCCACAGCGGTGAAGGAAGTAAGCTTACTTCATAATATAGCTTAAGAAGTAAGCGGAATGGGTCAGAAATCTCATCGCCACAATCTCACGGAAGAGACACGAATCGTGAGACGAACTAGAATGGAATATTGGACACGGAGAGTGACCTGGGATTTGAGTCTCACATCTATTTAAATTATCTGCCATCTAAATTGTTCGTTCTAATGCGCCCGACGCCAGGGTTGGGGCTCAAATACTTTTTTGTGAGACCCTTCTCTTTGGCAAATATTATAAAAACAATCTCATGTTGTAATTGAAATGTAAACAATGTAATTTCGTGCATTATTTTTATAACCCTATATAAGGCTAGATTCATTATATTATTTATATTATTTATTTATATTATATATATATATATATATATATATATATATATATATATATATATATATATATATATATATATATATATATATATATATATATATATATATATATATATATATATATATATATATATATATATATATATATATATATATATATATATATATATATATATATATATATATATATACATATATATATATATATATATATGTATATATATATATATATATATATATATATATATATATATATATATATATATATATATATATATATATATATATATATATATATATATATATATATATATATATATATACTCGTATATATATATATATGTTATTATTTAAAAAAATCATAGAGCTTAATCGCCTACAGATCCAATAAAATACTGTCGCTGTTCGGAGGCTGCAGCCGCTCCCGCTCACGTAGGTATATGGGCCCGTGTAATCGTATTACAACAAGCCAAGAGATCATATCTCCGAAAGTGAAGCAATTTTTGTATCCGATGGCCCTCGGGCAATCCTACGTCATGTTTATCTTTATTTATCTCTCAGGCTGATCTGGGGCTAGGAAATCTTTAAATTAAGAATCCCCCTTTTCCCTTTTTCTTATTTCTTCTTGTAAATATCCTATTTTGCTGTATAAAATGCATTAGTTCGCATTGGAAATATTGCCTGAAGAATATTTCACATTTTTACGGGGTAAGTTATGCGCATGGAGTGAGTGAATGTGAAAAAATAAACGAATACTGTGAGATTGGGAACGAAGGTGGAACAGTATGGGAACAAAATAAAAACTTGTAAATGCCGTCTCAAAGCAATCTGAGTCATGCGTGACACGCTATATATTCATACAAAAGGATTCATAGAAATTTTTCACAATAGAAAACTTGGCCCGCATCCTCCCTGCCAAGGATAGTTTAAAATTTTACAATCTAAGAATTACTTTATATCTGATTTGTGACCGTAAAAAGTAGCGAAATGTTCATGCAATGGAATGCAATGATTACAAAAATATGTACTTTAATCGGCCATGCATTCGAAACACAAAGTATTAATCAAATTTTTGAAATGATTATTGATTGGAAATAGAAGAAAAGGAAATAAAAGAAGGCAAACGTGGCACGATCAAATATGGAATGTCGGCATGAGGAGTCAGAGAATTCGATGCGTGTTCAAGACACGATGTATGAATGTTGAAATATGTCAGGAAAGAAAAGTGGGGCCGTCCATTCTTTCTGCCTACCCCTTCGGGGAGACGGTGTGATGGTTGGTTAGTTAGTTTTATTTATTTATTGGAATTGTAAATTAACAAAGTAACCAACCCGCAGTCGTATCGAAGGAGTAGGCAGAAAGAATAGACCGCCACCCTCTGTTCTTTCCTGAAATACTTATCTCGTTTCCTCTACATTCATTCATCGTGTCATGCACGCACGTCGATTTCTCCGACTACTCATGTTGGTGGATATTCAATATTTGATTGATTTTATCGTGACATGTTTTCCTCGATCTTCCACTATTTCTAGTTCGGTTTACATCGTTAAAATAGGCTATTTTTACCATTCTTTATTAATTTATTCCATGTGTCAGTATTTTGTTCATAAGGAATTGCACAAAAAACCCTGGTTGAAACTAAAGTTTTCACAAATCTTGGCTCATATTGTTTGCAATTGATCAAAATGTAAATATTGCGTTGTATAATTACAGCGCCAAGCACGTGAGAAGAACGCGAGCGCAACTTTCAGAGGGAAAGAATCCATCATTAAGTTTGAGCTTCAACAGAAGTGTCGTCAATGGATGACATAATGAAGTCTAGACTAGAAAAGCTTTAGACAAAGTGAAAAGTAAAATCTTGCAGTAGGTACCTATTGATTGGGACTGACACGTTTCCATTTGTTCCCTTTCACGAAGCGTCGACCATTGAGAGGTTTTTTTCTACTCCGTCACTAACGAAGCGCACTCGCAGTCACACTTATTAATCTCTCGGGATTTATTAAGGGATACTTCCACGAATAAGTGCGGCCGTATTCAAGAACTAAATAATTTCTAGTCGTTTATCATGAATCACTATGGCATTTAAAAAAATAAATGGAAATCCAAAAAATTAAATTAAATTAAAAATTAAAAAGAGTGAAGCGTTGAATCTTACATAATTTCAAAAATGATCAAGTATTCTGAAAAGTTTGTTTTTCAAGCGGGAGTTTTTTATGCAATTTTGTCTAAAAAAATTCATTCTCTACAGAATAATAAAATAATTAATTAATTAATTGAAAACATATGACATCCCATGAAAATCTTAAAAATATTATGTCTTATTTTTATAATTGTTTTATAGTGAAATCTAATATTTTAGTTAACAGCTTTTTCAGTCATTTTCTAAAGGTTGGTGTACAAATAAATGTGAATTTATTTTTGAAACGACTTCACAAACACCGGAAAGTTATATAGCAAAATCTTTCTCCTGTAATTCCAGCCCTTCATCCTGGTAACTGAGTTCGACGTTAAGTGCACAAGTCCATTAATCAAAATGATAAATTTGTGTAAATAAATTGTGGATGCGTATCCCTCCATAGCCGAAGATCTGTCGGCGCCACAATGGGACCTCGGATCCCACAAAGCCCCTGAAAAGCGCACTGAAGGATAATTCGCTAAGTACCTCACGCGGTGACCTAGATAAGACTTTTTTCCAAACTCCGACACCCCCACCTCGCAAACCTCATTTGCCCTTACCTCCGGAGCGGACTTATTTCGTTCATCGCGGCTCTATGGACATTTGCTAAAACTTTTAACTTAATTCCTCAACCTTTGAAAAACCATCCGTCCTGGAGGACAGGCGGCCTGGTGTAATTGGAGTGAAGCCCTTGAAGGGAGATCGGCTGGGACATGTCTCGCTGGTTGCAGTTTAGATTCACCAACCAGTGCGAAGAGCCCCCTTATTTGGAGCGCTCTTGTAATTAGTGCTGTACCTACATTAGAATTTCTGTATCTTTCAAATAAGAAAACAGATCTGCAGGTCCAGAATTGAACGATGCCCTTACTGCTGTGTTCCTCCATAATACGAGTATACAAATTTTACGTTTTTTATCTTTAATCATTTAATAAATTTGATAATAAAATATAAAAATAATAATGTCCCTTTCTGTTAGATATCATCATAGGTTAGTAAAGTTTAACTGGTATGAAGATTAATTCTAAATGATATTCAGAACCAATAAGGTAATAATGGCAAACCCAAAAGCGACCTAAATATTCCAGAAAGACTAGAGAGTAGCGGCGCCAAGATTGTGAGAAACATTACGCTCCCATCGGGAGTATTATATCGCCCTTTACATTGTGTTTATTATCTTATTGTTGTTTGGAAATGTATAGAAAATTGAATTTCCCCGATCAATATGCTTTAATGAAGTGCTTAAAACTAATTTCTGCGGAGGGATCACGAGTCTTTGTCCCAGTACACGAATACGTCATTTAAGTTCGCACGCGACTAGGGCCGGAGGGGCCCTCGCCCTTCTGGCCTCTAGCATTACTCACGCCCAACTTAACTCTCCATTTGTGGGAGATGTTGTGTAAAGCCTTCTTTTAATTGACAGTCTTTCAGTTTTAAATTCAGATGGGTTGCCCATAAAGTACGCGAAACATTCGGCTTTATTATAAAAAGAGTACCTACTCCGATAATCACAACGGCTTCAAAAGTGTACTATATCTGCAAATACGACCAAGTAGCGACATGGTTCAGCAGATTAATAGTTTACAATCTCCTTTACAGATCTCCCCCTAGGTAGACATAATGATGATGATAACGATTTAACAAGCATCATTTTGAAGGAAGGTTCACTCCAAGGCCGCTCTTGCCTCTGCACAGAAATATAGGTCATCGTGTATGTGTATGGAGTGTGTATGGAGACATGCTTCGCCCCCGTGTCTTCTTTCTGTTCGGGTAATAAAAGGAATGGCGGTGGGTGCCCTCCATCCCGCCAGCTCGCTACCAAAGGAGCACTGAATGTATAATGAGTAAGAAAAGTTTAGTCTTGTAATAACATCAGCGAAACGACCCTAGGAGATAGGGATGAAAATTTCGACAGCCACTGAATTAAATCATTAAATTTTAGCTTTGCTTATTATTACCCAGTCCAGCGACTCTCATACGTTTCTGTCTCTAATAAGGCTAAAAATATTTTTATAAGTAATACAAACTAAAATCGCGAAGAATTCACTATTTTTCAAGTACCAATCTCTGGATAGACTATTTTGATTGCGTTGTATTTTTAATCCGTGCTATAGGACACTACGAGCATATCGCATATTCATTCTGAAAAAAATGAACACAGAACTCTCCAAACTTAGCAATCAAATTGAAATAAATTTTGTATTGAATACATAAATATAATACAAACATTTAGTATTTGGATCACTTATCGCGTTGTATGTTTCATAAACTTTGGACGGAGATGAATCATTTTATGTTTTAGCATCTCACATCGTCTTCACTACTGAACAAATCTTTGAAATGGGAAAGTGAAATGTCCTATTTTATATACCATGATGACAATATGATAAGTTATCCCAACGAGTGGGCGAAACGTGTAAATGTTGGAACCTGCGTTATATTTTCCGTATAATTTAGATTTATTGTTATGAGATTTAGGGAAATAGTGTCTTCCGAGACAATCAATGATCTCTGATAAATTTATTTCTCTCTTTTGTAGTACTAACAAACCTTTTACTATTTAACGATTATTCTATTGAACCTGAAATTAGGAATAAATTGTAGTTATTACCGGAGATGAAATCTAACTATCCACAAGGCCACTATTAGAACAAGCTCGAAAGAAAGCATTTTATTAAAACAACGGGGGTAAAGTAAAATTTAACTTGCAAGCCCGTTCTCGTAAGTCACTTACCCTTGTTCGCTCCTGCAGTGAGCAAACTTCCACGGTATTTAAACTATTAAGTTAGGCTTGCAACTTGCAAGGCTTTGATAACTTCGAGTGAGGTGGGGATTGTACCTTGTTATAGGTGAACACGATATCAACTATTAAAGGCTAAATTGAAATTCTCAGTCTTAGAAACCATCAGAGCAGGGAGGAGACGCGTTCCCGGGGGTAAAGGAAGTTGCTGGTGAAATCATTCTGTTACACTTTGAAAAACCGATAATTAGTAATAGCGTGCAATGAGAATCACTGATCCTGTAAAAGAATAAACTCTTGTTTGGTGGAACAGCATCTCTGACAATTCTTAAATTTACACTCACTGAATCGATATTAGCTTATAACTGCCGATTCGGGGGATCATCAATCTATGCATTCTCTACTCATTAATAAAAATACGTTTATATTCCAAATGTCAAAAACAAAAATATTCATTATTTAAATCAAGAAACTTCAATTATACAGGATTTCCAATGTTTAAGTTCGCCAACCTTGTCTAACATATATTGCAAATTGTATAGGAGGAGCTCTGCCTTGGAATGATATGATATAACGATAACAGTTGCGTAAGACAAATATGTATCAAATACCGACGCATGGTATTATATATTAAAGCTTGTAAAAAAGGAATTTGTGCAGTGGGTACATCAGATCATTGGCCGGTTTGCGGGCAGGTTTATAATAACGTTCAAGTTCGAGATTTTAACAATCCGTCCCTTTTTTATTTGATTAGATTATAGAGTGTTGAATATTTACGAGATTACAAAGGTCCTCTATATGGAAGTTATTCATATTTTATAATACCATAGCAAGTGGAAACAAGTCACTCCCGTAAATTATACTGGAATGTGAATTATTCGATATTTAAATAATCTCAAAGCACTCAGTAGAGTACCGTATACGACTAAATTAATGACGCGAGTATTCGATACCTCGCCCGACCCACATCCATCCGAGTTTTCCGTAATGAAAGTTTGAGACAACCGGGGACAGAGTTACATCTTCTGCGCGTTAATTATTATGCCTGTCCTAGCCAGCGGCATTAGCATGTCAAAGGGGACCCATCGATCTGTTGGGTCCGGCCCGACGCGTACTGGTACCAACATAAACCAAACATTGAAGCGAATAAAATGTTTATTCCCTGATTGGGCACTCGTTGTCAATAACACTTGGCTAGTTACCGGTGGACAGATCTATTTCTTCGCAACCCATGTGCGCATCAATAAAATATTATACCATTGTTCTTTGGTAGAGATTAGCCCGCCTAGCTCGGTATAATACTATTATATTACGTTCGTATCCGTGGCTTGAGGCCTCGGGCTAAAGCCTCGTACGCTTGAGAACCACCACAACAAGGATAATAAAACGTCTGGTAAACGTACGTCTAACGTAGTCTGATCGCAACTGTAAAATATTCCCCACTCTGCCGCTCCCTGTTGTTCAGTTCTACCTAAATTCACATTACACTCTAAAACAGAAGGATATTACGAGTACCCACACAACAAACGTGAGTGTCGAGAGAAGCATCAGTTATCTTGGAATGAAATATCGATGATACGCGTGAGAATTTTATTTTAATTTTAAAAGCCCAACTGTTGGACAGATGTACAATAAAATAGTGTCAAAGAACTGATTTAAACTTTTGAAAGTATTTCGATCATGAGATAACAGGCAAGAAGTGCGAACAAATTGAAGGAGTGCGAACAAATTGAAGGAGAATTAGAGTATTATCCTCAAATAACAATTGTCTGATCTTCGAAATATTATAGGGTAGAACATCCATATTTATGGAAAATCCTGATAAGGTCTACAAAACACTCGAGCTCTCTGTGCATGCTAGACTGGGTTGGCTGAGATGGGCTGGACATGTGTAGAGAATGCCGTCATCTCGGGCACTTAAGACAGGATGTTCTCGAGGGACATCCGGGTGAACGAAGAAAGGTCAGTACGCCTAGACTCCGATGGGAGGATGGAGTCAGGAATGATGCTGCACAGCTACTGCAAATACGAGCTGATAGAAGGAGAGAACTGATAGAAGCCATGGCTCAATATGATCTGTAGAGCCACCAAAGAAGAAGAACATAGTGGACTATTTCTGACAGAAACACTTACTTTTAAAGATAATCTAAGTTTAGCTGACTGATAGAACAAAAGAAGATAATTTCCCCTTAAATACGAGTATGTAATACAACAGTTACTCAATATTTCATGGTGTAAGGCGGAAGAATTGTTATTTAGGATATATAATTAGGACTGTGGGTAATAATGGCGGACATTTAAGAACACCGCGAGGGCCTTTTTTGAGAAAGCTGTGCTTCGCTGGAATAATGCTTCCATGAAACCGCTCGCGCTCTCCCTTCTTAATGCGATATCTTTTAATAGCGTCGTCCCTGTAGTAAACCGGAGCTAAGCTAATAGAAATGTACCCCGGCGGTTGGCAGCACAAGCCCCGAGATCAGATCGCCGCTTCCGTGTTTGTTCACAGTCCAGTGAAATTAGACATCGCATAACTTTGGGAATGCCTAATCGATCTCTGTGCCGCCAAAAAATTCACTTTAAGCCGCCAGAAAATTACAACAGGTAGATTGAATCCAATTACTGTATACAATTTTTTTTTTACTATTATATTGATTCTCATGACATGTCACAATAATTCTACACCAGTCAGAGCTCTTACCACTCTGCCACGAAGGTCGTCATTATGTCTTGTAATGACGAATTGGGCTATCTTTTATTATATGAAAACAACTATATTGCACAGAAAAGACAAACCGTAGATCGCGGTGCCGACTTGGGTATGTACATACCTGTATGTATGTAAAGTATCAATTTCCAGAATCGGTAATTGCAGCTCCGCGATTGTTATTCGGCCGACGGCGGCCGGAGGACTCGACTCAATTACGGGTAAATTAATCACCGCGGACACAAAGCTGCCAAAGGGCGCAAATTGCAAATTTACTGGTGGATGTCATGAACGCAAATTACTGTAACAGAATTCCGAGGATGTGTAGTCTATAAAATAGCATCAGTTTATTCTATAAACCTTTTTCGTTAATCTGAGGTTATCTGTCTACAACACACATTCTTCTGAATTCAGTTCATTTCATAGATGAAAGGCGTAAACCTATGTTCTGCTATGTAATCGTATGTTTAGCTGTCAAAAACGCAATTATCATTGTTGAGTTTATATAAGTCGACAGTGGTAAATGAACATGGGTTTATTTGGAAACATGAATTTGTTCGTTTGGAAGTTTCCGCCGACTGAACGAAATTTGCAATAAACGGCGGCGAGTGTGCAATAAACGACCACCGCAAACGTTGCGCTTCATTGTATGCAAACCGTTCACACAATATCATTTGTTACTCTATCTAGAAATTTAATAAAAATCATGGGAGATAAAAATAACAATAATATTTAAAAGTGATTTTTTAAATTATCCGATATTATTTCAAAATAGGATTTTTTCCAATCCTGAGAGAAAGCTCTTACCTTCCGCCGCATTCCTCTTGGGCATGCTGGGGACCAATAGTTTGCGAATAGGGGGGGATTCGTTCAAAGTTATCATATCTTTACAATTATTAGAGGATTCTTTTAGAACTTCGTTATATCGGATAGAATCTTAGGTTCCGGATGGATATTGTCAACAGCGTCAGTACAGATTGTTTTATTTTCCAACATGCAGCAAGAGAGCATGTGAGAACCAAACTGGCTCTGGTGAAGCCAGTGGGGAGAGTTATCAAACTGCTGAATATATTGTTATACGAGGTCTGTTCAAAAAGTATCGCGAATTTTGAATTTCCGCTGGCTACGTATATTTGATTTTTGATTTTTTTGTAGCGTTATGTTGGTACTCATGTCCCTTACTTATGCTGACAAGGTCGGCCATTTTGAATGTTTAGTTAATTTTTGACAGCTGTTTTGCTTGGATGTGTTTTGGCTCGTCTTCGATTTTTGCCTATTCCAAAAAATGGATCAAAGAATCTGTATCAAATTTTGTGTGAAAAACAAAATAAAGTGCGCGGACGCATTTCGAATATTGACTGTGGCATATGGTGAAGCTACCTTGGACCAAAGCAACGTTTATCGGTGGTACAAAATGTTCTCAGAGGGCCGAGAAGATATGAACGACGAAGAGCGTGCCGGACGCCCGAGCACGTCAACAACAGACGAAAACATTGATAAAGTGAAGAAAATAGTATTAGCCAATCGTCGAATCACCGTTAGAGAAGTTGCTGAGGACCTAAACATATCGATTGGCTCGTGCCATTCGATTTTAACCAATGATTTGGGCATGAGTCGGGTCGCCGCGAAATTCGTGCCAAAATTGCTCAATTTCGACCAAAAACAGCATCGCGTTAACATTGCTCAGGAGATGTTGGACTCGGTCCGTGACGACCCAAATGTGCTCCAGAGGGTCATAACTGGTGACGAATCATGGGTTTATGGTTATGACGTGGAAACCAAAGCTCAATCATCCCAATGGAAGCTGCCGCATGAGCCAAGACCAAAAAAAGCGCGCCAAGTTCGGTCGAACGTGAAGGTTTTGCTCACAGTTTTCTTCGATTGCAGGGGCGTGGTGCATCATGAGTTCTTGCCACAGGGTAGTACGGTCAATAAGGAATATTACCTGCAAGTTATGCGCAATTTGCGCGAAGCAATCCTCCAGAAACGCCCGGATTTGTGGAAGAACAAAAACTGGCTTTTGCACCATGATAACGCCCCTGCTCACACATCGTTGCTTGTGCGCGAATATTTGGCCAAAAACAACACAGTAATGGTGCCGCAGCCACCGTATTCCCCAGACCTGGCCCCCTGTGACTTTTTCCTGTTTCCAAAACTGAAGAGGCCCATGAAAGGACGACGCTACGCCACGATTGAGGAGATAAAGACGGCATCGAAGGAGGAGCTGAACAAGATCACAAAAAATGATTTTTTAAGTGCTTCGAGGATTGGAAAAAACGTTGGCATAAATGTATTATATCCGAGGGGAATTACTTTGAAGGGGACAAAATAGATATTCATGAATAAATAAATACTTTTTGAAAAAATATAAAATTCGCGATACTTTTTGAACAGACCTCGTATATGGAACATTTTTCATATTGATGGAATAATGAAACTCCAATTTACTTTTCTTCTATATTCGCCATAACTTTGTGTTGCGGATATTTAACGTTTTATATATTATACTTTATATACAACAGTCACTTTATTAAAAAAAAATGAAAAACCGAACACGTTCTTTTCTTTATTTTAAATTCCTTTTTTTGTTATATTTATATAATATCACCGATGAAGGGCTTGTGTGTCCGAAACATGTTTAGTTTTTATTTTTTTAACAAAGTGAGTGTTGTTTACAAAGTACATAAGAAAATAAACATCCATATTCGTGTTCTTGAGATATTAAGTATTCTTTCAAATTGACGGCTTAAATGTAAATATGTTTGTCCGTATCAAAAAGGGAAAAAATGTATTAAACTATCTGCTTACTCACTATCATCAAAGAAAATACATTGTTGACGGCATGGTACAACGAGGGTAGTAAGTATGTTAGTACGTGACGAATATACAAAACAATTAAAACACTCGTTCTGCTGATGGAAACTTTACAATAATCTTCAAAACTTGAGTCACATAATAACTACGCCATAATCTTGTTTTTGTCACAACCACCCGGTTTTAATGATGTGCATTGCCCCCATTTCGAAATCAGTCAATTTGAAACACCCTGCGATTCGATATTTATTCATTCACCAGAAGCATTCATTAGATATAACGAGTGCATTTAAATGTATCGAACACCAATTATTGGACATCGAGGAACACGGAGTCGGCGCACACTTCCAATGGAAATCCGGTGCGGCATTGCAGCCGCTGTATAGGCGCCTTTGTGCGGATTTAATTCAAATACGGAATGGACAACTGATACAGCCAATCCGATGTCCATTGACGTGGAGCGATCCGGGGCGTCGAAGCGCGAACAGACTGCGCTGGTGAAGGTAATACCTGTTTAATTTCCCTCCCCTAAGAATATATTGGTTTGTATGTTTCAGTCTACAGAATTGTTTTGAAAATTATCGCCATTTCCTTTGGAGTCAAATACTTTGGTTTCAAAGATTTTTTTAATTGCCGATTGATTAAAAATCGCTGCAGTGAAGGCTTACAGTTATAAAACAAATATTTTTGCTCCCTCGACATATTCCTATTCTCCTAGTTTCATAAGTAGTCCCATAGTAATGTCTAAAGTATTAATATTCCTCACATTTAAATGCAGTTTTTATATGTGAATTTTAAAAAATACGTTGAATGTTATATAAATATATGTGGGAGAGTTGTGAAACTCCTTAGCTTGTAGACTAGTTAACGATTATATTTTTCACATTTTTTGTATTAAACGGTCAAATGAATTTTATTTTAAAGAAAATCTGTTATTTTTTCTTGAACAAAAACGCATAACTCCAGATAGGATATTAAGTAATGATAAAATGGTGTGGTATTCATTACAATTTTTGGTATACCTTAAAATTCACATTGCATTATCTAAGAAATTCTTCCTACATCTTCAATGATACTGACTGGAAATGCATTATGAAAAAGTTGCTTATCGTTTGGATCACCAGGTTTCATGTCGTTCTTAAACCATATGCGATCACATATTGACAACACTGTACTTAGCGGATTACTAAGATATTGTTTATCAAATTCCCAATGATCAGATTGGAGGAACGTAAATTACGTGATGCGCAAGTATTTCATAAGCATTTCTGTTTGTTGATATTCTAGCTATATCAGATTAATGATACTGTAATTTTGAGCACAGACGGAAGTGCGCCCGTTTTGAATCCTTAATGCGTACTGACAAATTAGCGTGCAGAGACAACACTACAAAGCAGAAAATGGTGTACTTGACGATACGTTGTTGTCCAAGGAAACCAGTGCAAACTGATATGGAATGTAACTCTCCTAGCGATAGAGAACTATTAACCTGCTAAAATAATATTTGTAGAGGTTACAGTTTTTCATCAGAAGTTCACTTAAAAATGGAAATTGTACCTCAATTGTGGAAGTGTTTATATCAATTCACGATACTTGTACATCGCTAAAAACATTTTAAACCATCTTATTTCTATGTTGTGTCTATCATTTTAAGCTCGGGAGTGACTCTTGGCTGCCCTTGATATTAGCCCGCTGTCCCGGCTGCACCCCGAGCTAGCTACATCTGAATAAACGTTTCCTCCCACCAGACACAGGAAACGGAATCAATTTAGAACTGTTAATGGACCGGCGGAGTGTTCTGACCACTGACTGCCTCCGCAGGTACCACCGTAATAGGCTAGTACTTACAAAGGAACGGCCAGGGGAATTACGTTCCTTGGTGTATATGTACTTATACCAAGACGACTCTGTACTCAGTAAATACTTCGGAGATTTATCTGTAAAACTAGATGCTTGTACACGAAGCGATTTTTGCATAGACCTGAAATTACCTAAATCTTTATTTTATATAACTTTATTTATTTTTATTAATATAAAAAAGAGATTTTTATTTTATTTGGTTTAGTCAAATAATTATTATTTGTTTTGTTTCAAAGGATTTACAACGCAAAAATCGCAAGAGATGATTTAATTCTCTAATCCCCTCCGGACACACCGCCCACCTGGAAGACCGCCTAAGAGATGGAAGGACAGCTGGATGTCATCATCCGACGAGACATGATTTCTGTGTCACAGATCGTCAGACCTATTAAAAGAAGAAGAAGAAGAAGTAGTAGTTTTTCCGTCCTTTGGTACCTTACTTTGTTAAAAATATACAATAGACGAACATTTGCAAACTATTCTTGAAACGACCTTTGTCTCTAAAAAGAGAGCTAGGATCTTGCAATAGAAGGGAATGTTTGCTAAATAATGTGAAATGGTCACCTGATTTCACTCCGTTCAATAATAACTCCATAATTTGTGGGAAAGCTTTGAATAATTAATCTTTGAATAATTAAGAAAATAGTGTGGCGGTCCATCCTCTTTCCATTCTCCGCAGGAGAAAACGGTGTGACGATAGGTAAAATGATAGTTATTTTTGTTATTCTATACGTTTTAAATGCCTTCTATAAAAAATGTTTTTTTTTTTTAAATTTTGGTAGAAGTTAATAAACACAAACATTAGTGAATTTTAACTACATTTAAAAAAAGGATTTTCATATACTTCTAGAAAAGTTGTTATCATACTACCTCCGAAAATTGTTTAAGAAATAAGTTATTTCTTAATAAACAACAACAACAATAATAAACCATCACCTCATTTCCCCGCAGGGGTAGGCAGAGAGAACGGACCACCACACTACTCTATTCTAACAAATCTCCTTCACATTATGCAACGAGTCATACACGCACGTCGATTCCTCCGATTTCCAACATGACCAAGCTGGAAATCGGAGTAATCGAAATAATTCAATTTGATTGATTTGGTCATGCCATATTTTTCTCGGTCTACCTCGACTCCGTTCTCCATTTACATCGTTAACGCATACTTTATTGGCCATTCTTTCTCCATCCATGCGCTCCATATGTCCGAACCAAAGCAGCAATCATTTCATAATTTTGTTCATAATACCTTCATCCGCTCAACAGTCCTTTCTTAAATCAGCATTTGAAATTTTGTCGCACATCGTTCTACCGCAATATCTCAACCATATTTTTTCTGCTCTCATCCTTCTTCTACCAGTTACATGCTTCGCTTCCATATATAAGGATTGGGACCAGAACTCCATTGTGAACAGCCATTTTCGCTTTCATTGATAAATGCTTGTTTCCAATAACTATTTTAAAGCTCCATTAACTTTGTTATGATCCTCTTCTAAATAAATAAACCTGAACTTAGCTCCATGATTTGAGATGTACCCCTTTCAATTGAGCTGTTGTTCCTACCTGTCTTCTATTATAATATAATATATTGTCACGTAACACAATCCTGCCTAGTTTGCGCAAATACAATATTTCGAATCCCCTTTCAAATCGAAATTGTTGTATGCGACACCAATCATTTAACTGAATTTATTAAAATAAATATGATATATTCAGTTATCAATACCCATTGCACGTTCATATTGAACTAAACTTGTAAAGTCTATGGCAGAATTTATAGAATTTATAAATAGAAAGAGTAAGAAAATTGACGAGTGACAAAGTTTGGGATGTGCAAGGTGCCTTTATGAATGGCAGAGGATGTATGGATCAAATTTTTGGACTTCGTACATTGACAGAGAAGTTTCTGGCCAAAAATCGCAAACTTTTCTGTGCGTTTGTCGACTTACAAAAAGCATATGATTACGTTAATAGAGAAAGGTTGTGGAAAATATTGTCTGAATATGGAATAAGTACAAAACTGATCACGGCAATTAAGTCGCTATACACGGAAAGCACTGCTAGTGTCAGAGTAAATGGAGATCTTACAGCCTGGTTTGATATCAATAAAGGTGTCAAACAAGGTTGCGTAATGTCCCCGTGGTTATTTAATCTGTATATGGACAATTGTATGAAAGAGCTGAAAGGGTTGGATGTAGGTGCCAAAATGAGCGGAGTGTCAGTAAGCTGTCTCTTGTATGCGGATGACGCTGTCCTACTTGCTGACAACGAGCATGAACTACAAGTCCTGGTGAATTGTATGTATGAGGTATGCATGCGAAATGATCTGATAATGAATGTTAATAAGTCCAAGGTAATGATTTTTGAAAAGGAAGAAACCATGACAGTCTGCAACATTAGCGTGAATGGTGAAAATTTGGAGCAAGAAGTTGAGTTTGTGTATTTAGGTAGTATGTTTACAAGAGATGGGAGAGTTGAGAGGGATATTGAAAGAAGGGTTGGGGCAGGCAACAAAGTGAATGGTGCACTTAAAGTTGTCATCGCAAACAAAAACCTATCCAAAAAAGCTAGAATGGCAATGCACAATGGTGTTCTTCTACCGACCCTTATGTATGGAAGCGAAGCATGGAACTGGCAAAGGAAGGATGAATGTAGAATAAATGCAGTAGAAATGAGATCTCTTAGACGAATGTGTGGATATTCTGTGTATGATAGAGTGTCGAATGAAAATATAAGAAGTGAATGCGGTGCGAATGATGGTGTCATGAACAAAATAATGAAAGGATCATTAAGATGGTTTGGACATATGGAAAGAATGAATGAAGAAAGAATGGTAAAAAAATTATATGTTAATGATGTAAATGGAACCAGAAATAGAGGAAGACCGAGGAAAACGTGGCACGATCAAATAAATCAAATATTGAATGTCGGCCATGTGAGGAGTCAGAGAAATCGACGCGCGTGCATGACACGATGTATGAATGTTGAGGAAGCGAGAGAAATATGTCAGGAAAGAAAAGTGTGGCAGTCCATTATTTTTGCCTACCCCTTCGGGGAGACGGCGTGATGGTTAGTTAGTTAGTTAAACACCAGTAATAAATCTGAATGGCTTTAGTTTCATCTGGCGTATTCGAAGTTCACCGTGAAAAGCGGTAATTCCCGTAGTTTTATTAAACTTTCGTCAAAATCAAGTGCAGATTTCATGTGAACCACTGCACAGCACATATTGCGAACAAGTGGATTAAAGGGAGATAAAAATGTAGATCCAGTGTGCAAGCGGGTAACAGGGGCCGCGCGACTGAGCGAGAGTGTGTCTACCCTCTGGTGTGCATTCTCCGCCCTCACGAACTTCACAGACATGTATGCAATGTTTCTGGGTGCGTAATTAAAACGTTTCGAAATGTATTCCGCGGCCAACCAGCCCCGGTATCGAATTCGCTTTCTAATTTTTTTTTTGTTAATTCAGTTTATATAATATCCGAATTAATACGAAACCTGAGTCGCAAGAATTTTGAATTTACATACACGTAGGTACGTGGCTCGATTATTGGTACCATATCTATATTTTTACAATACTAGAATGTTTGACAACACATTTAGATCCCGTTAATAAAGGGAAAAATGAGTTATAAGTAACAAAGTTCCCAATACAAGTGTTGTGAAGCAGCGAAACACCGCGATGGCTTATTTCCCTCCGTTGAATGTGATGCTCGTTTGTAAATTGTGTTTCGTCCGTGAAGAGCTTTTTATTACTTTCTAAATCAAATTTGTTTTGGTTCCGTTCATTAATTCAAACATTACGCCGGCCGAGAATACTGAACGCATAAAACAACGTAATCTCGTCCATAATCCCAAGCGCCTGTGAAATCCGTCATAATAAATTTTCACCGATTAATCTGATGGACGGATTCGTCGCGGACTTAACACAGAAAAATTCATTTCTCGTAAAGGGTTGGTGCTTCGAACAGCTCAACATTCTTGATTATGTTTTTTGGATTTAGGGTGTCTCTTGTATAAACTGCGCTGAAAAGGTTTAAACACGGCGAACTAGCATGATATTTTTCAAAATAAACAATTGTTCTGTCTACTATTCCTAACGATAGAAAGTTTTCCACATTTCATGAAAACATCTGTTTTCTAGCAGTTAAATTGATGGGAGTGATATGTTTCTACATATCGTCACCTGAGAGTAAGAAGGTTCCAACTGTCAAAAGTAAAAAGCCGAAAAAAATTAAGTCAAAGTTTTGTTGGTTTCGGGTGTGTATCTTGGAATAAAAGGGTTCCATCTGAAGCAGATGAAATTCTTTTACCGAGAAGCGTGTAAATTTTCTCTGGCGACAGTTGGAATAATAAAGTTCTAAGTGTAAATGAATCCTTCTTCAGTGAATCGTGTGTTTTGAATGATCAGATGGAACTTGATTATTTTCGTAACATCAAAATGACGATACTATTACATGTTTTTTTTTTATTGTACGTATAGATAAGGTTAGTAAGAACCCTTTTCACGAAAAAAAAGCCAAATGTGAAATTTTGTTAGTTGGAACCCTCTTACTCTCAGGTGACGATATACTGAACATGACGACCAATCGTTGTCGCGGTCAACTACGTCATACAGTGGACTTTACTGGCCTTCGGTGCTCTCTGCTCCATACTGCTCTAACACTACGACGACCTAATGTTTCTTTAGAAAAAACAGGTTAATTAAATGCCAGCTGTTTTTGTGTACATCTAGGCCAGACATCCTCCATAATATTTATCTGTGAGCACCCACACAGAACCGAAAATAGGTGTTGTGTACAAAGTGATAAATAAAACATAGAAATAGGTACGAATTAAAAATATAAATCAAGGAACGAGAGAACAACGCACCGTGCAACCATATTGCGTCCGCAAAATAATATATCGATATGGACAGAGACAGGCGCGGCGTCACCCGGGCGGAGAGCGGACGCGTAATTATTTATCACGCCAAACTAACGAACTAGGCCGGTGCGGTGTCGGGGAATATTTGATGATGCCGGGATACCAATCTAGGCGGCGGGCCTAATGAACACTGACGTGCCTTCCGAGTAGGTGCGAGCCGCTATTATCCAAATTCAAACCAAAAAACCCATCCATCTAGTATCACAAATCAGAGCAAATCCCGCTAAACAGTATCTCGCGCAGCGTATTAAAAAGTGGGCGGGAAATAAATTTGATTTTAGCATCGGATGCGCTGAGACTAAATTATGAAAATCGTAATATATTTTGAAAACTCTCTCATCGCCACGAAGCGCTACGGCTCGCGTGGGTCCCTGGCTGCCCAAGATGTCAACCATGTGAATTGCCATTGTGCGATAATAATAATATAATAATTAGGCTAATGTGGCTAATGAAAACGCTGAAACATTCATACACTGCACACAGATTTCGTTTAATAATTTGGTAAAAATGTTGGTCTGTTATTTGAAAATAATAAACACGTTGAACATTGAAAAATACGAAATTAACAAACAACTAAAATAACACACAGTAGGGAGAAACAACTCAAATTTCATGCCATAGAGTGAATAGATAATAATAAAATATAGAGGGAGTGTATCAACGTGCACACTATCGACACGTTTTGAAAACCCACTCCTTTAACGAAAAGTCGGCATTAGGATCGCGAACTAGCTTTGGCGAAGATTGCCCTGCTGGCCTGGCCCGTATGACCCGACGCATAATATAATTAACCCGAACCTGACGATTAACTGATCGAAAAAAATTCATATACATTCCTTACATAGTTAATACGAATGAAAACGTCTGTTTCCTAGAAGTTTTATTATATTTAATAGAAAGAAAAAGTTTCGCCCTGTTAAGGGATTAGCAAATATCAACAAAAAAAGTTTGATTGTGCCTTAGCGATGCAAAATATGTCATTCCCAATAATATATTGTAATAAAACTTCTAGAAAACGGTTGTTTTTATTCATGCGAATGATTTAATATGGAGTTTTACATCATTGTTTAAGAAACAGTCAATACATTCCTTACATATCTACTGCCAAAATTCCCTCCGTCGGAGATGATTAAATTTTTGTTCCAAGCAAATAAAAAACGTTCTTCTATATTCCCCTTTCGTTAAATATATAAAAAACGATTTTATTTTTTTAATTGTGTAAAATGTCTGTATTGCGAAAGGGGTCTGTGCCCCGAAACTTGTTGGTGAAAAGTGCAAGAAAAGTTTTAATAACGCGATGTTTCCAAACTCATAAAAATATGTGATCCTAATTCAAATTGCCGCGATAAAACAAAAGCAATATTCATGTTTCCGGAAGTGGCAGAACTTCCTCGATAGAACCAGACACGCAGCACGGCATGTTTTAATATACAAAATACTTTTCCAAATCTTTTAATATACATCTAAACGTTGGCGGAATTCTTTTAGACATCCAAAATGTAAAATTCCCCAATAAGTGGTCCTCTAGGAGCCGGGAAGGGGAAGACAGTGACAAATGTCGCCGCTGCGGGTGCGACAAATCCGGCGGTTTAGGAGAGGACGAGCGAGATCATAGCCGCCGGCGGGCGGCAGGAAAAATACGCCAGGCGGTTCATTTCATTTAGTTTATGGCGCGGCTTAAGTAGGCGCGCTCCATTTCCTCGGGCATTTACTTCTATTGTCAATCGGGGCGACTAATGCAAGCCGAGTGCAAGTCGCAGCCTGCATGCCGCACAGGCTGGATCTTGCAACCTCATGTTGTTCAACGCCATAACAACTTTCATATTAACATCCACATTTCCAAAACAAACTATATCTCATTATTATATTAGTGCATATAATTTCATTAATTAAAATGAAAACATCTGTTTTCTACAAGTTTCATTAAGTTTCGCCTTTCTAAGGCAGCATCAAACTATATTACGTAGACTTTAATTAATTAATATAGACTTGTGGCGAACCTCATATTAGTACTTGTGTTAAAATAAATCTTTATACTTTACATTTAAAGCTAAGATTTGTAAGACTCCGGGTGAAGTGATGGGCCAGTGGGATTTCAAAGACCATCCCTCACCCAATTAACTAATAACGTGATGAAACTTGCCATGTATTTAACAAATAATTAAACAATTAATACGAATGAAAACTTCAGTTTTCTAATAGTTTTATTATATTTTATGGAAATGACATGTTTCGACCTTCAAAGGCATAATGCCTTAGAAGGGACCATCCCTCACCAAATTAACTAATAACGTGATGAAACTTGCCATGTATTTAACAAATAATTAAACAATTAATACGAATGAAAACGTCAGTTTTCTAATAGTTTTATTATGTTTCGACCTTCAAAGGCATAATGCCTTAGAAGTGTGAAACATGTCATTTCCATAAAATATTAGAAAACTTTTAGAAAACTGACGTTTTCATTCGTATTAATTATTTAATTTGGAGTTTTACATCATTGTTCAAGAAACAATAAATACATCAAATACAATTGTATATAACCCCGTTTAAACAACTTACTATTTTACTAACATATCATCTTGGGTTGTAACAAAAAACAAAACATGGAACAGATTTAGTTTTCACCAATATACATATGTGTAACTAAGTAATTATATGGTTGAGTTCATTCCAGCATCTACATTGGTTTATGAAGGGTTATTCGGTTTAATAAACAGTTTTATTTTATAAATATACTATTTTTCTTTAACATATGTTACGATATTAATTTAGAGTCCAGTATGCACCATAGTAACATCAGATATCCACAAATGGCATTCCAATTAGGTGAGCAAATTCGCTGGCTGTCAGCAGGAACTCGATCAATCATTAAGTCAATATTGATTTGTACGCCAAAAATTTAATGTATACGAATATGACACGAAAATTCAATTTCACGCAGCCCAAAGGTACTTGAATATTTATAAAAACGTCAGTTTTATAGAAGTATCATTATATTTGATGGGTTTCATAATTTCGACTTGCGTTACAACATTTCTCGAAGCATGTTCAAACAAGGGTCAAGGCGCTATAAGTGAACTTAAATCTGACACCGGATTGTAATTAGATTTATGATTATGGGTGACAGAAATTCAGGCGATGGAAAGGGGCAATTTCCGGGGAGACGAGGGAATTAATTTTGTGTAGTCTGCGGATTAAAATATGGAAAAGGGGAGGGAAGTCAAAACGCAGCTAGCATTATAATTCACTCGCCGGTTTAATTATTCCGTGCTACTGACACACGACATCGTGTACCACACACTCCGGCCAGGCCGAGTATTCTACTGGCCGAGAGTCTAGGTATATATTGCGCGCTGTAGAGGGCCTTGATATTATAGACAATTTTATATAAACTGGAGATACGAAGGAAGCTAGCTCGGTCTGGGACGGGGATGAGGCAGGCACGTTGTGAGGCAACCGGCTTAACAGCTGACTAAGTAGGCTGTGGAGTTTCTCCGGCCTCCGTGGGACTTGGGAGTGAAGGTCAGTCGGTCTTTTACTTTTATATAAAGATTTCAAATTTTTATTTGAGAACATGTAGTAAGGTTTATTTCTGTTTAAGTGCGCAATAAAAAGTGTATCGAGGTTTCTCCGGATAAAACACCTCGTATCGCTGAATGGGCAATGGTCCGCGTATCGGAGAATACCGCAGTCCGCTCTCTAATGAACTGTAAACGCAATCAAAATCGAAAATATTTCATCGCTAAATACATGCTTCAAATTGTTGTTTCGCATCGTCGGATATCTCGTTTTATCGTAAGCGGCGCCGGTGAACCGAAGCGTCTGGCGCGAGGCGCGAGTAGTGCAGAGAGTGCGGCGGTGCGCGGGGAGGGTAATAAAAGCGGTGCTCGTAGCACAACTATCCCAGGGTGGGTACCTATCCACTTTCACAAGTAATGCGTCTGAGAAAATAAATATCTTGAAGAACTACAGCCTACACGAGCTCTAATCTTTTTTATCTATACTTATTCAGGCATTATTTAATTCAAAATTTCCAAGGCCTTCAAATAGTCGTGAGAAAATCGTTGCGTTCAATCTGAAAACTATTATTTCGGAAGACCTAAACAATTACATTGCCAACACACATATATTTTCTGAGCGATTTGTTTTACTGCACATGAGAATTGACACATGTTTTTTAGAATCTTGAGAAAATCCGTGTAACTCGTCTATCCGGACTGACGTTTCGGAGATTGTTGCAGTCTCCATCTTCAGGGTGGTTATGAATAAGATCATAAAGATCCTAAAAAAACAAATAGCTACCAACCGTGAAAACGTACGCAATTATTTTACTCAAGATGCAATCTGATACACACCAGCAAAACCGTCACAAGAGGTTAACTTTGTCGTTATGATGTACGTAGGTACAGTGCGGTGGTCCTCGGGTGAATTTACGGTTCAACACTCATCGTTATTTTGGAATGGATGTACGAGTACTATACGTTAGAATTGAGATAGTATTTTACTAGAAAATGTCATAACTTGGCGAATAACATTTATTGATGATGCTTCCATAGATTCGGAGGAGATGTTCATTCTCCCATGCATTTTAATTTGTGTTTTGAGCTTAAGGTATGGTCTCAGCTCTCATGGATTATGTAATTAAATTATATGTGCGATTTAAAACATTATTGTTGTTAACATTTATTTGTTTTTTTTTTGTGAGCAATAAGTAAATAATTTTTTAATTGAAATATTACCTAAAAAATAATGTTATCTATTCCACATTATCAATCAAATGCGACATTTATAAGCTTTCTCGATGTTGAAATTTAAGTATTATAATATTTTTTTTATCCGAACTCTTGAGATTGCCAACTAATCCTCGCGCCGACATGTATGGAGCCGGTTTAATGGGGTGACGTTACGCTAACGTCATACCCATAATTTCCGGCGCGGAGCGACACCGCCGGGAAAACAGCGTCACCCTGGAACTGAATGCACATCAGCCGCCGCCGGCGACCCGCACAGATTATATCTAGCTTCGTCTATTGAGCATGATTCAAATGTTCCTTTTAACTTGTTTAAAAAGTATACAAATCATTATATTTTGATTTCATTTTAATCTCCGCATTGTTGGATTGACAGGATATAATCTTTTTGGAATGTATTTTCGAGGTAGCGTGAATGCCTTTTTTCAACATAAAATAACTTTTTGCGTTGAAAAAGAATATGGCAATTCATCAATTTAAAATACAGAAACAATTAATGCTAAAGTATCTATGAGAACATTATTTGTAAATAACAGCGTTTCTTAGTCTGGCAAGAACTCGAGCTCGATGACATGTGTGCGTTGAGATCTTTCAAGATTGAAAATCTGAATTTAAAAGTGGTTTCAAATAACCAGTTTCATTTCATTATATACAGCTATGTGTTTGCATATTTTCTTTTTCTTTTGTAATATAAATTTGATTTTTGTTTCTTGAAGAATGTAAACGTCTGTCTTCTAGGAGTTTTATTATACTTTAGATGGAACATATTGCTAAATATTTCCGAAACGATCGAGAGGGCTTAATAGTTGAAATCCATTTATAATTACGTATTATACGGTTAATACAAAATTGAAGTTTTTCTTGGAATTTAAAACTTTGTGTAGAACTCGTACGTTCTCGGAAAAATATATCAACTTGTCAAAATGGAGACAGGTAACCATTCATGTTTTATACGACACTCCGAGGGGGAATATTTACGGCACGGTCCTACTTTAAAATGTAAGTTGGGCGAATCTTGGCGAAGAAAACTGGAATACATATATAACGTGCTTAATATATGGGAGTTTGTAAAAGTAATTAGTGGGTGCAAAATGTAATACGTTATTGAAGAAAACAACTTAAGTGATTCATTCATTTTACACGCTTGTTATTTGTAGCTTCGGGTTTCGTTTTTAGATGATATTGTAAAGTAAGCGGGGGAAGTTTTTGACTTTGATACAAGCTCTCTGATTCTGTGGAGACTTCCATTCACTCGGCCTCTCTAATTTTAGGAAATATTAAAACTCTCACCGCTCCGGCTCGCTCTGCAATCCTCGAGGGGGAGACTTCTTGTTTTGGTGGCGAATCTGAAACAAATTCAAAATTGTAATGAGATAAAACACAATCGATCTCATATATTATTTATGTATACATTAGAATATAGCGGACTAACTAACCATCTAATTCATAACACTTTCATTCGCACTGCATTCACAAACAGAGATTTTCGACACCTTCGTCTAATAGATCCCATTTCTACTGCATTTATTCTACTTTCATCCTTTATTTGCCAGTTCCATGCTTCACTTCCACACATAAGGGTCGATACAAGAATCTGTTTTGCTTGTAATGACAACTTTAAGTACACCATTCACTTTATTACCTTTCAACCCTTCTTTCTCAATATCAATCAATATTTTCATAACTTTTTACTAGTATAAATGAAAATTCAAATAATTTAATCCCCATTTAAAGTAAAGTATATGTTTTTTTAAGTTTCGTGAAAAATGTTATATTTGATTAAATGACCACGGGACGGAAGGGGTAAGAGAATGCACGTCGGTTAAGGAAATAATTAGGGTGCAGCGCCCCTTCCTCCATGGCCTGCCCCCGTTATGCCCAAATTAGTTGAAATTGAAATAGCTATTGCACACTCTTTCTTCTGTACCTACTCCCCTTCAGCGCAATACAGACAGAATTGTTGTTAAAATAAAATATGTACACTATATTTCGTATTTCATGTGTGATAATATAATTGTATCGTATTATATAGTGGCGTGATCAGATTATGTATGCAGACAGCAGTCCGCCCACGGCCACGGACGCCGCTGGTCATAATTGAAAGAGAGGAAGTGCCTGAAGTGGAGGAGAGCGTTTTCCAATAAACTTTATTACAAAATTACGGCGCTTTGTTGTAAATTTTCAACAAATTGATAATATTCCGCCTCTTTATTTCGAGGAGTTTAAAGAAGCTCTCGGGCACTTTTAAGATATTGCTCCCTTACTTATGACGCCGAGAATTTGAAATGAGATTTCTTTGAAATATGATCACTTCATTTGCCAACACGCTCAAAGACAATATTTTTATAAAAATACAAAAATAACGGAACAATGTTTTGTTTTCGTCGGAATTATGTACTTTTCAGTGAATATCTTTTCATTGACTTTTGTATAAGTACTACAGCTCGGGAAGAATTTACACATTAGGTCTCCAACGTTACGTTGAGTGAAATTATAATTTAATGAGCGTTGTTACGCAGCCATGTTCGGTGAGGCCCTTCGGCTATAATTGTATTAAACATTTTGTGTAATTTATTACTATATATATTATTTGTGTATAAGAGGTCATTTGAACCCAATTACTGCAAATAATTTGTTTTAAGCTAAATATACATATTGATTCTCATGACATATGATAGGTAGCTAATCTATCGCCATTTTTATTGTCACGTGAATTCTAACCAGACCATAGACAGTGTGACAATCACACAACCATCACCGGCGATCGAACTTGGAACCTTCGGTTTGGCAGTCTTGCCACTCTATCACAAATGTCGTCGAATTTATATAGTTATCTGGAAGATATTTCTTGTAAGTCAGATGTTGTATATTGTGTATTGTCAATATTACCATATTATTATATTTACTGATTTTTTTTATAAACTCAAGACATCAACTCTGTGGAATTCAATTGTGATTTTTTTTAAGAATGTAAATACTATTTTTTCCTTATATATTCACTATCACTTTGTGTTGTGGATTCGTCATTATCACAACACTTAATTATTATGTCCCGAAACACGTTTGTTAAAATTGTGTTGTGTTAATGCAATTATTTAACGATTATTAAATTATTTTACTTGACATTTTATACCTACAACAGTCGTGTTTTGTGTCAATCCTCCAAACAATTCTTTAAAAGTTTAAATAAGAAAATGGTCATAAAGTGCACGTAGATAAGTCAAAAAAAGAAATGGCCGGTTTTCAAAGAAAGGTTCTTGTATAAAACGAATGAATGAATATATTTAATATTATTGTACCGCAAACCCCAACAATTCCATAAAATATGGGGAGTATTTTAAGAATAACATCACTTTGTTTATCTGAGATAAAAGATCCGCAGGTTATATTGGTTTGATTGCGAGTCGTATGTATATAAGTATGAAATCCAATATATTTGAGTTGGTAGTAATCCAAGCGAATATTGATTTTATTTAACTTTTTTCGGGAGAACGGATCCCAAATTTGCCCCGAAACATTCGAGTGGATAAAAGGCAAAGCAATATTAAAAAGTTTGCGAATATTTTCATAAAAAGTGATTCGTTTAATTACATTTTTGTATATTACTGTTCAAATCATAAAATATAAAACACCAGAGGCTAGTTAGTTAGTAATGTGATGGCGAATAGGTACTTTCACGTTCGAGGAGTTCATCTGCAATCGTCCTTTGTGCGCACTAAGCACGGTTAATAGTTGAGATTCAATTAGAAAGACTTTGTTATTCATAAATGTTATGTATAAATGATGTAAAGAAACGAATAATCAATTTTCAAAATATTTATATAAGCAACGTTTTTTTTTTAAATGACAAGTACAGGTACAGATAATTAATCAAAATATGAGAAACTAAAGAAATTTAAACAATTGGAAGCACGAAGCACGTGGTGTACCATCAGACAGATATTTAATTAAATAAATTCACTTCCACGGCAAATAAGAAAATTAAAAGAACGATTCATACTAGCAAGCTTATGGAAGGTATGAGCAATAGCAGGAAATAGTATACTCGTACAACAAAATAAACTTCCTTTACGTATTGTTAAAAGTGTTTCACCGCTCTACCATAGTATGTGTAGAAAGGCGTCAAAATTATCTTAATAAGACGTTGTTTAAGATGTCATGCTGTACGGTAGAATATTTCAACTGCTTGGTAAAAAAGAGAATCAGTTTTGAACAAATAATAAACTTTTTATCGTCTTCGAAACCTTGGCAAATATGATTTCAAATAGTTTAATTTTGTACATAGAAATTATTATTACATTATCCCGAGCAAACACCGAATAAATTTCCAAATGCCGAGAAAATGGTTAAATAAATTAAATCTTCCGGTGAAACTATGTTGGCACCTCACGGCGGCTTGTTGGCGGAATGAGTCATTATTCATTAGTGTTCACCCCTAACCGGAAATCAGTCATCCCCCGCTAGCGGTGAGGTCTCTCCTCGGCAAATATTTGAAAAACAACCCCCCCTCGCCCGCCCGCCCGTCGCCCCCTCCCACTTGAGCAGAATGAGGAATCGAAATTGTCTGATCCGCTCGCCGGCTGGAGGACTATTCATTATTAATTAATCAAGTGCAAAACTCATCTCATTCCGTCTCCCTTTTTCGCATTTCAATTTTATTATTCGGAATACTCCCGTATCTTGTTACAGTTTATTATCCAGAATTGTGTGAACTCTCGCTGTAATTTGAATTTGATTCGCCAATCAGGTATCAGATTAAACGCCGATGAATAGACGAAACAGATACTGTTTGTCAAGAACGTATTCCTCGTTTCTGCAACTTTAAGATTTGGGAAAAAACATATCCAAAAATTAGGCTCATCGCGAATATTCGAAGGGGAAATTGAAGTACCATTTGTAGTATAAAGCAATATTTTATATTTGTAATGCATATGGACTTCCATACCATAGTTTTTATTTTATTATAGTGTAGATTCGTTTGTAACTAGAGAACTTTCTACTGAACATGTCTTAATTACAGACTTTTCAAATTATTAAAATAAATATGTATATGAAATAAAATAGTCACTTCGTAAGTTAACCACGGAACTGTAGTTGAACAATATTTTACGCCAAATAGTTTCTCTTTGCACCCAAGCTTTATCGGGGCAATTAAAAACTGTTTTAATAATACCCTGATGAAGCTAAAATTCAATGTGATTATTTTATTTTATATATTTATAAATTTAAAATGTTTAACCTCAAAGTGAGTGCTTCATATGAAAAATAAATAGAGATTTCTCTTCAAATGGGTAGCTTTGATTTATTTCCTTTTGCAAGGTATAATGAGAGTAAACGAGATGCCAGATAAGCAAATGACACGCGAGGCGCGAGTGATGTATTATAACATATGTATACGAGTATGTAGTGGTGTGTAGGTGCTACACATCGCGCGAGATATGACGGAATCTTGTATGCGTCCTATGGCGGCGTTCGAATTTATTTTTCTGCCACATCGGCAAAAAAGTGGAATTTGTAAGCCCGGCCACGCAGGTGTTTCCTGCCCGGCCCTCGGCCAATTTTCCGCAGTCCTGGAGGACGGAGACCATTTGGATTGACGCAACGTAAATTAGTATGGGCAACAACCGTTTTCTAACTTGATCAGTTTGTTGATATTACGTGAATAAAATCAGCAACACGTAGAATTTTCATTTTCATATTCCTGTTCAGATAGAGAAATGTTCTCAATAAAAAGCAAACAAATTATATTCTAAGAAATGCGAATGTTTAAAATGAATATGTTTAGTTAAATACAATTCTCTAACTCTCCTGGAAGTGGCTATTCTATATATTCTGAGAAATTAGTTTAACCCAGTGATAATTGTTTGATATTACATTCATTGCCACCTTAGTTTTCATTTAGTTGTGAAAAAAATAGAGAATTATATTTCTTTTTTGTGATATTTAAATAAAACTCCACAAACATATTAGGTCCTTACGTATGAAATTGGCGTTTTGCCGTACTGGCAACTTTGATCTCAAATATCTTCTCTTTGGTTAGGAATTCCAAATTCAAATTTATACAGCTATTACTCAAGTATTTTTGTTTCGAAAATTATAATTCATTTGTTTTTTCCTCAATTGTTTTTTTTCTTTGCGTCACTCAGTTTACAAAATGGAAAACTTGAAATATCGTGTTATTTACGAGTACGAGTTCCACCGTGGCACCAGTGCTGCAGATGTGTATGGCGACGGTGCCGCAAAAGAAAACACAGTGCGTTTTTGGTTCCAACGTTTTCGTTCTGGAAATTTTGACCTGCAGAACAAGCCCCGTGGACGGCCGGAGACCAAAGTTAATAATGAAGAATTGAAGGCTATTGTGGAAGCGGATCCATCGCAAACCACGTCCGAGTTAGCTGCAGGCTGCGGTGTTAGTGATAAAACTGTTTTAATCCACTTGAAGCAAATTGGGAAGGTGAAAAAGCTTGAAAGGTGGTTACTCACGAATTGAGTGAAGCAAATCAACAAACGCGCGTTGACTGTTGCGTTGCATTACTCAACCGGCACAATAATGAAGGGATTTTGAATCGAATCATTACCTGTGATGAAAAGTGGATCCTGTATGATAATCCCCAAACCATGCCCCAAGCGAAAATTGACTCCAAAAAAGTTACTTGTGAGCGTTTGGTGGACTAGTGCTGGTATCGTTCACTACAGCTTTCTTAAATCTGGCCAGACGATTACGGCAGATGTCTATTGTCAGCAACTGCAAACCATGATGGAAAAGCTAGCTGCTAAACAACCGAGGCTGGTTAATCGCTCTAGGCCACTGCTGCTTCATGATAACGCTAGACCACACACTGCACAACAGACGGCTACCAAATTAGAAGAGCTTCAATTGGAATGTCTAAGACATCCACCGTACTCTCCGGACCTTGCCCCAACAGATTACTTTTTTTTTCGAAATTTGGATAACTTCTTGCAAGGGAAAAAATTCAACTCCGATGGGGCAGTCCAAACCGACTTCAAAGATTTTATTGATTCCCGTCCGAATGTTTTTTTTAGTAAAGGGATCGATGAACTACCTATGAGATGGCAAAAGTGCATAGATAGCAATGGTACATACTTTGATTAAATAAATATATTATATTTAAAAAAATCAACTTTATGTTCCTCCCATACAAAACGCCAATTTCATATGTAAGGACCTAATATTTCATATTTATGAAGGGGTAAATACGAATAATCAAGAGATTCCACTCAAAATACATATTTAGCTACTCTGGCATAATCCAATTAGGTAGCAAATACAAGGGTGAGGCATTCTTCTCATCAATATTTAATACTTACGTTCGCATTTTGTTTTTAACTCTTAAATATGACAAAAAGAATCATCAACATATGACACATGTTTGAAACATGTTTTAATAAATGTCTTATATTGGCTATTTACTATAGATAAATATGTTCACTACAACCCTTTCTAAGTAGAATACTCAAATCTCTAGCACAGTCCAAGATGTAATATTCTTGATAGCGAAAGTACCTAATTAATGGGTTGATTCGAGGATATAAGTAATTCGTCAATATTCATATTTCGACATAGGTAATGTAACTCGATGGGTAAATTCTGCAACCATTGACTTTTGAGGATATTATTTTAATCGAGCACAAAGTGTTTGACTAAAATAATGTAATTATGTAACAGTTGAAACGTTTCCGTTTTAACTGCTGTGACCGCGGGGGAATATAACGTAACTACGTTGTACAATATATGACGCTGGTAGGTCGTATAACTCGGTCCCTATCCCACCCCAACCCTGGCCCCATCCAGTCCCCCGAACGACCTGTTATATTGCTCTTCCATGCAGCTCTTTTGTTCTGACCATTTCTACATTATCAGCCTTTTATGTGAAGTGATAAAATCTGATCGTTTTTAACTTTGAATTTATAGCGGGGCGCTGCTGTGGCGCGGCGCGGCCGGCGTAGGGAGGCTCACTTGGGCTTGTGCACTGCACAGCTGGCGAGCCCACTACTTGTCTGATATAAGGTATTCTAATTTTGAATTGAATTAAAAATCATCATGATGTGTGTTGAGAAAAAATCTTTCAAATAAAATAATTTCTTATATAATTAATACACATATTTTTGGTACAATGGTGGAAAATTGCGTTATAATTATTTCATATTTAGTTTAAGTAATTTCCTATAGTGTAAATATACAAATATGTATGATAATGTAGGCATAATGTAGAATACATAAAATATAAACCAAGTTAAAACGTTGAGATCAATATTTAATATTTCCGTTCTTAACTTAAGTATAGTAAAAACCGGCGGCCAGTTAGAGTCCCGAGGACACGCAGGAGACCAGGAGTATAATGCCTACCTATTATATTATACCATATTGCAGTTCGGTCTTTAGAGCGTTTCAGTTTCTGAACCGCAGCGCGCCAGGCAGGAGCCCTCGCTGGCGACACGATCTGCGGATGGCCCTTCTCGACGAGTGATTAAATCGAGTACAATTTCATCCCTTTGACTAAACCGGGTCCAGTTTTTTCTGACCGGAAGTCCTGGGGGAAGTTAGCCCAGAGCGCTTCCTGCCCAAGTCGTCGCGTGTTTGCCAGGTTTCCCTTTCTCTCCGCCCGACTGTGAAGCCCCGCGCTACTAACAAGTATTTATACAAATGGATTTAATTATAACCAAATATTTATTATTAAAGAGATATTCTCGTGTGTTACATGTAAAATATATATATAATTTATTTCCTTTTATGAGTGTGTACCTAAATTGCGCAGAATAAATATTCTCACTGTTTAATTTAAACATAAATGAAGGTTTCAAACGATTCATTACATATTCATACATTTGTTTATCTTTTAATTTTTAACAAACGAAAAATGTAATAACATGCTTACTAAATATACTTAACATGTGTCGAAGGGGAATAAGGGAAGTATACTTCCCATGGAAACAGGTTTACTTTTTTTAAATACAAGAATTTATAGAAATTTCATGAAATGCGAATTTACTGTTTGTTTTTAAATCATAGAACTGTTTATTTGAATGAGTAGTTTATGGTTGACGAGGACACTGCCTTCATTCTCGGAGCAATTGTATCATAGAACGGGGACTGCGCTTTACGTAACGTGACACGTACAAACATTAAAATTACTCCCAGTACACCGACGGGATCATCGTGGAAAACAAACTAGCTTCACTTTAAACGAAAAACAAAATTCAGTTTAAATCATTGTTTGGATTTGTTTGTAATTTGATTCGTATTGATTATTATTAGAGACGATTTGTCCACTAGACCTAAACTTCTGACCATGCTTTTTTATATACGAGTATATTGCAATAAAAATACACGGAGAGCTGATATGAAATTTCAATAGCCAATAGAATCATATTGGCTATTCAAATTTTACAACAACTTTATAGTTTATTTAATTAAAATATATTTATAACTCAAAAACCGTTTCATTGATAAAACAAATTGATAAACCTTATATAACAAAAACCCAATTTTTCTCTTTACGTTGAGGTGTACCATATTTGAAGGTTAGATATTATCCATGGTTGTTCAATATGCATAGTGTATATGAATTACAAGTATTGATGTTAAAAGTGTAGAAGGTATGCAAGAAAAACGATGTGAATAAGGACAGAGAAAAACGTGGCGTGGCGAGATCAATCAAATTTTAAAGATGTCGGAAAAATTGACGTGCGTGTATGACTCGATGTACGAGCGTGAACGTATGAACGTGGACAAATCTAGGAAAGTGTATCAAAATAGAGTATTGTGGCGATCCATTCTTTCTGAAACGGCACGATGGTTGTTGTTGTGTTGTTGTTGATATCTTTCATTTCAATTAGTTAAGTAAAAATGTTCTTAAGAAACCTGCCTTATTTTCCTCACACATAAAAAATGTAATAAAAGCTAAATAGCTTATTGAATCAAGTAATTTAAAGGCCGATTTATAAACCTGTTTTTAGATTCGTTCTATCTAATTCTCTCCTTTACTTTTTTATTGATGTCAGATTAATAGTATTAGTTATTTTTCAATTTCCACATTTATTTCACTTTGCTTACTCCTTATCCTATGTTCCCAGTATTGACTGTCGATATCCTATGTTCTCCATCGGAATAATTATCAATGTAAAAAAACGGTACTTCAATCTAGAATTAGAGTACTAGCAACTATGCATTTGAGGACTCCATGCTTAAACTATTTTGAAATCACATTCTTCTCCTGAAAAATGCTTTAACTTCTCACTTAAGTAAAGCGACATTCTTGGCATTAATCTAATTAAAAATAACTTAAACTTATTGCTTAAACAAAACGAGTTGTGGAGTGTACGCTTTCATTACAATGGGAAACAAGACAGGTTTTGTTTCAAAGGCTGCCTACATAATAGAACAAATTCCAGGTCGCCGTATCCGCCTTTGCGAATAAAAGCAAAAGTCTAGAGGCGTGATTCATTATTCTCTCTCCAGAATTACAGGCCAAAAATAATTAGGAGGGTATCATCGTGATCGCGATAAGGTCGGTACGTTATTCCCCGGCGAGAACTAATTCTGAAGCGAATGTTGCAGCGCGTTTCTATTTTGCGCTCCTTGACTACTACAACTACAACGTGGCTACTGACTTTTCCGTCAGTAGCCACGTTGCGTTAGGCGCACACAGAGAAATTATTTTCCTAATTTACTACAGACTTAAATCAAACATTTTTCTAGATCAATCATTTGACCAAAGTAAAACGTCATAAAAAGAGTAAATTTATTTTGTCTTAAAAATATTATATAACTACAAAATGAACAATATTATTTTAGTATAAATGTATTCTCTTCACTTTATGACTTGTTCCCACCTTGTTTCGTCTTCATTGTTTTTTTTTTTTTTTCATAAAAAATGACTGAATTGTATTATACGAGAACTTGCAGAAGCCTTAGACTTCCTTATTTACTGTCCGGTCAGAATTGAAATTAATGCCATCTAAAGACTTATACTATATAAGGAGTAGAAAGATGGTAGTCTATTGGAGCAAAGTCTAGTAAGTGTGGTGGCTCAGGTAATATGGACCAACCAAATTCATTCATTTTTAAAGAATTTATTTCTGTGCCAATTTATTTACATTATCATGCAGGAGAATGGCATTCTGGCGGTTGACAAGAGCGACGATTCTCCAGCTGTTTCTCTTGAAATCTTTGGAGCTTGTGAACATACGTCTCTCCAGTAACCGTTTCGTTCGATTCAGGACTTCCATGGGAATGATCCCTCGGGATCTCACCATACACACAACAAAATTTTCTTCCCGCGTAGGTTTGTTTTAGCATGTGGTAGGTTTGTCTGAGGAGGTTGACCTTTGTCAAGCTATTTTCCTTTGCGGACGATGATTTTAAAGCAATCCCTTTCCTTCATCGGTTATAATCTTGCCAAAAACAGAGTTCTCGTGATAGGAGACATGTGACAATCTCGAAATTTTAGAAATTAAAAAGCAATTAAAAATAAAGAAAATATTATGCTCGTATACAATCAAATAAATTTAACGTCAAGTCAATAAATTTCATTTATTTCATTTGTTGTAAGATAATATCTGGACCCCAATGGGATCTTTAAATTTATTCACAATATTTGTTGTAACAAAAGCATAAACGTCCCGAAATAAATCATTTTAATATCTATATCTGTCAAAACTGACCATATTCGTGAATTATTATTATTTTTTTAATTTTTATATTTATATAACATCACTGTTGAATGGCTTATGTGCCCGAAACATGTTTGGTTTTTAATTACTATTTTTTTAATAAAGTGTGTGTGTTATAATATTTTTCAGGCGTGGTCTATATAACATCTGTAAGAATGACCCTCATTGGAGGGATAGCCGCGCCAAACGCACATGTAAATTGCAATTAAGATTAGAAGCGAGCTACTCGCCGCGCCGTCCAGGAAGAGGGTAGGTTGGGCCGTTAGTTTGGAATTGATCGCGCCTAATCCCCCGCCCCCTGAAATATGTGCTCACACTTAACCTGCGCCATAAATTAATATTAGGGCGGCGAGATAGCCGCTGAGTGATGGCTGCTGGCTGCGAGCCCTTCTCGCTCCTTCCTATTCAATACAAGTTATATAAGGCACCCTCTATCTTCATTATATAATTGGTGATGCTAAAGAAATGGTGTGCCGTGTTGGGATTCAAACGGAAGAATACATCTTAATGTATTTTTCGTTTCACTGTTACCTGTTGAGTGACATGTTTCTATTTACTGGAGCACTATCAATCTCTTATGAATTACTGATCGCATGAACGTGTGCCATCAATGTATTTAAAGTGTAGAAACCATCCGGTTGGTGATACTAACCGCCCACATCAGGTCTCACAACTAGAATAATCTTCCAACTCTTATTATCGCAAGATCCGTTTCACTAAATGTAACTGACTAACCAACCATCACGCCGTCTCTCCGAAGGGGTAGGTATACAGATATATTTACTACACCGGTCTTTCCCGAAATACTCCTCTCGATTTCAGAAAAATGTAAATAATATAAAATGTGCGTACTCGAATTTTCCGATTTTTCATTAGGCCAAAATAAATTATTTGTTTTAATCATTCCACGTTTTCCTCTCGAGCGGTCGCAGTCACATCAATCCACGTATTCACTTCAAAACCTGGTAATACCTCCAGGTGAAGGCTACATTTGTACAAAAATACAAACAAGCGGGCACCCACTACCCACTCCACGCAGCTCAGGCACTCGTACATCAGCCCTAAACGTTATCCGCTTTATACTTGAACTTATAAATGAAGCGAAAGATACTGTAGATGCGATTCTATTATTTTGTTGAAATGATTGAACAATCCACGTGTATGTTGATATTGACTTGAAAAACGAGGAGCACAAATAATTATGTTATACTCTATCAGCTGCTACAAAAAGTAACCACTTGTCTACAAAAAACGTTATTTTACATTAAAAGCGGCAATGCGTGTGCGATTGCTGAGAGATTTGACTTTCTATTGTATAACACGCTGAACTCACGAGTATGTACGCACCTTACATGGTACAACAACGACAAAAACCGCTGAAACGCAGATAATTCATGACGTGTCACTTTGAGAAAGAATATCAAGGCCAGTAACAAAGTATTACCACAAGTAATTTAACTTAACCCAGGCATGCTTCGGTTACAATTAACTTGTATCAATGTACACAATTAAAAAAAATTAACAAATATCATATAGAGATAAAAATGTTGTTAAAATTGTGTACATTAAAGGTTTCTTGTAACCGAAACATGTCTATATTAAGTGAAACAAAGTGTTGTGATACCGTGGTAATAATCGTTGTAATAAGTGTTATTATATTTATTCAAGCATCAAAAATATCCACATAAAAATGTTGTGGTTAGTACTTTTCAAGCAAAGTCAAATAAGAGAAAAAAGTACGCAGCTTTGCCATACCAGAGACACAAGATGACCAAAGTGTCATGCCACTCCTGCAGGAATGTCATTTGAGGGGAACATACTATTCCTATCTGGTAAGATTGCCAAGATTAACTTATGTAACGTGTCTTATAGTTTTTGGGAAACCGTAATATATGTCCTTTCATGTTACCTATTTTTAAAATTAATAACTGTCATTTCGAAAAAAATATTGTCCTTTCATTTTGTTAGTCAAAATGTCTCATGTTTAGTGACTGTACTCGTACAACTCCTAAACAAGTTGACTGATCTGGGGTTCAGAACCTCTTATCACGTCTTATATTTGCATTTGACGCTTGCACAGCACGGCGAAGTGATTCAATCGATCTAGTCCAGTCCAATTATATGACTTGGACACGGGATGTATTACTGTCCTGTTCCTGGCAGTGCCCGCTAGCGAAATTACGACAATTGCGAATCACGGCTAAACTGCAATCAAGTCCTTAACTCCTATTTAGATGCACATTCAATGCAAGTACATTGGAGACCGACTGCCACGCGGTAGCCGATATATGAATACATTCATCCCAACAAGGTACATTCAATATTTGAGATTATTATGAAATTCCAGAAGATGCCAGCGAGCTGCCAGAAGGAACAAATGGTAATATATTTTTTATACATTGGTACCACAACTGATGGTTTTAAAAGAACCGTAATATCGAAAGAAAATAAATATTTTAAGCGATTCTTACGGCGAGCCTCTTCGTGTTGAAAAATGATTATTTGCAGTAAAAAACTAATATCGAACGTTGACTTATTTAGCGCAAAAATTTTCACCAACACAGCTTTTTGCTGTCACTCAGAATTTCGGACACTGAAAATGCATCGGGGTTTTCAACGGCACTTTAAAATCGAATTTACAGATCGTTTGAAGTCGGCCACTTCAAAGGGCTTCGTTCATGGCGGTATGCGCTTTTTTCGATGGCATTTTCACGCCTTTTCAACGCAAAAAATGTAACATTTTATTTTCGTTTCGTAATGTTTCTAGCTTTGTAACCTTCTGAGAAATACTTTTTTGCTTATAAATTCGTGTTCATGTGAACATGAAAGAAAATGTTCTTAAGTTTTTGAGCAGGAATGCTAAAAGCAATGAAAACATTTATTTTTTAATTCAGATGAATCGATATTTTCCAATATTATTGGGAGTCGAAAAATCAGAAATAAATGATTTTTTTTTTTGCTCAAATTATGTTGTTTTTTCCTTCATTGAATAACTGGTCGATTAACGTTTCGAAAACAACTGCGTGTTACGTAAAAACAACGTTCCTGTCAAGCTAACAATCCAATCATTACCAGGATTGGATCGGACTGTAACCTGGACCGAAAATCCGCCGCCTCCTATATTTTCTATCAGTAATATGTCGATATTACTATAATCGAGCTACTCTTGTAATCGATTGATTGCTTTTTTCGATGTAATGTATTTGAACTAAAGGGGTCTCTTTTTTTCCAATCAACTCTTTATTTTCACTCATCATATTAAGTTGTTAGATTGCTTGGAGCCTACAAAAATCATATGTTTAGCGACTGAATGTAATACAATTCCGTATTAATGGAACAATGAAGTAAATACTTCTCAAAATACAATACATTTATATGACAGACTAGATTTAGTCTTATCATTATTCCGACTGACATGTGCACCACTCGTTAAGTTTCCAACTAATTCCCATTGATATGTACTCGTATTAGCGAAGGAAAGCTCTAGACGCTCGCGTTAAACAGGTACACGGGGATTGTCACCGAAGGTTAGGTCCGCACAAATCACGGCGGGGCGGCGATATAAATTTACATTCTCCCCCGAGTCCTGTTAAAGTAATACTTCCGCCCGGGCACAAGCGGTCTCCTCGGATCGGAGATTTATGGCGGGGGCAAGCGAGCCTGAACCAAGGAAATCGGCTCCGATCCATCTTCCTCATCGATGATTACGTCTATCAAATTTAATAAATGGACGACTGTCTAACAAGCGAAATATGGACGCCTAAATTTTATATCTATTTTCTGGGGAGAGTTCCATTTAATTTAAATCACTATTAATTGGACTTGAACATTCAAGATGTCGATAAAAGTTAAACAAGAATCACAATTAAATGAAACCACCCAGATATATCTTTCATAAAACACAATCACTCTTTTCCAATCATATTTTAAAATAATCGTATGAGAACATGGTGATCAAGGGAAAGAAACAAATTAGAAGATGGTGCAGATTGAATCTGGTAAGATCTCTAGACCACAGGTTATTACAACATCTACGCCACGATCATTTAAAAGTAGAAAGAAAAAATGCGTTACGAAATTCATATATACATTTTCGACAAAGGAAGAAAAAAGTCGAAGTCGAAGCGCTACTTGTGTCGACCGGAGCGGTTCTCATTATCCTACGAGAGCACAATGGGCGATCACAAGTCGAGGCGTCCTTGTGACGAGCATTAATCAGCTCTTATTAAGGGTTCACAAACGAACCTATAAACAAATTTAATGTTCCCACCAACGGCTTATTCTTGGAAGGTAGATATACAATTTAATTGACTCCCTTCTTTTCCCGGTTTCAATTTCTCATTTTGAGCCCCGAAACAGGCCATTTGTCGTAGCGGTATTTTTTTTATTTTCTCATCAAACGAAAATTAAGTCTGATCGCCCTCAGACGAGGGTCCTCCAGCGTAGAGAGTCTCGCGCTTTACTGAAAGGTTTAGAAATAACAATATACAGTTTTCGTCTAAACGACCGAGTGGAGTAACATTTGTCTCCCATTAAATATACCAAAACTTCTAGAAATTATATTCTGGCTCGGCGATCCATTCCGCTGACTTTAAAGGACATCATTGTTTTGAGCTTAAATCTCGAAATTCTGTTCAACACACTAAATTGTGATGGTTGATGCGTTAAAATTCGTTGGAATAAAACAAATTATTGAAACGTTATCTCTGACTGAAAATGTTGGTCATCAGTCGTCCCACAGCAGCATTAAAGGATGCAATGAAACATGATTGTACTTATGTGCAGCTCTAAGCAGGAAAGGGGGCTACCGGCCATCCGAGTGGGGTGGCGAGGGGCGACTGACGGAGGGCAGCACCTACCGCGACATCCGCCCAGTTTGTCGATTGCCGTTTAATCTATGGTCCGCGGCGTACCGGCACTTATTTAATTTCACGACATGAAAGTTCTTTGAAAATTGTGATCCGTGATGAAACACACCCTAAAATCTGTTCGGGAAAGTGTTCTTTAAAGCCGAATTATTCCTATTTCTGACTATGCAACAAGGTATGCATAAATTATTGTTTCTTTACCGCACGAACAGGGATTTTTGAAGTACCTAAGTAAAAATATAATCAAAAGTGGCCAAATTACATGATCTTCTGTCCTCTAAACCGCAGGTCTACCGGGACTCGATTATTTTCAAACATCGTAGTAATATTGTAGTATTAACTTGTATGCATTGGCATATACAATACATAAAACGTATGAGGTAACAACAAAGACACGCGATTGTCTCATACTGTTGTTCTAAGTAAATACCGCGCAGATCGGACGGGCCCTCTCATCATACGGCCATAACGGGTATAACGACCTGTCTGGGTAATAGCGATGTATGACCCGATGTTAATGCTTAAATGCGGACCATGAATATCTTTACGACAGAATTATTCGTGCGGAGTTGGGCCGAACGTTCGCGGGAAGGGTCGTAGCCTCGAGAGCAAGACCTTTTAACTTGGAAATACGATACGGCCTAATGCTCCAGGTGCGGGAGGTTCTCTCGGTAGGTGTGTGGGACAAGAGTGTTACTGAATACGGCCTACAATATCTATATCTCGTAGGTATATACAACAATTTTCAATGAACTTTAGATTTTTAAAATGGTACTACTCATGGCTGATTTATTTATGAATCCCACAAAACATTGCTCAAGTACTTTCCCCGCTCTCTATAACTTATTTCATATTTTTTTGGAAATGGTGTCACGGAATCTCTCTAAGCTGTACAAACTCAAGTCGCTTATTATAATACATTGTTGTTTTTAATTACTTTTTTATGTTTTTCTTTCCTTCTAAAACACAAGTAGTGTAATATTTTAGAATAATAAATAAAATTGTCATAATAATAATAAGTAAAATACATGTTTGCAGTTATTTGTTGATACATACATACATGTATTTGTTCTCTAACTTAAGTAGACTTCACTAATTTATTGTCTAAGGCAAAATATCATTATTAACAATATGGCATTGAAGTTGAAGTATGGCATCCATAAGGTTTACTCGATTTGATAAATGGAACATAAATGTTTTTGAACTTTTGTATTATAAATAATAACAAAGTTTTAACAAGCTACACAGAATTCCGTTCGAATGGAATATTTATATATGTTGGTGTACATAGGTATGTAACACAATTCTTAGATCTTGAGTATGAATTTGTAAAAATATTTTGAAAAAATGTGATATTAATCAATTTGCAGTCGCAGTTGCTTGATGGGCGTATTAATTTATCGCACAAATCACTAACTGAAAGTACTTGAAATGCAGTTCTGCTATTCGTGGTCTGGTATATTGAAAGCACGCTGCGGGGTCCATCCCACTTATGCCCCATTAGAGAACGTCGGTCAGCAGGATCCTCCTCTGATGGTCGTTCCAACACGCTGTCCAAACAGCCGCGAGCAGACTTCTGTTATGTCCCACACCTAAGGGATGTCTGTACACCACGCATGGAGGGAGCGTACCGCACTCCGGCCGGACTGAATTATTGATATTCCTCGGAGAGCATTAAAAAATTGAACAATCTTTGACATTTGTCGCGACATTTGAAGTTGCCCCATCTGATTCTTTCTCTCGCGTCCCGAAAGAGGGAAATTCGGTTTCTTTTTACATTTCCTCTCAAATTTTACACGTTTCCTGCGCTCGGGGAATAGCCTCCCCCAGGAACAATACTTCACTTTTCCCGAAACTTTCATAAACATTCTTGGAAAACGTTTTTTTGGAAACGATTTTCACTGGTTTTTCATGTAATACCAAAAAGTGAAAGTAACCGCATTGCTCCATGATGTTCATATATATTCCATGAAGTTCGTTAATGCCATTGTGGAATTAGCGAACATTTTAGCTAACTGTTCATCAGGCCGTTTTCCTTGGAATCAGGGGGGGGCAGAGAGGATTGACTTTTCTCTATCTTGACACACTTAGTTAGCCTCCTCCTCATTCAAATAACTATAGAGATTTATGGCTGATAGGTGTATTCTCGGTCCCTATCTATTTCTTTCTTTATTAAAGTAAGTAATTTGTACTTTCATCACAATTTGTTCATATGTCGATGTTCGTCTTTCACAAACATGCACCTGAGAGAGCCAGTGCCACACTGGCCAGGACACACCGAGTGATGCAACGAAAACTGCCACCAGACTATGCAATTCAATTTGTAAAACGGTAATTTACATTAGATTATGGAAATCACAAATTAGTTTATAATATTAGAAAAAATAGTTTCCCTCGAAAAAAGTGCACCTTAAACTACTCTCGTCCGTTGTATCAAGAACTCGTTACAACAAATAATAATTTGTATATTGAGCATGGAAAACGAGTGTGCACATTATTAATAAATATATTAGTTTTTTTGTCTTTAAAGAGCCTGATTACAGTTATTGATATTATTGTTTATTTATCCTGAAAACGGTGATCTCCTCCCTTCCGATTTATTTATAAAATTCTTCATCTCATCTCATCTCATCGAGCATTTGGGAGGACTGGGGACTCTACGATTAGAATAGACGATACACTATGTATATTTTTACACTCGTATATTTTCAACGATTGCGCAAAACGTTTGGAAATGTCAGGCAGATTGAATTTATTTCAGAAATTACGGTTAATTTTAGAACACCGAGTGTAAAGTTCGGTCTTTACATTCCCTGGAAATAAAATAAAGCTTGAATGAAATTGTTAGAAAGGATTTCCAAAGGAAAACATAAATTCGCGTGGTGTGAATCAGCACTTGAGAAAGTGGTTGACATAAAGAGGGAAGTAAAAGTTCCTTATCCATGAGCAAGTTTCTACACATATGTAGATGGAGTGCCTACGGCATGAACAGAAATAAAATAGCTGCGTTATGTGGCGAGACTTCAAAATCATGCTCATTTTATTGAATCACTGGGTTATTTTAGTGACAATTAAAAATGGTTTATCTTCGTAAGTAAAAAGCACATTTTCTAAATCACTTTCTCAAAATATCAACGTAAAAGCTGAAGAGCTCCACTCAAGGGACAGACCTGGTATGAAAAGACTCTGGCTAACCCATGTCATTAGTTAGTCCTGGGTTAATCGCATTGCCATCCCCAGTGGACATCAAATCGCGCACTCGGCAATAAGCTGTGTACAATAAACTCCGAGAGATAAGATGACTTACTCGTATATAATATCAACATTAATAATTCAAAACGGAATCGCAAATTATTTTAATTTTACGAAGGTATTAAGTAACAATAGGGTAAAAGTGGGATAGATGCCGCAGGGGGATAGATGCCACGATTATCATATCGAGACATGCATAACTATTACACTGCCGATTTTGACTTTATAACAAAGCTCTACCCCACTCTCCGCCAGGGTGCCCGGTGCATCGCGTTGTGACGGTCGTGTGAGTGAGGAACTTGTTAAATATGTGATTACGCGCGAACGATTGCTGGATTTCGATTTCCTACTTTATCATTTCGCTCGGAACTTTTGAGCGTATGAGGTAAGTGATAATATTTTTATGTTTACGATCAATGTATACAATAAATGCAAAGATTGTACCGTGATTTAGTATTTTTTTCAGTTAACTTATTTTATATATTTAAAGGCGTTCTATCCCCTCCAAAAAGTATAGATGCCCCAGTCCTCGTGAGTATAGTTGCCCTTAGGGGCATCTATCCCATACTAATTCAGCATTTTTATTTTCCAGCAATGCCACGCAAATACGCACGCAAAATTGGAAGAGCAAGACCAAGAGCCATATGGACCAAATATGCTCTTAAAAACGCTATATGCCATTATACAAGAGAGGGAAGCAATCGGCTGCAGTACCTACTGACCACTAAAGAAAATATTTCTGCAAAGGAAAATAAAGTTAAAGGTAAAGCCAACCCACGCTTGTTATGCAAAAATAGCAAACAACGTACCTTATCTGAAGTGCAGATAACTTCATTACTGTCAAAAAAAGACCTAGAGTAGTTTCAGAAGATAGTGATGAAGATGAAGAAAGTGACCATGAATGCGTGGAATGTTTTGAAAATTACCGGAAAACTAATTCTAAGGTGGGTTGGATACAATGTACTCGTATTATGTGCACGAAGTGGCTTCAAGAGTTGCACTTTGTACGGGAATATCTGTAATCAATGTAGACGGGCTAAACTTTCGCAAATGAAAAAAAAAACTTTCGTATAAAATATTAGATATAAAATTACTAAACTGAATTATAATGTTAGTTTTAAGGGCCAAAAATGATTGTGACATAATTGTGACAAAATAAAATAATACATTAAAAATATTGTTTTAACTGATTTCATAAGGCAACTATCCCACCAGTCAAAACAACATTGAGGCATCTATCCCATAGAGTAGGCATCTATCCTCGTTCCGAAAATAATTTCTTACAAAAAAAATACCATAAATTCTATACTTTTTACACATGCACAATATTATATAATAGGTAAACTAAACGTCACAAAAGTTTCAGATAGTTTAATTCATAAGTTTGTCGAAAAATCGTATTTTTCAAAAAGCATCTATCCCACTTTTACCCTATCCTAGTTTATCGTTATCTAAAAAGAATGTAGAACCCCTAGCTACAAACATTGTCGATGTGGGGACACTAGTACTAGTATAAAGAAGCATAAAAATATCGACGATTTCGAACATAGAACTACACGTAGAGGTATGAACGAAATAAATTTATCTCCAAAATGTAATATTTCTTAAACGTCTCGGAAATATAAAAAGACAACCGTAGAATTATTGCACTTATATCTGGAGCGAGAACACCGGACCGGTCCCTTTGGTTTGGAGACGGTATTTATTTAGAGCCCTTTGTCTGCTCGAGTACTCTCGAGGCCAAGTGAGGACATGAAATATAGTTCAACATAATTCACTTTCAACATGCAATTACAATTTATTTTGATGTTTAATAAAAATTATTTCGCTCTAGTCTCTGCGTGAACACCAACAATTCAATATATTTTTATATTAATTATATTATATTAATTTAATAAAAGATCTGGACCGAAAATCCCCTAATTTTGCTATTCTATAATACGCACCAAATGAAAACTTATAATTATCTCCTTCATCATCACCACTTGCTCGAATGTAATACGAATGTTTCCTCCAAACCTAGACACCGATCTTAGCAACGGAGACATTTCAGTGTACAAATACATTTATTTATGTATCGAACAGAAAAATAAACACAAAAAACAAAAAAAACAGCTTGCCAGTACTTTCGCAAAATAAGGAAAATCGTATCAAACTAATATTGTCACTTCCCTGCAAAGCCGAACAAAAAGGGAGCGGGTCCACTCGCACGTGGCTCTGTGTACGAGTACGGGCCGAGCGGAGCCGCGGGCGGAATGGCAAACAAACCCTTCTGTTTTCTTTCCATTCTACAATGTTTAGACGCAAATGTTTCTTGGAAAACTGTGTTAAGAGAAAGTTAAACGTTTGTGAGGGATGTTTGGGTGATGTTTTGTTGTGAATTAATCGGAAAATTCTTTTCTCATTTAAAAAAGGTGTTTTATTTGTAGTGGGACCCTGCTTAATGTGACGACAAAATGTTTTATTCCCAATTAACGAAAGGTACTCACCACTGACAGGGTATTTATTCGCTTCAAAGGTGATCCTGCAACCGATCTGCCAACAGCTTCTGAAACAAAGAAATCGGAACATTTTGCTATGGCTAATGATATATTTGAAAGTAATGATCGCACTCATTATACATGCTTACATAAAATTCGCACATACTATGACAACAAAATGAAAATAATCCCTTAGAGCAATTCACAAAACGTTTAAGGACAACGAAGCGGAATAAATACGAAGTCGAGTATATGATATCTGGTATGCACTGTGACAAACACATCATCCAGCACCCGAAAATGTTGGGTTAGCAACTATCGGTATCGTATTAATAACTGCGATTCATTCCTACACAGAACTACCCTTTGAGAATATCAGCAACATAACATATTAGCGAATATCATGAACAATCTTGTGGTCTTAGTGCATGGTACTTATTATATTTCTTTGCAAGTAATAAAAACCATACATAGAGTACAGTAGGTACTCTCGGAGAAAGGAAAGGTGCAATCACCATACCTGGATTCTCAGTACCGAAGATGGGTGTAAGAAGGATATATAATCCGAAATATTCCCAATTCTACCCAAATTAAAATTATGCGCACCCTCATATTTCCATATTTTTTTACGCTGCTTTAACTTGGACAACTTTGGACTGTGGTGTTGGCGTCGCATGGTGCGGATTCCGTGGACTACAAAAAAAGGAATGACTCGGTCCTTAATGAAATGAAATTATCACAAGAATCTTTGTAATGCAGTCGGTGAGTATTTAGTTTCTTTAGTCAAATTGCAGGAGAGAGTAAAGCGAGCGTAAAGTGGAAAAGTATCTGGGAAAAAGTATTGTCACAGAAATGTTCAAAGCAAAAGAAATAGAGGCAGATCATCTGCGCGATGGTATAAAGAAAATTACTTTTGAAGACCTTCACTCGGCGGCGCGGGCTGTGGAGAACAGAGAGGATTGGAGGAGTTTGGTCTTGGCCACGGGCAGCTTGAGGTTCACGATACCTCAGCAGTGGGGAAACGAAGGAAGAAGAATTTTATTCAATTAAATTCGTGTTATTGTTAGATTCTGATGTTTGGTATTTGCTGCGGGTCGTCATCAATAACCATTACTAGGATAGCCAGCGCCCTCAGTGAACAAGAATTTATTTTAGTCACGTGAAACTAGTCGCTAGTTTCGCGAAATTTGTATCTTACACATATTGTGCATACGATACACGTATTTAATGGTTACTCGTTTTGAAATAAATATCCAAATATTTTAAATAATTGTAAAAAATATATTTATTACTCATTTTTTATTAAAATCTGATTCGTGCTAATTATCTGCGTATTTATATGGTATGTATTCTATACTTTCCATTTGTAAATTATTTATTAAAGATGTCACGAAATGTGTGTTTGAAATAATCAATATTTCATAAAGGTTTAAAATTTGTGAGTCTAATCAGAGTCTAATCAGGATGGCTGGAGCGCAGCGCGCTGTGGGAAGATGTGACACGTGTTATCGAACAAAGAATTACTATTAGGATCATCCGTACACAATGTAATGTAACGAATACATAATGTAATACATAAACTAGAATAGAATAAAGCTGGTAGGTACAACATAAACGGCCCCGCGGACACGGCCCGCTAGAAGTAGCAAGAATATATCTCGAATGTTTGTTTTCACAAATCACTACTTTTATTTTTATGTTCAAGTGTAAGGCCGGGGTTTCCCATAAAAAATAAAACCTCTATTAGTACTAGGCGGAACTTCGCCACCGGCTAAAGCGATTCATAAGCAAAGAGTCCCCGGTCACTAGTAAAGTTCCTACATTGCTCCCTCATGGCAACTCGTCGCGTCTCCAGTGCGTTCATCTCGCATACAAATCGCTTCAAAAGTTGAAAAAAATATCGATCAATGCGTGACAACTCGTTGCCGGAGATCGTGCCCTTTCTGCGAAAACCTAAAATTTTACTTACAATGTATATTTGGGAAAACAGGGGCGGGTGGCCGACGGCCGAGGGAGGTGGGTGGAATACAAACTAGTTTGTGGAAGAAAGAGCGCCGACAATTACGATGCGTTCAAAGAAAAGTCCTGTCCCGCATGCGCCGGCAAACAAACTTAATTGAATACCATTGAGGAACACGGAACGAGATCAAGTCGTACAAATGTCCAGAGTGGCGACATTCCCTGGAAGAGTAAAGACCTTTTTATATCTCAGAGAAGCCGGACGCTCATCCAGTGTTCTTTCTGGGTGAGTACATTCCGATCAAGGGCTTTTATAATATTAGTACAAACGTATGGAGGAAGATCAAAGTAGTAACGAGTTCACGCTGCCAAATTACTCTCGCTGGAACTCATTTCTTGAGGCGTGTACAGGTACGGGTAGAGGTTAGCGGGGCTTCCCTGAATTATTTTGTAAATGGTAAAATAACAAAACCTTTTTTAAAGAAACACAATATGTAATTCAAGTGTTCTTATGCTTTGTTCACACTTAATCTAAATGTAGAGAGCCTAATAATTTTGTAATAATATTTTAATTATTGAAAAATTTAACACTGGAATTCCATAATGATGATTGATTTTTTTTAATTATTAAAACACTGTTTTGCATTTCTGTTTGTTTCGTTCTCCCGATGATGAAGGTTCGAAACATTCTTCGAAACATGCCGAGAAAAATAAAACTCGGAAAAAAAACAGTGTTAAAATCATTTAAAAAACTTCGTAATATTACTACTATTTTGTCTATGAGATGCAATCGATCGATTATGCAACTCACAATAATAATTTCAATTGTATTTTGTAATACATGTTTAATTTTTCTAAGCGAAAACGCTAGATCAGTATTTGCCATTGACCGTAATTTCTTTATATTTAATTTTGATTTTTAATGGTACCTACAGGTTTCACTCCGAGGGGAACTTTATCGGGATAACAACACAAAATTGGAGCGAAACTGGTTTTAATGTTGAAAAATCAATTTCGGGTGCAACGAGTACCTACATATAGATAGCGTGAATGGTGAAAATTTGGAGCAAGTAGTTGAGTTCGTGTATTTAGGTAGTATGTTTACAAGAGATGGGCGAGTGGAGAGGGATATTGAAAGAAGGGTTGGGGCAGGCAACAAAGCGAATGGTGCACTTAAAGTTGTCATCGCAAACAAAAACCTATCCAAAAAAGCTAGAATGGCAGTGCACAATGGTGTTATTCTACCGACTCTTATGTATGTAATGAAAGATGAAAGTAGAATAAATGCAGTAGTAATGAGATCTCTTAGACGAATGTGTGGATACTCTGTATATGATAGAGTGTCGAATGAAAATATAAGAAGTGAATGCGGTGCGAATGATCGTGTTATGAACAAAATAATGAAAGGATCATTAAGATAGTTTGGACATATGGAAAGAATGAATGAAGAAAGAATGGTAAAAAAATTATATGTTAACGATGTAAATGGAACCATAAATAGAGGAAGACCGAGGAAAACGTGGCACGATTGAATAAATCAAATATTGAATGTCGGCCATGTGAGGAGTCAGAGAAAACGACGGCCGTGCATGACACGATGTATGAATGTTGAGGAAGCGAGAGAAATATGTCAGAAAAGAAAAGTTGACGTGATGGTTAGTTAATTAGTTAGTTTACATATAGATTAATAATCGATACAACTTATGAGAGCGATAACAGGTTAAGATATATTCATTATTCAACTGGCTTGATGATAAACATACCTACACCTTTGTGTTTTATTTAAACACAGTTTGTACACTTTTGGTTAAATATAATCATTTTCTGAGAACTTGCAGCTATTCAATAACGCGAGACCTCGAGCAACGTATCAAAATAGATCAGTTCGCTGTATAAGTTGTTATTTTGCCCGGAAAAAAATACTCTTTGCTTTTTAGTAATAGTGCTACTGTCGGTAAATTAATTTTGGTCCCATAAAAGGCCATAAAACTGGAACCCATGATGCGTTAACGACTGAGTGAATCCGTGATTTGTGGCGAGAGCCGGCCAGCTCGAGTCTGTTCTATCCTGGCATACTTCTCTCGTTTCCTCTGTATTCATACATCGTGTTATGCACGCACGTCGATTTGTCCGACACCTCACGTGGCCGAAATTTTATATTTGATTGATTTGATTTCAGTCTT